>OX419606.1:6915358-7515358 GCA_948473455.1 Teleiodes luculella
TTTTATCCGTAGACTTACATTACAAGTTTTGCGTTTGATGCAAAGGAGTGAACCGTTTCAAGAGATAAAGTAACTAAATACTTTCTTACTTAAGACAAAAAATTATGTGTAGTAAAAAAATATTTTTGTGTAAGTAATTTAATCAATTTATGTATGGCTCGCCTGCACTCGTGAGATAAAAGATCTGGTAATTGAATACATTTTGAACTCTGATATAACTCTAACTCTGTTAGTATATATTTTGTTTTAGTCATAAACTAATAGTTGCAGTGTCATAAATGAAATAGTTTGTGACAAAAGATACACGCTTGAAAAAAAACCAATTAAAATTTTGAAAGCTAGTCAGAAATGTATAAAAGAACAGCGATATTTAAAAATCGAACTAGTGCCAAAATAAATAAAAAAAAGAAGCAACTTACATCGTAAACAAAAAGGTAAATATCAACCAGACTACACAATTCCAGTGTAGACTTGACAACAATAAAGCGAATCAATCGCATTAGATATTTAATATTAAACCGTGTCCCCAGACGACAAGGTCTATGATGAATGAGGGCCGAGTATTGCGTGGAATATTCATATATTTCTGGTGTTGTCACTAGAATTGATGGATTGGGCTCATGGTTCGTTAGCCGCAGTCGAGAGCTGTTTTAAGATCGTTCTGAACGTTTAGAATACATCTTTTGAATATGAAATATGGCGTGGAGTCGAGAATGTTGGTCATTGTTCTTTTAGTGACTCAAAGCACCTCAAAGTTTAATAAGTTACTGATCCTGGCTTCTTTATGAAAATGTTTGTAGTTTACACAAAGAGAGTGTTACATTAATTTTAAAATTGAAATAAACGCTGCCACAAAACCGTTACTCAATCCTTTCAACAACTATAAATGAGCTGAAGATATTAAGAGCTTCAAATTACTGAAGATATTTTCTTTGTTCATAGCTAAGAACACTCTCTTTTCGATACCTTTTCAGGGTCAGAAACAGAAATGCTTTAAAGGTACTGGAAATCATAAACTTGTTTTTATGAAGTAAGGCCGTTTTTTGTGCTTAGATAGGGTTTAAAACAGAAAAACCGGTCAAGTGCGAGTTGAACTCGCCTGGCTGGAGAGGGTTCCATACAAACGAAGCTCTTCATCATCAGCCAAAACAACTGGACTGATCGAATTTAAATTTGGTACAGGAATGTAAATCCGTGACCCATAGACGGACGTGTAATGGAGGCCACTTTGCAATTATTATTTTTCAAGCCTAATTCTTCATCCAAAAGTGACATGTTTACAAAATTTCAACTTTGTTTTTGAGGAATGGAAGCCTAATAAAACATACAGAATTGAAATATATATGATTTTAGTGATTAAAAAATATACTGATACAAATTTATACGTACTTTGAAAAAAAAAAAAACGAAGCTACCACTCAAATGAGCCGCATTACACAAGTTTAATTTTAGAAGATGAATCCGCTCGTGTTTTCCTGTAATGTTTTTATTAATAATGTGACAAATGTTTCCCGGTGTTTACAGGAGTGTGAATCGGTGTAATAATATAAATCATTTCAACTTTGATTTATGCCGACCGCGTCGCGACCCGCCGGTTAGCGATTTGTGCTGCGCAGGCGTTTTTGCATGTTCCAAGTTTAAAATCAGAGTGAAATAGTGACTGGCCAGTTCGTGATTAAGTTATCTGTTAAGGTTTTTGTTCGCTGGATGTGGTCGCTTGATGTTTCTGTGTTTAATAGCAGCTTTATTGTAAAAAAAAATTTTTTTCTATATATAAAAAATTGTAGATTTTATAAGTAAAGCCAAGGCTATCGGTAGTTACGTGAAATCACATTTTAGATTTGTCTGTTAGAATTTTAAATTTTTGTTTCCTTGTTTGTAGGTTTTTTTGTCTTACCTCCAGAAAGTTACACTTTAAATACTTGCTCATAAAATCTTGAATGTAAAATCTTTTAGACACGCGCTCAATGTGTGGTTCACTTTTTTGTGTTACCTAACACTAAAAATATCTGCTAAAACGACTAAAAGCAAAAAATATGGCTTCCCAGTGTTGATTAAATGTTTATTTAAATAATATCGTTTTCTTAACATATACACCGTGAAATCTAACTGGTTGTTCATCCGCAATATAGTGGTGGTAGGTAGGTACTCATAAAATCGAACAATTTTCCCTTAGAAACTTAACTTGACATCTCAAAATTAATCAATAAGATTAAATTCCTTTTTTTTTTTTTTTTGAATTGACCTATGCTTGTGTCGAAAAGGTACGACAAATCAAGCTTCCCCGGACTTGGATTAGATTCCAAACTATGTTCCTTAGGGAAAGTTTTCCAGTTTCACGAGTCAGTACTAAATCTATGTCGTGGATAAACAACCAGTAAAATTTCACGGTGTATAAATACATGCTTATATTTAGCCGTAAAGAGAAGAATCCTTTTTTTAAATACATAAAACGGATACGATTTGCACCCTCCGCAGCAGAAGGACAGATACGCAAAATCCCAGATTAGCAGGAGGACAGATAAGCATAAAGACAGAAGTACAGACACACAGAAAAATAAATGAATTTATTAGTTGACTTCATAAAAACAAACAGACACAAGTAAAACTTAAATCCCTCCTGGAAATTCACACTAGACTAACTGCGTAACCAAATTCATATTAAGTACAAAATAAAACAAGCACATTTGTAACCGACATTAACAAAATTATTACATTAGGTACACAAACTCCGCTAGAAAATTTTCATTAACATTTGAATTATGAATTAGGTTAAAATCATAAAATATGTTTCGAGTACGTTTTTCTCTCGAACTAAAGCCAGCTTTTTGTTATTATACCGTTTTGAGTTACAGTTTTTGCGCAATAATTTTGTTATTTATGTGTGTGCTAAATGAAAGTTTCGCATAAAGTTAGCCGATTTAGCTGGCGTATAAATCATACTAATTTAAATGTGAAAGTGTTTGTTTGTTTGCATTTCAGCTTTACTACAACTGAATAAAGCATATTTTCGAATAGGTGGTGATAAAATGTTTTTTTCGTGGTCAATAGAATGTGAAAGGAAGTGGTCTCTGCCTACCCCTCCGGGAAAGAGGCGTGACTGTATGTATGTAATAGAAAAACTAATTTGCATAAAACTACATTACATTACGTGCAAATAAGTCTTCGACATTTTATTAGCACGGGTAAAAAACGCTTTTTGGAGTAATTTTGACTTCATTGTAAAGATAACAGTAGAAACTTAAAACACACATAATAACACTTTCACTTTATAAGAAACTATGAAATTCTCCTTCTAGGTCTCTTATACTTGCTTGCTTACTTATCGCTCGTTCTTTGAAAAACATTTCGCTCCCTCCCAATAATTTTCTGTAACGCAATTTCAGTATTGTACTGCATTTATTAGGCAATTTTCTCCGTAAAAAATAAATTCAAATTTTTCAAGTTCAAATTTACTGAAACTAGCTTTAAACATTTTAAAGGCTTTAAAAACGTTTTAATAAAACAAAGAAAACACTTTCATAATAATCTTTTATTCAAATGGCTTTATGGTTTCAAAAGGCGAGGCCACTGAGAACTGCGAATGTTGATTTTAAAGAGAAGCATAGATCAAAAGGAAAAGTCAATTTAAAATAAAAATTTCATACTCTGAGAGAAAATAAAATAAATGCTAGTTGAAATGAAATGCCAAGCTTATTTTAAAATTCAGCCATATTTTCGAGCTAAATATTTTTATTTTCTTTTCGGGCTCGGTTTTAGGGATCTGTGGTCCAGTGTGTAGATGATCGCTACTTACTTACATTATTTACTTGCCCTACCCTACCTACTAATGACATGTAACACATCGAAACCAATACTAAAAAGACTTCGGCAGTTTCAAGCGATTCTAGTATTTTTAACCCCGACGAAAAAAAGGGGTGTTATATATAAGACTGACAGTTGTGTCTGTCTGTCTGTCTAATTGTGGCATTGTAGCCATTCGTAGCTCCTAAACAGCTGCGCCGGATTGCGATGCGATGAATTTCGATCTAGTTTTTTTCTGTTTGCAAGGCGTCACATTCGAGAGTGTTTTTACTTACGATCCAAGAAAATATCTTCAGCCATTTGAAGATTATCAGCTCTTTTCTAGTTGTTGAAAGGATCAAGTAACGGTTTTGCGGCAGGGTTTATTTCTTAATAAACAAAATGTTTTTTAATTGTGCTTGTTTTAACTTAAAATAAATAGAGAACGTAGAATTTGATGAGCATTGTCACAAAGAAATATGAATATGATACCTTTCAAACTAAAGCAGTCGAATCTGTGGCGGAGGTGGGTGAGCCGCCCAAACATTTTTGCCCACTATCCTTTAATGTTATAATTATTCCAGCAGTAGTAGTTAAGTTGGAAATTTTCATCACTGTCATAAATTTTTAGTCCATATATCTGAATGCAGAAATAATGTCAAAAGAACCCTCGGCCAATAAAATAAGGACGCATTTTCTTTATTTTTATTTAACGAAACCGAGTCTTTATCCGATGATTGATGAGCCCTTGTGGGCTCAAAGCGACGCCCATTACTGTCATTGGTTTTATATTTCTGACGGCTTAGTTAAAAAAAAATAAAAGATTAGGTATATTTTTTAACGAAACGGGTTATTGCATTAAATGCAAATAACGGGTACTTGAAATTTTAAGAATATAAAAATGTATCAAATACTTAAGATAAAACGATATTTATTAATTAATCAACTGTACATTATTTTTAAACAATAAAAAATTAAAATTACTACCACATTAAAAGTATATTATTATACAATATAAAACTAATATATATTACAAAAATCCTCCTTCCTGTGGGAAAGTACCCATTACGCTGGCTGCGTTACCCCGCTGGATTGCCAAAGATATGTGTTGCACAAGGTAAGATTCGGCCCAATGGTCCGCCCCACTTTTCCTTAACCTGTGCCCTAAATCCTTTACGAAGTTCTTGGTATCCATACCGCAGGGTCCTGCCACCTCGACCGCGAAAGGCACGAAAATACTTAAGTGAGTTTTCACTTTAACAATTTGTTAAATTTAATTTTGTATTTTTTAATGGTACTAATAAAAGGTCGGGTCAAGAGTACTCTAAACCGACGAGCATGTATGAGGAGATTAATGAGTGTGGATGAAGCGAAAGAAGTATGTTTGGATCGTAGCAAGTGGAAGTAAGTGGTCTCTGCCTACCCCTCCGGGAAAGAGGCGTGAGTTTATGTATGTATATGTATGTACTAATAAAATAAATTTGTAAATATAATAATAATATTGCAATTATAATTAAAGATTTTAAACATGAAACTACTAAAGGTACTTATTTGTAAAGTAACTTTTTAAAGGCCTACTGTATTCCAAATTGGTCTAAATTGTCTATCCTGTAAATATGTCTCCAAATAGATTTAAATTTAGAATTTACTTGCAGCCAGGCCGACAAGCAAAAGAGATGACCAAAGCCACAGTACTTTTGCAGATAAAATTTTACTACCCAGAAAAAAACCCACCTTAACTGTACATACACCAAAACTCAGCCCTTCCTTTCCCCGTGCTATCCGCAATAAAGAAAATTAAACTCGTTTAAAAATGAATGTCATTCATTACGAGTAGACCCCCATCCATAACAGTGAAATATTGGATTCGTCAGAATGTCACGCGACGCGACATGTAGCTGGATCGTAGATTAGATGAACAGGGGAGAGAAGCCAAGGAGTCGTGGCGTATATAATCATACGATGATTATGAGAATTATAAAAGTAACACTACATTATTAGCATTAGTTTTATTATACTGCCAAGTATATGCACATCGATTGAATGTTGTTATCAAATTTATAAAAGCACATAAATACTTGAATAGTTTTTTTTTAATGACTAATGCTTGTATCAAAAAAGTACGGCCAATCAAGCTTTACTGGACTTGCGAGGGTACGACTTACAATACGATGCATTAAAATTTTTAATATACTTTACTGATACCAAAAGAGAATGCTTATAAATATTACAGTGAGTACATAAATAAAGTTAAGTCAACAGGCGGCGGTATTGCTAAGTTAGCAATCTCTACCAGTTAACCTAAGTAAGACTAAAACTTGAAACCCACTCGATAAGCAAGCAAGCATCAGAATATTCAAATGACGCAGTTTATTTTTTAGTTTTTAATAGGCGTGACAGAAAAAAGAGAGGTATTCAAAATATATTTATCTTCTCAGGAAATGAATGCGACTTGCGACGGGCCCATCTCCTAATATTTTCTTATGCAAAACCGGTAAATGTAATTTTCAAAACAGCCGTGACTAGTGGTTTCACTTGGCTTGGATACTGTTCAAGTAATGAACAGTATCCAAGCCAAGTGAAACCTGAGGCTATGCTCGGCAACTGAGTTGACACTATGTAAGCACTTTTGAATAACGCTCTTATTGCGCTGCGGCAAATTTAAATATTGATTGATCGGATTCTGTCAACTCTTATTCGTTTCATGAAATTTAAGTTACAAATTTCTTTTATCATAATTTTTAACCACATACACTGGCTACCAAAAATATTTTTTGCGTAGTCGGAGGCCAAATCAAACCGCGCTGTGCCAGCGTGGTAGACAAGCCTGTTCACCCTAATTTCAAGGTAGGCTCGAGCCTCTCGATGGGGACAAATGAGCTGTAATGATCTTTATACAAATTCCATATAATTATCAATTTGGCCTCCGACTACGCAAAAAATATTTTTGGTAGCCAGTGTATGTGGTTAAAAATTATGATAAAAGAAATTTGTAACTTAAATTTCATGAAACGAATTATTTTCTTCATTTACGTAGGCATAACTAGGTAGTCGGGTATAGAGTTTTTAACTATTATTTTATTTTTATTTCAAAGCAAGCGAGGCACATCCATCAATATTAGTTAAATTCTTGATATTGTTACGATAATTAGACTTGCTTCGTTGATATATTGTTTTGTTTATTAACTTATCAACTTCTACATGAAAGTATTTCGTAAATTTAAGTAATATTTTTTATTATAAATTTGTAGTCATACTCATACAATTATTATAAAGAGGAAATATTTGTATTTTTGTGTGTGTGTAAGTTTGTAACGATTAACTGTAAAACTACTGAACCGATTTCAAAAAATATTTTACCATTGGAAAGCCACATTCACCCTGAGTAACATAGGCCTACCTTCTACCGCGGGAAAATACCTCATTCCCACGGGAAAAACTTTTAACGCGGGCGGAGCTGCGGTGGAAAGCTAACTAGCTTACAATTAGCGATTAATTTTTTTTTTATTGTTAGCGTTGCTGCCTATTTGAACATTAGAAAATGATCTGAGGTAACGATGAATAATGGTTTTATTATTGAAATAAAAATGGGAAAGTAAAATGAGGTTACTTTTAATCAAACAGCAAGATATTTGAAGTTTGCTGTTATGTATGAGCTGTTCACTAATAAATCTACATTTTATAAACATACTGAAGTTTATTCTTTAAAGATCTATAACATGCAGACACTCGATTTAAAAAAAATCACAAAGCAAAAATAAATCATAGCCAATTATACTCAATTTGTCAAAATATAAACCCTACCGTCAACTTGCAAAACATAAATATTTTTATTTGAAAACAGCTACCTTACTACTAATTACATGAACAAAATTACTAGCTAGCAATAATAGTGTAAGCTGTCGCAATAATTGAGGAACATTTGGTGTGATTCTCTAGAACTAGTGTTCTGCGAATATTACAGCAGTAATAATTGCTAGGCACATGTACGAAGCCCGCAATTCTCTATAATTATTACACATGTGTTACAAATACGTGTAAATTGACAGTGTAACCTAATTACAATTTGAAGTGTAGTTCCCATGAGTAATGTTGTTCTCTCTATTTTTGCTGTGCTGTGCTCTATGACAGGGGTTAATTATAAAATGGTCTGAATTTTTAAGCAACATTTCTGTATCACAGCAAATTTTCAGTCAAATTGTACAGTGCAGTTTTGTGGGCTTTGTATTTACTAAGTAATAGTATTTTATTGTAAAAGAATTCTGACTCTGTATTTAAAATAAAATAGCAACACTAATTTTTAAACAAAATATATCCGCGCTATTAATTTAAACCAAACTCAAGGTGCACCAGCGAAATAAGGAGCGTAGCATACTCGGTGTAAGGCTAGACTGAGTTAAAAACACGACGCAACGCTCCAAGACACAATTAATTGATATAGCTCAGAAGGCCGCTCACTTAAAGTGGGACTGGGCCAGGCCACCCGTAGGCCAAATGAACTCTGGGCCAAAAGAATCAGCAGTTGGGTGCCTCAAGATGCGAAACGGTGTCGTGGTCGGCCCCGCAAGAGGTGGCGAGACGAGTTGGATGCTTATAGTAGGGAGTGGGAGATCATAGCTAGATATCGGGAAAAGTAGAAAGAGGCGAAAAAGGCCTTTGCCCTGCAGTGGGACACAATAGACTAAGAAAAAAAAAAAAACCGGAATGATGTCCGAGCTCTCATTTCTTCAGTCTTTGTTCCCCAAAAGATGGCGTTGCGTGTCCAAAACATTCCCTTAGTCCGTGACTATCACATTGTGCTGTAATTAAACAGTTTACCAGCCGTTTACTTTTAATCGAGCAATTTATATTCCTCGTTGTTATGCGTAGTGAATTAATTTCGAGTCGTCATGGGGTGTATTAACCAAGGGCTGGCTATTTACATAGATGGGGCACCGGTTAAGCCGCTGTCAACAGCGTTTGTCGGGTGATACATTTGAGAGGTTTTGGTAATGTCATTGATATAAATTTGACTGCATTGTATCGATTTTGTTTAGCCAAGAATTAATAGAAATGTCATTTTTATTATTACCTCTATTTATTCTCATCAGTTTAATACGGTGCCTTCTTAGACGATAATGACGGTCCCATAGCCCAGTTGGTATTGGTAGTATGCCTGCCTTTAAAGCACAGGGTCGCGGGTTCAAATCCCGCCCAGGTCAAACATTCATGTTATGAGCGCTTATGTTTGCCCTGTGTCTGGATGTTGTATAATATTTATATATGTATGAATATCAGTTGTCTGACACCCATAATACAAGCGCTGCCTAGTTTGAAGTCAGATAGCCGTGTGTGAGATGTCCCCACGTATTATTTATATTTATGTAATAATTTTAATAATATAGATTTTTTTCTAGCATCATAGGTAGGTCAATGAAAAAAAATCGTACTTATATAAATTGCATTATAATTTCATAATTTGGAATACTTATGTGCACATTATGCCACAGCATGAAAAGCGTCCGTAATCACATAATAAAAAAATTGCTACGAACTACGAAAAAGTTGCTACAAACAAATCTGCTACAAACTACGACATAAAAAAACAATCTAGACTTGGGTATGAAAAGTATTATGAAATGAAAACGGGATATTTAACGTGGTATTTGTTTATAGCGAGTGCCCGATGATATTTAAAACAACCGTAAAGCTATAAAAAGGAAGAGATGAAAAGTAGTAAAACACATATTTTTGTTCACAAATAAATTTCTGCGTTTTTACGCTGCTGTGACACAATTGGTATAAAAGCAACGTGAATAGCGAGGCAGAGTGAGAAAAAACATGTTTGGGAAATGACTAAATTATACTGGGTGTTTTATCGGCGGTTGTATTAATAGTGGGTATTTTTGTAATGGAAGCTTGATATGGATCAGTAATGCTTTGTGATGGATGAGGTGTCTGGAACTTCGGACAGGAGTAAAATGGGTTCAAAGAAAACGGAGAGGAATATACTTTAATATTTCGGATAGAATACTTACTTGGAGATAGATAACGCTTTTCTTTTGCTTATTACGTTAATAACAACTCAAAATTTAATTTATTCAAAGTATGTAAAGTGACGTGATCAAGGTAACCCCAAGTAATAATACTTAAAACTGCACTAGGGTCTTTCATTTCAGACTTCCGAAACCGAATTAATGAAACGTTTGTATATGTCCCCACCGAGGGGCTCGAGCCTACCCTGATATCAGGGTGAATAGGCTTTAGTTGACCACGCTGGCCTAGTGCGGGTTGGTCAACAATTAATGAAATAACTTTTATAAAATGTAAATGATGAAATATTATAATTATATTAGCTGTCCGCCTGCGGCTTCGCCAGCGTTGTTTTTTTACTTTTCCGTGCAGTTTCTCGTTATGAGTTATTTTCTCGCGGTAATAACCATTTAAAATAATGACAAGGGATATAAGTTACCACCATGCAAAATTTCATTCAAATCGGTCCAACAGTTTCGAAGATTAGCCCGTACAAACAGAAAAACAGAGAAACAAAAATTTTAAAAAAATCTGGATTATGTTCTATATCACTTCTTACATATCCCCCTGACTGGGTTTTTAGCATTTTTTTCTATGTACAGATTTTTGACCTGTAAAGTTTTATTTTATAGAATAACTCCTTTTCTTTCGATGCCTGTCTCTTAATGGTGTGTTTTACATACTCGTGTTTGGAGAAGGCTCTACCTGTAACCCAAAAGTCATTATTATTTAATTTGTGACTCATGTAAAATGTTTGCGATTTCTGACACACAGCTTTATTCACTTATTGTTATTATAGGTATACTAACCACCTTCGTTAATTCAGTCCTGATAATAATTACAAAGTTTCGCTCCTATAACGAGAGGTTTTTACAATGAGTTATTAATTTAATGACCTTAAGCCTGGCTGTATGAAAGGCTATCATTCTAAAATCTCCTTGTCGACGACATTTAGTCATAAATCGGTTTAATGTCCTACAATTGTGTTGGATCAAGACGAATGGCTTTGTTTACCGAATCTTGATTAGTCACAGAATAAATATTTGTCTTGGTGGAATCGGCTTACATTGTTTTGACTAGCTTGGTTATTATTATGATCAGATTTTCTTGATGATGTATTTTCCTGCGGTAATAAAAACGTGCGGGGGCGCGGCTAAAACCAAAATCAAAACTAATAATAATCAGGAGCCCCTCAGGCGTCGTCTCCTTCACGATGTTTTTCCGTATCAACGCGTTAGGCCTATGTTCGAGGGTCCCTTGAGCCGCCCCTAGATGCGTTGGTATATGACTACTTTGGGGTAGAGCCATCCTCTCCCCCGCAAGTCCGGTGAAGCTTGATTCGTCGTACTTTGTCGACATAAGCATAGGTCAATTTAAAAAAAAGCGATAAAAAGTAGCTTTTATCATAAGATAGATAGGATCTTGAACCTGCGTTGCAAAGCGTAGCGTGGGCTGGGCAGGCCCCCCACAAGGTAGACCGAGACGGTCCGGCGAGGGTCGCGGGAAGCCGCTGGATGCGGGCAGCGCAGGTCCGATCGTTGTGGGAATCTTTGGGGGAGGCCTTTGCCCAGCAGTGGACGTCTTCAGTATGTTTGAAATTAAAATATCAGTCATCCAGAAGCTTAAAAAAATTCTTGTGATGTTACAAATCAGCTCACCTCATAGTCGATAAAATAGCTTCAGGTATTAATTATTTCCTTTATGAAGACCTAGAATAAGGTTCAACAGTATCGAGGCTCGATGAGGTACAAATCGATAGAATTACTTATTTTCGTTTGAAGTTCGCGTGAATACGGCAATAAATAGATTATGGGATTCTAGGTATTTCCTGAGTAAAAAATATACCGCAGTATATTTTGATTCGGTTATCAGGTTCATCAAAAAATAAACATATTAGCTCTTACTTTGCTTCTTGAAATACGTAAGATATTATTAGTCACCTAACTCATTAAATATATTTTTATTAAGGAATCTTTTTTGCATTGATGGTGACTTAAGCAATGAATCCAAATAATTTTTACACGTTTTTTGTTGGTTTTGTTTTTCTGTGTTTCTAAAAGCAAAACTTTTCCACATATTTGTATTTATTTATAATCTCAGCTACCAGTATAGTAATTTAGTGGATCCTTTTTTTTTAAATATAGTCCAAAATTAAAATAAAAAAATTCTAAAAGTTCGAAAAAAATTTCGAAGTAATTTGGTAGGTATTTAAATTATCTTTGCTGTAAAGATTACTTAAAATAAATAAATAAAAAGGTTTGTTATTTCTATTCTAAAAGCCGGCTACACATGTCTGCCGTGTATGCCGAACAGAGCGAGACGCAGATATGCGTTAGAATGAGATACAAAGTCACCGCGCTCACTCTAGCGAATAAATGCGTCTCGGTCTGTTTGGCAAACACGGCAGACATGTGTAGCGGGCTTAAAATAATTATTTACTGTTACATTATTATCTACCCTGTCCTGTTCTTCCAAAATTATTCCGATAGTATTTTATGCGTTTAGTTTCCCAAACTTTTGTATAATTTGTAAATACTTGACACTGGCACAAAGATACTCTAGTGCCATAACACAAAAAAAAAACAATGACACTTCTACATCCTCCTTCCTATAAACCTCTTAACCTAAGACAGTGAGTAAGCTGGAGTTTTGTGTCTATTGTTCGGAAGATTACTTAAATTCATCTGGATTAAGCGAAACTGTGGCCTGGGATTGAGAACAGTTTTACGCGCCTTATGTTTGTACACGAAATAAAAAAAGTTAAACTAAGGTATTACTGGCCACTAACAGTAACTGGCCACTTTGTAGTTTAATGCTTCGAAATAAGATTTATAATCTTATACTCTTATTATAGAAGAATATAAATAAGATTGTAGTTACAATATTTTATTTTTTAAAATCATATTTCGAAGCATTAGATCTACAAAATAGCCAGTTACTGAATAGTGGCCAGTAATACCTTGTTTTACCCTATTTCATAACACAGTTGTTTGCTTATCGTGTAGGTTTTGAGCCTTACCACGCATATTGTTTTAAACGTATAATGGCCCTTATTTTAATGTTTTTTAATTTAAGTATTATTCAAAAAATTTGAACATACACACACTTAACATAGAATAGTAAACAAATTTTATTAAGTTTATAAAGTTTACCTTTAAAAACGGCAAAGGAGATCGTTTAAGAATTTGCTATAGAGACATAAGATATCAATTAAATGCGTCGATCGCGTTAGTTTATATTAAGCATTAAATTACGCCTATTTTGGCAACTGTGCTCTTATTTTAAATATAATTTATTCAAAGTTACATTTAATAGATAGGAATAGAAAAAAAGAGGTTCATTTGTCTCCTGTCCTTTTCTGTTCAATTTTTCTGCGAACTTTGATACGAACACGCAAGAAAATAAACTTATTTTCGCTTTATGTAACATTTAAATTTCCCTTTGACATTATTTAATATCGATTATATTCAATTTTCAAAAATATATTACATCTCTTTCAGATCATGAATAACTTTCCGATCTGCTAACACATATTAGTCCTGAATCAAGCGGTTCCACGTTATTACGGATCCGTCCTAAAACAACATTGGAATATTGAATTTAGTATCTAGTTACTAGATTATGTACGTACATTATAATATTAATTACAAAATGGAGTCTCAATATCCCTTTGTGCTTTGCTTAGGTTATATAACAGAATACTGACTAGTAATTAGAGTCAAAATCCTGAAACTCGTAATTCATTTAATTGCCTCAGTGAAATTATAATAAAAAGATCGTAGCGCACAAGTCTATTTTTTTATCTTTTATTAAAACCAATTTTTCTACAACGAGGACCATGTTTTGTTTTTCATGAATACATTTTTCATGCATACTCATTTTTTTTCTTTACTTATCACAAAATCGCCTTAGTTCCAGAAATCAACACATTTTGAGGCCTAGCGAGCGATAAGCACAGCTTTTCAAGAAATATGAGGATTCAATTTAACGTTTTTTTGTTATTATTCGGTCATTTATTGGTATTATAAGGTCAATTTGTCTTTCTTCGAAAATGCCACTTTATACATTATAATCATGGCAATAAAATATAATTAACATTGAAAATAACATAAATCTAAAAGTATGTGACTTCAATTAAAATTAGCTAATTTACAGGGTATGAATCTTCGTAGTATAAAAACAGAAAGAATTTAATACGAACGATAATATTCCAGAAATCTTTTATCCAGACATTCACAAAATCCAGACGCGAAAATAATTGCGACTATGAAGCAAACGTGCCGATCATAGACTTAGAATATATATTTATAATCAAACAGATGAACAAAGCGCATGAAAAAAAGTGATTAAAGTTATTATTTGATAAAGGACGCGTTGCTGTTAAGTGAAGTATTCTTGCGTTTATACTTTTTCTAAAATTATTTTTGCTTTTATTTTCTTCATTATTATATCCGTACTGCAATCTTCAACCAGATTGACAAGTGCCATTGCAACGTAGAATAGCGTATTTCTGGTGGGAAAGTATCCCCTTCCTACCCACCGTTCACCTCTCGAGACCACCCTTAGAGTCCGCGCTACCATAGAAGTCCCGCGGAAAAACGTAGGAACTAAAATGACAACTCTGTTAAATGGAAGATATAAGTGTAAATTTTCAGTGCATTGTGCGATTGTAACGCCGCATCTGCGGGACTTCATTGGTGGCCGAAGAGCTCTCTAGAGGAATGATGTTCTCGCTCGCACACATTTCGTCTGCTTCACAGTTTATTTTAATTCTACATCTACGGAGCCGACAACCATGGCGGCGCGCGGTCACATCTCCTCTTTCTATTTCACATCCGTCAGACTTTTTGTCTGTCCGTTTCATATCTGGCTGCTGTGATGAAAGGACGACATAAGTGTCGCGCTTAGAACCGCGTTCACATTGCAACACCCGGATTTTGTATACAAGACTTTTATTAGATGTTTTTGTAGTAGAAATTGTTAAGCCATTACGATTCTGTGGAATGCTATTATTTGGTGTACATTCAAATTCAGATTGTTATTTGGAATATTTGTCCAGATTAAGATCATTATCAAAAATTTATTTATTTCTTTTTCAGTTGTACCTTTCTAAATAAATTTTGTTTTATTTGTAGTAACAATTTTAGACATAAATATTATATTACATTACAAAAAAAGTTTTAGAATATACTATGGCTTGCCTTAAAGGAGTGTGTAGATTAAGTTTTTGTATGTCAGTATTTGTATTACCCTAGATTTATTATAATATAATGGTTATTACCAGTAACTCATCTAGTTCTGAGAAAAAGCCTAAAAATCTGCTGATTAGCTAAAGCTTGTACTTGTTAATTATTTAGTTCTGTTGTGTAATATTGTGTATGTCTAAATGAGGTGAGTTTTTACCTTTAAATAAATTTAAACATCTCATTATTATTATTTTCTCATTTACGTCCGAAGAGAAAGATGATTCCGTGCTTCGGGAGGCACGTAAGGCCGTTGGTCCCGGCTACTATAAACGGATGTAGTCGTTATAGGAACCATGTCGGAAGCCTAAGGCGGTTCTATAATTCCGAATCCAAACCTACACGATAGCAAGCAATATTATTTATAATCTGACAGTTTAGTATCCAAGACTGTACGTATAGTTCTTTCATTTGTTTCGCAATAAATCCGTTCCTGCGCATGCCGAGTGATGGATCGACACAATATGCCAACGGAACCCTAATGCGTTTCCAAATATAAACGCGGTTTGGATTTTGATTTGTTGGTAGGAAAAAGAGAATATTTAAAAAGTGAAGCATGGTTTTAAATTTAAACTGTGGTAAAACATTCTATCACTTCGGCATTTCATTGCTAGAGCTAGGGCTAGCCATGGTCCAAGAAAACAAGGTCTAACAAGAAGACCACGTGACTGACACAAGCCTAAGTAATTTCTACGTCATTTCGCCTATTCATTCTTGTCGAATGCGTGTAATAGAGAAGGATGAACAGCGCATAATGACGTAGGCTTGTGTCAGTTACGTGGTCTTCTTGTTAGACCTTGTTTTCTTGGACCATGGGGCTAGTTATAACTTGTTTTAATTGATGCTTATTTCAATTCGGTGTAAATAATATGTCTATAGGTGAACAAATTACAAAAAAATGCAATGAAATGGTACGTAGTTTTGTTTGTAGTTATGAAATTGTCAATTACAGAACTTTTAAAGGAACTGATAGAACAAGCGGAAAGGGGCTTTTTGGTAAAAAATAATAATAAAATATATGTGGTAACAAACAATCTGTACAGTAGTCTTTCTTATAAATATTTCTGTGCACCTGCTCTATATTAAATCAAAATGGGTTAATTATTTTCGATAAAAAAAGATAACAAATACAGACAGACTTGAATCCGTTACGTAGTTCTAATTGTATTCTAATACAGTTAAGTATAAAAAATTCAAGAAAAAAAGAATCTAGAAAGGAATACAACAAAAATCCTTAGCCACATAAATTCAGCAAGAAAAAGACAAATTTTGGACACAGGAGAGATTTCTTGAATAAACGAATCACCATTCTCAATTTCCTCATATTTCGATAGGTAATATAATATTCACCCAATTTAAGGAGGGTACATCGACCACTTATGTAAGAACCTTCGGCTCTATACCCTAGTCTTACAAAGCAAATACGATAGTGAGGGTCATTATACGCTGGTTACGAGTACTATACAATATGGGCAACCGCATACGAAATATCTGATCCATTGGGAATAATAGGTATTCTGATAGAACCCGAATGTCAACTTTTGTTAGTTCGCCCTCCGTCGATACGTGCCGACTTTTTTGTTGGTATCTATTAGTGTTTTGTGGGTTGGTTAGTCAATATTGGCTTTCTATGTTTGGGTTACTATCTTTGGGGTTTCGTGTTAGCAAACTGTTTTGATACGAAACATCAATTTGATGTTCTTTTGATATTATAAATTATTTACATTGTTGGTTTATGTATGATAATTTTTTTTATGTATTTTCAGTACTTATCGAAAGGAAAAGTAAAAAAATATGGCAAAATTTGTACCATAAGAAAGAACCTACCCTACCCATAACCGAAAAACAATGCAACTGCAACAGAAGGTACAAAAGTTACATAAAATATTTTTTTTTGCTAGTATCATCCACCAACCATCATTTCGACCAAAAGACTTCTACTAGTAGCAGTCATCAGTAGTGGGTTCAGTACCTATAGTACTCTGACCGCGTCCTTTAATACTTTATTATTTGACGATCTGAGCTTTTGATATTTAAAAAGCTAGCCTCGACGTTTAATAATTTCTGGCCCCGACTCAAAGGTGAAGTGTATAACAATGTTTACACATGTTTAAATGATGTTACAACTTATGTAAATAAGGAATTTAACAGCTATATTAAATTTATATGCTTTCAGCTAGATTTTTATTTTATTTTCAACCTTTTAGTGTAGGATAGGACCTTTGAAGGCGTTTTTAAATTTTTTTAATTATCTTTTTATTTTTAAACAATACCTACCTATTACGTACTCAAAATAAACAAACTTTCAAGTATTGACAGCTTGTACAGAGGAATATTTTTATTTTTAATTTCAGGAAACATTTTGCTGATCATTTCCTGTCAGCCTAGTTTGCGGTCGGACGAACGTTTGCAAGGCGTTCCCATTTACACAATTCTATTGCGCAAATATGTCACTTCTCGTTTCACTAAGCTGGATGTCCGAGTCACACGGTGACATGACTACTGTATTGTATCTCATTTCCTCTCCCATTATCCGCTCAGCGTGTCGCCTCATGGCTTGTGACGTCACATAACAGCCTATTCCACAAAGTTACTCTTTTGGGGAGTTTCTTATGAAGTGAGAAATGTTAGATGTGTCAGTTTTCTACTTGATAGCAATATCGTATGAGTATTGAGGTATATGATTATCTAAAATTCTATATTCATAAACGTGACTAAAAGTTTAGGAATATTAAGTTTGTGAGAGCAAAATAAAGACTTTATTATTATTATTATTCTGTCCCTTTTTGACATGGAATTGTCCATGAAACTAAAATCCGACTATAAAAATATAAGTTCCCTCCATATTCCGGAATTTTAATGGCGATTGTGGCAAAAAGAACTGGCGCCGACAGGTATTTTATTTATCTTGTCAGGCTTTACTGTACTTGTTGAGATAAATATTGTTTAATTTACGCAACGTTTACGAATAAGGTAAGCAGCACTTTAGCACAGAATATAAATCATAATCAGAATTTAGTACTTCTTTCTTACAGTCACTTGGGAAAAAAACTCTCTCTTAGTTAGAAGTTAAAGCTGCCTACGTTTTTATATAATATCATTAGATGATTACTTTTTTAAGTAAGATGATGACATTGGTACTTCCAATTAATATAAACAGGATCAAAAAAAGTCTAAGCAGGCTTAAAGCAACGGATCAGAATCGAGCGAGCTTCTTCAAGCTTGTTATTAAATACACCACATATATCTTAGTTGGCAACATCTAAAGCGTCGGTGGGCCTTTATTATGTGACGTATTTACCCGCAGTTGAACGAGGAAACAAAATGGCCGGAGTTGCCAACTCGTTAAAATACAGGTGGTCATTTAAATAGTCTGTCTGGAACTTTGTGAGAGGCGACAGATGGCGAATGTTCCCCTGTCTATGTGAAAGTAAATATCACCATGTTTCTATAAGATTCATATAGTACTTAAACAATTATTGTGAACGTAGTGTAAAATTCTTTTTTTTTAAGTATTTTCCTGCGGTAAAAGGTAGCCTATGTTACTCAGGGTGAATGTAGCTTCCTAATAGTGAAATATTTTTTTAAATCGGTTCAGTAGTTTTTGAGTTTATTTATTACAAACATACACACACACACACACACACACACACACGAAAATACAAATCTTTCCTCTTTATAATATTAGTATGAGTGATGGTATCATATTTGTCAGATTTTTTTTTGCTAGGGATACTTTTTTATCACTTTTAAGTCATGAATATACAGAATTGTTAAAAACTCTTCGATAAATTCTAAAATTAAACTTCTAGACATCAATGTTCCATAAAAAAACTAATACAATAAAAAAAACATAAATAGTTTCGGAGATATGTCCCAAATGGGATACCCAAAACTAGTGAACCGATGTTAATCAAGTTTGCATTATTCCCTGAGAGTAAATTTGAAATACTAAAAAGTATGGTCGAAATCGAACTTATACGTAAGTATATGTGGACATGTACGAGTATAAAACTATACATCAACCAAATTTTGTATTATTTGTTTTCAAGTTCCAATAGATCTAAAATCATCCCGTCTGAATATTTTACATTTCCAACAATATTAAATATAAACACGTATTTACAGCCGGGCCATGCAGACGCTTAAAAATATGTTAACATTTTGATGTTAACATACCGATTTTGTTTGTAAATGACAAATTATAAAACACAATAAATAATTTGATAAGAATTGTGTTATATAATATTACTAGCTTTCCGCCCCAGCTCCGCCCGCGTTTACAGTTTTTCCCGTGGGAAGGAGGCATTTTGCCATAGTAAAAGGTAGCCTATGTTACTCAGCGTGAATGTAGCTTTCTAATCGTGATAGATTTTTTGAAATCTGCACAGCAGTTTTTTAATTTTTTTTTTATATTTTTTTTTTATTTATTTATTTGTATTCAGGCAACTAGGCCCATAGATACTATAATACTATACATTTGTAAAACTTAAAAATACTATACATACGATTACAATAAATAATATGAAAACTTAACTAAATACACAGCACTTATACACAAGCCCAGGGTATCGTATCCTTCCGCGGCAGGTTCCCCCTGAAGCGACGAAACACAAACGAAACGAAACACAAACGACGAAACGAGACAGTTTTTGGGTCTATTCATTACAAAAATACAAATATTTCCTCTTTTAAATATTAGTATGATGTGCGTAAAAAAAAAAGTAATACTAGGAGCGCATAGATAGCAAGTATCTCCGCAATTCGACATTCCCATAAATTCGCACGCGACCAATCGCACGTCGTCACCACTCCTGCAGGATTCAATAACGATCCCGCTGATAAATGCGAGGGAAAATGGCGGCCATCGCGATTTATGGTCCGTTTGCCTTATCAGTGCCTCGGACATATAATGTGACCAATAAAAACAAAGATAATGTTCTGTGTACGCAGGCCACTGGGTTTTTGGTATTGTTTCGTTTTTTTGTTCTATATTTACAACTCACAATAATAAAATAAAAAATGGTGACCATGGTCTAAGAAAACAAGGTCTAACCGTTAGATCACGTACTATATAGACAAAGATGAACAGCGCAAATGACGTAGGTTTGTGTCAGTCACGTGGTCTAATGGTTAGACCTTGTTTTCTTAGACCATGCTCATGACATGACTATCTGGCCTAGGATGTGTCAGGGAGCTAAAATACATACTTAAATAAATAAATACGTACTTATTTAAATATACAATATTTGTCTTGGGCAAGCTTCGACTTCGAAGACAGGCGTACTACCAACTTGGTTCCTTTTTCTAATGAGTGCAAAAAATACGAAATGTTTTATTTATAAAACGATTTTTCCGACACCAAGTTTTAATGTTACTGAAAATACCCAATAATTTGGGGTAAAAAGAAGATAAACAATGCGATATACAATAAAATCTTCCGACCGTAATTATGATGAAACTGGTAACTCTCAGATAGAAATTCAAACTTCAAACTTAAAAAAATTTAGTTCCTAACGATCGTAAGTCAACGTCATACACCAAACACATCAAGTATTTCCAAATCAGCAGTTTCCGAGACAGGATGAATTAGAAAAGTACCCTCAGTTCGGAAAGTTGGCAGCGCTCCACCATAAGTCACACCATGGAAAATCTTCCCATAGTCTGATGGGAGCACAGAACCTAAAAATCGCGATAAGTGAATTGAGTTTTAATCGTCCAACAAAACAAAGTCCTGACTGACGTGTCGCTTCCTACCACAGAATATTAATAAGTGACAGAAAGACCATTCCTGCCATTCTTGAAAATATAGCGTAAGATTGTCGGTTCTTCTACGGGTTGTCTAACAGTACTTATCATCCTTGGTTGTGACTGACTTAATACTGCTTCATACTACTTGAATTTCACGTCAATGTTGTTGTATGGAGGAAGCCATCTGTGAGGGGCACCCCGCCGTCTAATTCTTTTTTCATGTTCTACGTTATCAGGGAGAGATACAGCAAAATATATACAACTATTAAGATTAAAAACGGGATAATTTACCGTGGTATTCATTTTGTGTGAGTGCCCGATACAACGGTGAAAGTTTTGGAAAGTATAAAATATAATAATAATACATACCGCACGTGCAAACAACAATCTTTGACGACGTAATTCCAATATAACGCGACTGACTCAAGAAAATACGTGGCGCAGTAAATTATTATTTTATCATGGTTCTGATTTACAAAGTACTGCATATACTCGTAAGTAAAGTCCACTGTTCAAATTAAGGTATCTACACATACAAAACATTCTCAATTACCATAAGTATGATTAAAAACATAGTAGTTAATTATCGTGAAAACTTTATATATCTATATTCTTTATTGCGCAAAACAAACATACATTTGATACTTAAAGCTAGTGTACAAAGGCGAGCTTATCTCTATAAGAGATCTCTTCCAGCCAACCTACAAGATGGTGGAAAAGGAGATATCTGAGTAAGTCTTTGAACAATTACAATACTTCATATTTTCAAATTAAGTTTAAGTTTTTTATGCTTGTTTGCACATTACTTATTGTTTATGTTTCCTTTTTGACAATGGCAACGAAATGTTCAACAAAGATCTTTAAATTTTCACACTAGCTACTTTTGGCATATTATATGTGCAAAGTCGACATGCAAGGACAGGAAAAATCGCAAAACCGCGGTCAAAGGCCGAGGTGACAGAGGTAGACGGACCACATTTAAACAACAAAATGTAGTTCTAATGCAGTCGACCACACTGGAACTACTATAACTAGAATAACGAAGAATGATTTAGTTATTTGAGTAAAGGAATTGGGTTTACTTCGAGGGTCACTGATAAAAATTCAAATGTCTATGTTGTACCTAATGTGTGCGTATATGAAAATATACTTTTACCATTCGATACAATCTGCATTTAAACATTGTTTTTGCAGTAATACGGTCTTAGACTGATATCATAATCACGCATGTTTTCGCCTCTCAAAAAACATTTCTGATCTCGCTGGGTTAATGAAAATATGTTATTTCTGAGTGTGGAATATTGTGTCAATAAAAAAATCTACCATTTTCTTTTTTGCACAATTTAACAAAATGGTGATTTTGAAACTAGATACAGTGGCGAGCTTATTTCTGTAAGGGATCTCTTCCAGCCAACGTACACAGTGGTGGAAAAGGAGAACGCGGAGTAGACAATCTATACGCATTATTTTGTATATTTTTATATTCATTGTTTTCTTCAACCGTTAGCACCTGGCTGCGCTTGTTTCATCCTATATCCAAAGGGCTGCCTGGTACAAATTTCTACCTAAGAAATACCCCCCTCCTTTTTTTAAAACTTTCAGTATCGTGAATCGTTCTAATTTTCTATTTAACTCTGTAGCAGCGTATTGTAATTTGAGCAGCTTTCTGCAACTGCACCCAAAACTAGCAGAAAATTATTTTGTGTCTAGACTTTTGCGGTACGTCTACTTAGACCAAACTATAATAGCTGCCAATAAATCGGCACACAAAAATAAACTAGTCCTGTATTCGGAGTATCCCGCCACACAACTAGAAGCTCAGTTTTGACTCAATTTCCCTGGAGGGAAAACAGAAGCCAACATTTTCCCGCTTATTTTAGACTCTGTGGTTAAAATAAAACGGTTGTTTTTTCTTTTACGTGTTTGTTTTGAGAAGTTTTTGAGTGCGATGTCTGTATAATATGGTATCTGTGGTTTTGCTACCTTGTAACATTATTGTGTGAGATTTGTCTATAACAAATGAGTCATTCATAATTTTTTTGATAAACTTTAAGCACCTACCTTGCATTTAATTTTTATTTAATATTCGTACTAATTATTAATTGTATTAGGGATATCATTGCTGTAGTAGAAGTTTCTTATAAGAAACCTTGAACACTTATAATATTATTAACGATTTATTTAAAAAAAAGCCAAAATGTTGGCACTGGAATATAGTAGGTACATTTAGATAGTGATTACGGCTAGTGGTAGTTCCAACATAACCCTCCTTTTTGCTGCGCCGTAGTCGGGTAAAAAGGACAAGATGATATTTAAAAAAAGAAGGATCCTGTGCTATAAATGTCAAAACTTATGGCTGATAGAAGTTATTTCGTATTTTAGTACAAAATATTTCAATCGAAGCCTAATACAGGTATACATTTTAAAATCACGTGAAAAATAATCAATGTCATAAAGATATTTCCACAGCATTTTCTCTTCTACGGTCCATTCTCGTTTCTACTTTCTAAGACTTTCGCATAGGCTGATAGAAGTCAATATATCATCTACCGGACAATGGAATCGAGCTATATTTCACGGAGAGACGTCCATTGTGGAGCTCTATTATACTTTGAATTAAGATTTCCGGTCTATTTCAGTACCTACGTTTGTAATTGTTGTGTAAGGAGTTTAGAGGAGAACTCACTTTGTCTCTTTCATTCATTCGTCGTTTCTGTTCGTTTCGATTTTGATTTGTTCTAGCTTTATCCAACGACTAACACCTAAAATACAGGCCTCAGCTAAGTTTAAACTCAAGTCGCCAAAAATACTAATGATAAGATGCCTGATATAATAATGTCATTGTTTTTGTGGTGAGTAATAAACGTAATTTTATTACTTCAACTGTAAATGAAACTAACGTAATTAATTTGATTCATTTATGAAAGGATCGTTTTATTAGACTGTAAAAATAATATTTTGTTTGTAAATGTTACTCTTTCACACTACGAGTTTAAAGTAAACCTTTTGTAAACATGAACTACGTTTGCAATGTCCCTTACTATGAAAATCTCTAATAAAATTAAATCTGAAAAGTAACTTTTAAACCAAATAAACCAACCAATAAATTTTATCGCAAATATCAGCTTAATTCTTCTTCTTCTTCATATTTAAGAGCCTCGCTCTTGTCGGTGGAGTCTACGCCACTCTGTTCTGTCTTCCGTCCTCTTTTTGATCTCCTGATACGACACGACATCTATTCCTTCCTTAATTTGGTCCATATATGTCCTTCTAGGTCGTCCTCTCTTCCTTTTCCCTTCTATCTTTCCTTCAATGATGTTTCTGACAAAGTCATCGTGTCGTATCAAGTGACCCAGCATCTTCCCTCTTCTATCTGCAATGATCCCCAGAATAGTCCTTTTCTCATTCACCAGTTGTAAGACATCTTCGTTGCTTTTCCTTTCCGTCCAGCTGATTTTCTCCATTCTTCGCCAACACTTCTTATTTATCTATATTTCGTCGCATTTGAAATTTAAATTTGAAATTAAAACTGAGCTCAGAACAAACTGACCATTAGAAATAATTTAATTGGCTACAAAAGGAACCAGGCTGTGTTTCCACCCAAGATGAGCGAGGATTCGCAGCGAGGGATGTTTTTGTAAAGAACCAATGTAATCGTTTCATATCCCTCGCCTCTGTCAGCACAGAAATTCTAATGATTCTTACAAACACATTCCTCGCCACGTATTATCGCCCGTCACTGGTGAAAACGCAGCCTTAATTCGCATTCATCTCGCTAAACCGAATTTGTAAAAAAATAATCTTCGAGTCGTTTATTTGGAGGCGAGTCTTAAAAAAGGGTTTAAAAGCCTCGAGCTGTGGCATCTCTAGTGGAGAGTGACAAAGGCTACTTTTTACCGCGGGAAAATACCTCATTCCCACGGGAACGACTGTTGGAAAAGCTGCGGGGCAGAAGGCTAGTTATTAGGTACAGTTTGGGACTTGTGTTTTCGAGTTAACCTTAGTAGGAGCATAGATAGCACGCTTACCAAGTCAATGCGCTGTTTACGCATCGGATACAAAAGAAATATTGAATTTCAAGGTGCTTTCCGACTCGAATCGTACGGTAGAATCTTTTAAACGAATTCCAATTGGAAGATCTATTTTTGATTCGCTCGTGTGACATCGTTGAAGACGTATGCGACAAGATTCATAACCTACTTCTAAGATGCTTCCAAATCACAGCTGGATGATTTTACTTAATTTGAAGCAGATGTTTTCGTTGTTAGTATTAATTTATTATTACAACCAATACGACATAATGTGAAATTTCAATCACTTTATAAAAGAAAAGCTAGTCATTTTAGAAATAGAAACAGAACAAACTATTATGTTGAAGCTACACGGCACGGTTAACTTTTCTAAAAAAAAATTACAACTAAACGAAAATGTTGTTGTTGGAATTATATACCTAATTACTTAGATTTCAGGAATAGTGACTGAAAATATTTTTACTTATATTTTTTGCAGTTGCAGTGTCAGTAGTGTGAAAATTTGTCACAATCGAGCGCCAAAGAAAACGAATGAATCAGAAATAAGTATAAATCTGGTTCTTATTGTAGGAATACGAAATACCCTTAGCAGGTGAAACTGCCATTGTTCCAAGTTCTCCCGATATAAGATAAAGCTTTGCAAGTTAAGCACATCTTAGACATTGTTAGATATTATTACTTGGAGATTGTTAAAGGTTAAATCATTATGATTTGTCTTTGTTAACCTTTGCAGTGCTTGGATAATCAAGTCTGGACTTGATAAAGTTTTATTGATTAAGAAGTCATTAACCCAATTTAATTGTTAAGTATAAGAAATAAATGATTGTTATTTTTCCTTTTCTGTCAGTTTGTTTCAACCTAATGATTTTAGTTATGTATACCAATATTATAAAGAAGAAAGATTTGATTGTATGTTTGTTTGTAAATTTGCATTAAGGTGCTCCTTCACCGGGAGCATTCGCGTGTAATGTAACGTTACAGATTGTAGAATTACTTAGTGAAGAAGAACAGATCACATTACAATAATGTTACATTACACGCGAATGCTCCCGGTGAGGGAGCACCCTTAGATAGACTCCGAAAATACTGAACCGATTTTGATGAAACTTGGTACATAGGGTCTATGGGTATAGACCTAGGCTACGTTTTACCGCGGAAAATGCCTCATTCGCACAAGAAAAACTGTTAACGCAGCCGAAGCCTGGGTGAAAAGCTAGCATGAAATAAATTTAGGTTGTTTAATTTCATTTAAGTTGGTTTGTTTTAGTTAAAGACTTTGTGATTTTACTTATAAATTTATTTAAAAAGCTATTAATAATATTGTGTAACAGTGTGGTTCTAAAAAAATAATAATCATCCTTGGTGGCTTTTTTTTCAGGGACTTATATCACAAATGAGTTACTTCCATTCATTCATTTTATGCAAAAACATACTTCGCATTTTAGTAAAAAAAAATATCGAAAAAAAATCGGACTGATATAAGAAATATGATATTCCTCTTCATATGTCAATAAAAGGCATATATAAAAGAGTTGAATAGGTTATTAATTTACTATTTTATTGGCCTGCCATAATAATCTGAGATTTACGGTGAAGGTAATAAAAATATAGCAGTTAATCCGTTAGGCATTAAAATATAATTAATTGAAGCCATTATTATTTTTCAGGAGTAAAGTGATTGACGTGGTTTTTATTTGTGGAATTAGTAAGAATATTAAACTTTTTAGAGACCCCCCCACACTAGCGTTTTGTCGAGCGTCGTCATCGTGCATTTTTTTTTCTCCATACAAACATTCAACCCCTATTTTCACCCCTTGGGTGACGATTTTCGAAAAATCGCTTCTTATCTCGTGCTTACGTCATAGAATGTTTTTGCCAATTTTCAGCTTTCTAGGTTTAACGGTTTGGGCTAGGTGTTGATGAGCCATTTCATCCCTTTTTTCAATTAACTTAACAATAAATATAGTAGTAATCCTAAAAAGTTTCAAACCGAAAAATGTAACAAAAAAATTTCACAAAAAAAGTGACAACCCTAATTTCTACCCTTGGGTGTTGTTTTTGAAAAAAATCCTGAAATAGGTATTCATTTATTTTAATCAAGAAGTAATCGTACTAAGTTTCAAATCAATATCGGCAACTATTTTTTTCCCCATACTAACTTTCAACCCCCATTTCTTCCCTTCGAAAAAACACTTCTTATCTCGTGCCTCCTTCACCCAAGGGATGTTTGTGGAAAATATCATCTTTAGGGTCAATTTATACTAGCGCAGAGTCGAAGCGTAGCGAAGCGGCAATCCATACAAATTTAATAAGCGATGTTCGCGCGCGGGCGCACGAATTTCGAAGAATGCGCGCGTCTTTTTAAATCTAAAAATGTGTGCGTTACGCTGTGGACATAACACGAATATTCGGACATAACACGAGTTATCCACAGCGTAACGCACACATTTTTAGATTTAAAAAGGCGAACATCGCTTATTAAATTTGTATGGAATGACGCTTTGCTGCGCTTCGACTCTGCGCTAGTATAAATTGACCCTAAAGATGATATTTTCCACAAACATCCCTTGAGTGATTGAATTTGTTAAGTTTTGGATTTGCGCTTCGACTCTGCGCTAGTATAAATTGACCCTAAAGATGATATTTTCCACAAACATCCCTTGGGTGATTGAATTTGTTAAGTTTTGGATTTGCGCTTCGACTCTGCGCTAGTATAAATTGACCCTAAAGATGATATTTTCCACAAACATCCCTTGAGTGATTGAATTTGTTAAGTTTTGGATTTGCGCTTCGACTCTGCGCTAGTATAAATTGACCCTAAAGATGATATTTTCCACAAACATCCCTTGAGTGATTGAATTTGTTAAGTTTTGGATTTGCGCTTCGACTCTGCGCTAGTATAAATTGACCCTAAAGATGATATTTTCCACAAACATCCCTTGAGTGATTGAATTTGTTAAGTTTTGGATTTGCGCTTCGACTCTGCGCTAGTATAAATTGACCCTAAAGATGATATTTTCCACAAACATCCCTTGAGTGATTGAATTTGTTAAGTTTTGGATTTGCGCTTCGACTCTGCGCTAGTATAAATTGACCCTAAAGATGATATTTTCCACAAACATCCCTTGGGTGATTGAATTCGTTAAGTTTTGGATTTGCGCTTCGACTCTGCGCTAGTATAAATTGACCCTAAAGATGATATTTTCCACAAACATCCCTTGAGTGATTGAATTTGTTAAGTTTTGGATTTGCGCTTCGACTCTGCGCTAGTATAAATTGACCCTAAAGATGATATTTTCCACAAACATCCCTTGGGTGATTGAATTCGTTAAGTTTTGGATTTGCGCTTCGACTCTGCGCTAGTATAAATTGACCCTTATACGTTCAGCGGTTTGGGCTGGGCGTTGATAGGTGAATGAGTTACTCAGGATTTTCAGTTTTATAGAATAGATTTGCTGTTCACTGAAGCATTGAATAATCTGTTCAAACTATCGGATATTGCTAGTAAAAATAGTATAACAGTAATATTACACTGACCTATCGCGATTCACAGCTAAAGTGCATAACTTTGGCTATGCTATCCTACCGGAATAGTGCGAGGGCCTGTGAAGACAAATAATTTCACATTTAACGTATTTCTATTACGAAAATTGAAAACTTAACACAATAATAAATAATACGCATTAAACAAAATAAACACATGTCCTGTGACTCGTGAAATCTTATGGTACCCATGAACTTTGTAATGATAGGTAAATATCAGTCACAAAAATTAAAACTGTTATTTATCGCCTTGATAGTTTATTTCCTAAACAGTTTATTTTTTGTAACTATATGAGCTGTAACCTCGTGTTGTTTTTGAGACTAATGATTTTAAAAATTCGGAAGTTTTATTTAAATAATTCAGAAGTTTTATTAAAAGTTTCCTTTAATAAATTTTCTTCGTCAACACTTTATCTCATGCAATCTGTTTATGTCATTCATAGCTGGTGAATAAGCTGTAATACTACAAAGTTTAAAAAAATAAATAAAAATATGGTCCTGCCAGTGTTATGAACGTTTGACCTCCCAATTTTCTGGCCATCTGAACCAAACCTAAACCAAATGACATTTGCTATCATGAATCCACCACGCTTATTATTCTCTCATGTGGAAAACTAGATTGGAATAAACTTACTGCCTTGTTTATCTATAACTTAATAAACTGCAATCTTTTGAGTTCAGACCTTAAGCTACGAAAGCTGGGCTGGCTTAAACTGAATTGACGTCAAATTCGATGCTCTAGAATTGCTATTAATAAAAAAAAACGATTTCGTAACTTCTCTAAGATTTCATAGTTTCAAAGGAAGAATGCCTTCGCTTTGCAGTCGTACTGGAGATTGATATGTAGTTAAGTACCTACTGTTAAAGAATTATTTGTATTGTATTGTACTTTTTGTGTGTCTGCCTTAAAGTGTTACTTACTCTTTAAACTTCAAACAACTTACCCACGCACGGCGCTCACCTCATGTTTTTTCCGAACGGAATGTAGATTTATTGCGCACACACCAAGCGAGCTGTATGGCATAAGTCGCGCGTGGCCCACCGCGCCTGAGCAGCTCACTTGGTGTGTACTGAAGTTCGTCCGGAAAAAACCGAGCGTGTGCACCACGGCTTATAACTGCAGTTTTTAGAAGAAAAAAAAACAAAGTGATGTTTAGGTACTATGTATTTCATACTTCATAGTACTTCATACTAATATTATAATGAGGAAAGATTTGTATTCGTGTGTATGTGTGTACTGCCGCGCTATCGATATTGGCAGTAAGTGTCAAGTCTGGCCGAATGGAGTTAATTACAGATTCAGAACCAGCACAAAGAGCTCTATCTTTGGGTCTGACTCTCATTTCAATATTTTACCGGGAACCTAGTTATTTTATTTAGAATAACAGCAGTAAGTTTATTTCTTGGCAACTTATGCTTAATATTACAGAAGTAAGTATACTTACGCCGGGTTCATAAGTGCGACCATAACATACATATTTTACTGCTGCTAGCAATATTGGCAGTAACTCAGAATACTAAATACTTTTTTGCCTGGTAGACCCATAGTTTATTTTATTAGACGGAATAAGTAATCATTTTATTTTAGTACTAGAGATTAGAAAAATTTTAAAGGCTCTGAAGGGCCCTTTTTGTTATTACCTACCTAACTATTTTGAGATTTCTGTGTGACAAACACAAGTAATTAGGTACATAACTAATAAATTTCATTTAAAACAATTAATAAATATGTAAAGATATTATTTGACTAGTAAATTATTTAAATCTTCAATTCTAAATGATTTACATTAATTTATATAGCCATCGTATAAAGCGGAATAATTTGATTGTATGTTTGCATTGACTAGTCTCCGAAACTACTAAACCGATATCAAAATTTCTTTTTTCTGTCAGGAAGCTACACTATCTCCGAGTAACATAGGTTATATTTTATTTTAAAAAAAGTTAGGGTATTTACAAAAACTCAAATAATGTGACCCAAGGTGTAAAAAAATATCCAAAAATATTCCTAATAATTGAATAGGCTCTGAAACTACCGAACCGATTTTATTGAAACTTGGTACAAATATAGTATAGACCTTATGAAAGGACATAGGCTACCTTTTACTGCGGGAAAATTCCTCATTCCCACGAAAAAACTGTGAATGCGGGCAGAGTCGCGAGGCGGACAGCTAGTATGAAATACTTAGCATAACAGCAGTAACAACATACTTGCTCCGGTTATACTAAGCAATTGATATAGTTCGTCATTAATATCGTACTAGGAATAAACGTTTTAGCGTTATTTAAAATCATTTCACTAAACAAAAAGGAATACTGAATACATCATTTGAAAGTACTTGGTTTAGGCTACATATATCAAAAATCGGAATTAAAATAACTTATTAAAGTAAGTAAATATAAGTAAAAATGTGCCGAAAACTTTGCACGCCATTTACTCGAAATGACACATCAGGTACTTACTGCCAATATCGATAGCACGGCAGTGTATGACTCTACATAAATTTTGGGTAGCCTTAATCATAAACAACAGAACACAATATTTTAACTATTGAGATTTAAAACGGGATAAAAAAGGAAAAAAAAGTATTACAGCAAAAAAATATTATTTTTCTAATTTATTCCTGCCAGTTTTGTGTGTCCGGTCAAAATATAAAGCTCCCGTTGTCATAAATTATCCAGGTCCATCAATATTAAGACTAAAATTAGTCACTAAATTTACTTTTCATGAACATAAAAAATGGTTTCAGTAATAAATTTTCGATCAGAAATTCAGATCAGGTCGAGGTAATCAAAGTTAAAAAAAGTTACCCCGACTTTTATTGACTCGTTGATAGCTTCATTCGCAGTCGGTAAACTAATGGCTTTTTGTTGTTTGTTCATAAAAAAATATACGAAGAAAAATATATAGGTAACAAAATCATCATTATCGTTAGAAACAAACTTACTTTTGCCATACCTATCGTGTAAGTATGAATGTAAAAAAGGTAAAATTTGCTGTTCTTGTACGCTTTTACATAACAAATTAGAATATTAGTAGCACAGAAATCTTTCTTCTGTGTTAGTAGTGTGGGGACGGGATTCTTACACACGGCCATCTAATGATCTAACCCCAAACTAAACATAGCCTGTACTATGGGTACGTGTACCAAAACTATCAGATTAATTTACATCTTACTAATATTATAAAGAGATTGTAAGCGTCGGTGGTCAAGTGACTAGTGTCGATGACTTCTATTCGGAAGTTCGCGGGTTCAAACCTCGGCACGTACCAATGTGTTTCAATTTTCGAATTCATATGTACGTTTATTCGACGCGATGAAGGAAAACATAGTGAGGAAATTTACATACACCTACGAAGTAATTCAAGGATTGTGTGTGAAATTGACCAACATGGGCCAGCGTGGTCGACTAAGGCCTATTCCTGCTGATTTCAGGCTAGACTCGGGCACTGGGCGGTCACTCCATAGAGAAAACGCGTTTTGACAAGCTACTTCTTTTTGAATATCAACTACAAGTCAAATGGCGCTAGGCGCTATGTAAAACACCCCCGAACACCACCGGCGGAGTCCCGCGGTGCCTGCGGGGTGCGGGGCGTGGGGCGCTATATCGGACGGGGAACTCATTTTGGCGCGGGGGGGTGAGTGTCCTTTCTGTACGGGTTAGTACTATTATTTTCTTCTGTGACTCGGGCCTCTCGGTAGGGACATATTATTACTGTCAATTAATATTATAAACGACGATGATGGATGGATCTTTGTTACTCTTTCACGCAAAAACTAATAAATGGATTTTAATGAAACTTCACATCAGAATAATACATAGGCAACATTCTACCGCGAGAAAGCTACTTGTAGTGCTTATATAATTGAACTAGCAGCCCGATTTTTCTTGTAGAAACAAGATATTTTTCCGCAGTGTAATGTCATTCTATGGTTTTCAATCAATTTCAGTACAAAAAAAACAGGTTAATGCATCGCTTATTTTCAGTAATGAAGAAAGAAAAAAACAACCCCTATCCCACACATTTATAATATTAGTCCTATCATTATACACACATTTTTTTCCCTCATACGGTTAGAACCCGTGACCTTTGCTTTGGAGCCGTCTAAATAATTAATTAGTTGCAATTATCTGGCTTTTTAGCTCAATTGGACATTTCTTTTTTAATTTGTAATACACTGAAAAAAGTACAATATAAATGACAAACATTTATTATTGGTTGCGATTTTGGGTCGTATATAAAAATGACCTTAAAAAAAGACACGCTCTTTTTCCTAACGGGTAGAGCAGAGTTTTAGTACAATCACAGGGAGCTTAAACTAAATCATCTTCAGCAAAGTGTTCGGATTAAGTTTCGGTACGAATCTAAAATAAGACACATCGACTGTCATCGACCTTCGTAAAAATAAAATTAATTAATGTCAATGTAATTCATTAAACCCATGTTAGCATTCAATTTCGTTGGACGTGAAAACATTAGTTCATTTGAGTCGACTCACCTCTCGACCTAGTTTAAAAGTCTCCGCTACCCACTTCGCTCCAATCAATAGGCTAGCGTTTGTCAGCAAAAAGTAACATTTGTATGTACTAGCTCTAGAAGAATCGAAATGAAACTTTGTTTTTTGCCCTACCCTTTATTGTGAATTAGAATAATTGTTACAAACAAACAATAAAATCTTTCCTCATCCTACTTAATATTATACACGCGAAAGTTTTTAAGTATGGATATATTTATGTTTGTTACTCTTTCACGCAAAAACCACTAAATCGATTTGAATGAAACTTTATAATAATATAGCTTATACATCAGAATAACACATCGACTACTTTTTACTGCGGAAAATACCTCATTCCCACGGGAAAATCTGTTAGCGCGGGCGGAGTCGCGGGCGTGAAGCTAGTACAATATACTTTATTGACACCAAAATAAACAGTTCACAAGAAAACAATAATCATATTAGTATAGATAAATAAACCATAAGGAGATATTAAAATAAAGAGATATGAAATATTAAAAAAAAACAGACATTCCGTTATGTTCATAGACCCGTTCGCTCTTAAGTTCAGCGGTAGACTGCGATTAGGTCATTCTAGTAATAACAATAAATTAAAATTTTAATAACCCCCGACACAAAACCGTTACTTGATCCTTTTGAACAACTAGAAAAGAGCTGATAATCTTCAAATGACTGAATATATTTACTTGGATCATAGCTAAGAACACTCTCGATTGTGACAAGGTGGCAAACAAAAAAAACTAGATCAAAATCGGCGCATCCGTTTAGGAGCTACGATGCCACAGACAGACGAACGGACAGACAGTTTTTTTTTTTTTTTTTAATTGATCTATTGTTGTGTCGAAAAGGTACGACCAATCAAGCTTCACCGGACTTAAAAGACAGACAGACACACACGTCAAACTTATAACACCCCTCTTTTTCGTAGGGGGTTTAAAAAAGTTTAGACAAAAGCTGCAAATAAGCGAATAACATTAAGTTTTATATTGCTTGGCCACTTTAATCTTTTAAAAAGTAAACAGAATAATCTAAATGAAACCCTCCGCGGTTATTTTAATCTTTCGCGGTTAAACTTGGATTTTCTTCTGAGCGGAAATTAGCTCCCAGCTAATCATTTTAACTACAGTGAACTGTTATAAGTTATTTACTTTGCCTTTAAGTTCTAAGTTATGATTTGTAGTTAATAACATAGTTGCGTAGTTGTTTTGAAGTATGGGAAGCGTAATTGTTAAAGCGCTAGCTTCCAAGTTTAACTAAATCTTTTACCTTGTGCTTTTATCTATAAGAATCATTAAGTATTTTAAAATTAAAATTGTTAACAGCTTCTATCTACCCATCGAGGGACTCGAGCCTACCCTGAGAATCAGGGTGAATAGACCTTAGTCAACTACGACCTCGAAAAGTGATTTGTAAAATCTTACTTCGAATAAAACACATTTCATTTCATTTCCAGTGCGGGTTGGTCAACTTCGCACATAACCTTTGAATTACTTCGCAGGTATGTGCAGGCTTCCTCGCGATGTTTACCTTCACCATAAGAACGTTGAATAAACGAACATAATTATTAATTCGAAAATCAAAACACATTGATACTTGCCGAGACTTGAACCCGCGAACTTCCGAATGGAAGTCAACGGCTCTAGCCACTTGGCCACCAGTACTCCAAATTAAAATTAAATAGCTAAACAGAATAGAATAAACTTTTTTGTACATAGGAATGAAAATACCGTACAGTCCACAACTGTTAAAGTGTACAATAGGCGACCTTTTTACAAGTTTACCGGTAGTTATGGTTTTTTTTTAAATACTGTAACAATTATGATAAAATTATGCATTTCATAGAAAAACAAACTAGAAATAACAAGGGCATTTCTTTTAACTTTTTTGTCGTTAAATATTACTGTTTTGTTTATTGATGATGGATGACATTTAATGTAGGTTTTACTGTCAAACAAACGAACAAATGTAATAATATATATTACATTACCTGTCATATTAAGAAAAAAATCATCATCTAGCGTGCTCCGTAATTATTTGTTAAATACAATTTCATAAAATAGCAGAATAGGGTGGTATAAAACAATATAAAAACAACAAGCAATCTTTGACGCTCAGAAACTTCAAGAAAGCAAAAGGAAAAATTAGCAACATTTTAATAAAATTTGTTCAATTAGCTTAAAAATAGTAAAAACGCTGAATGTGACATTCTTTTACTTCAAGTCGTAAAAAATCTGTAGGAAATAAAATTACTGCAGTCGATTTGTCGCCCTTTTGTTAGGGGAGCAATGGATTTAGAGTTAATCAGCTTTTATTTTTTTACGTCGATATCGATAATTTTATAATGCATTTAATTCAGTCAATAAATAACTGTTATCAGATTAGTTTTTAGTGGAATTTCCAAATGTTAATTTCTTTTCGCAATATATGTACCACATCACACACTATAAACAAAAAAATATTTGTTACGAAAATTCGTATTTGATTTGTTTGTTGTGTCAATAGTATATTTTACTATCTTATTCGTGATTTCCTTTATTCGCTTGTGTACGTTACTGGAATATAAATTAAAATATATAAAGGCATTCAAACATGTTTTCCTTCAACATCCTAACTACTAGTAGAGTCACCGATATAGCTCGAAGAATCGCCGGACTTAAGTGGCAGTAGGCGGGACGGCCGTTGGGGCAGATAGGTTCTTAAATGGTTCGATTCGTTCTTTCTTTTCTCATAATATGAACCATAATATACATAAAGTACTATCATATAATTACTTCGGTTTTGAGTACCCCTGATCTGGCCTTTTTCAGTGTGACAATCTATCGATATTATGAAAACCAGTAGTTGGTTGTGGTGCAACTCTAGCAGGCAGTGGAAAACTCAATAAAGGGCCCTCCCTACGTAAGTTCACACTCAATATGATTGGTATAGGCAGTAAAGAACCTTTTCGCTATTGTTTCGGTTTCTTTCTTTTGTTGTAGTTCGCTCTGACTACTAGCATTTTTATCCAAACGTTTTATATTTAAAATGAACAGTGAAAGTGTTTAAATGTAAATAAACAAAATAGTTACATAGATTGCGTTCCACCGATTATGGGTTTTAACCATTTTTCTGTTATTTAAATAAAATGTAGAGGTCGAAAAACTGTTCATAGATTTTTTTTTTGCTAAAAACCGAGTCGAAGGGTGTAAAAACTGTTAATCCAGATTTTATCCTCATTTTTTGTTTATCTGTTTGTACGGGCTAATTTCCGAAACTGTTGGACTGATTTAAATGAAATTTTTTATGGTGGTACCTTTATCCCTGGTCAACATCTTAGATAGTTTTTACCGCGGGAAAATATCTCATTCCTAAGGGAAATTGCACAGAAAATTAAAAAAAATAACGTGGGAATAGCCGCAGGCGGACAGCTAGTTTCTCATAAAAAGGAATTTTAAAATGAGAAAGTAAAATAAAAATTAACAACATTTAGATTCATACATAAACTTGGTCCTCGCCGTAACAATAGTGCCCCATAGTAACAAGGCGTGGCCGCATAAACTTGACCGCTAACCGTTAGCCAGGAGTGTGTATGACAGCCCAGCTGCCGCCTTCACTAGTTATCCAGTGGAACAGTGCGGACCGCAGCCGGGAAAAGTTCATTCCATTAAAGCAGAAAGTTATGCTTGCATTTTGTTTGGACGAGTGTTTAGGTATTAGTTTTGTACAAAGAACTGGTGTGTTTTCTAAAAGTATTTTTCAGCTCGTTTTAGTACATAGTCGGGTATTGAAATATTAGATTCTCATTACACATCATCATTGACTGCCCCGTAGCCTAGTTGGTAGTACGTCTGCCTTCGAAGCGTAGGGTCACGGGTTCACATCCTGCCCAGGACAAACATTCCTGTGATGAGCACTTGTGTTTTTCTTGTGTCTGGATGTTGTATATTTAAATTATGTATGTATATCAGCTGTCTGACACCCATAGTACAGGCTCTGCCTAGTTTGGGGTCAGATGGCCGTGTATGAGATGTCCCCATACATTTATTTATTTACATGAAATTTCACTAGTGTCATCCTTAAGGGAAAAACTATTAGATTCAAAGTGAAATAGTCTACAGTTAGTAAAATATTTACGTATTCGGTTTCGGATTCAAATCTATTGACTCAAAGTCTTTGACTTAAAATGCACAAGCTACTTGCACCGTGTAAAAGTACAAGCACCCTTAGTAATAAGTTTCGTAGTTCTTACTTTATTGTTGTGGAGACCTTGAGAAGGCTTCTATAAAGCTGTTTATTTCTTTGGGCTGAAAACGATTAAGGATAGAGCATAAATATCCACCTAAGCTGTAATCAGCTTTATTTTTAAGACCTATCCTGTAGGGTAAGTATCCTAATTTATTATTCTCCTAGAATAATTTATTAACTAGTAATAAGAATTTGTTGTATTAGTAAATATAAACAAATTAGACTAAACCAAGGTATTACTAGCCACTATCAGTAACTGGCCACTATGTAGTTTAATATTCTGAATTAGGTTATTAGCGTTATATTCTTATTTAAATTCTGCTTTTCTTTTATTCTTCTATTTCGGAGCATTAAACTACAAAGTGGCCAGTTACTGATAGTAGCCAGTAATACCTTGGTTTTCCCTACTTATTAACAAATTTCAAGCTAAAACATAGCAAGTTATAGTTAACCAACCTTCTCTTCAGATACTTAAAGTCAAAACTGCCAAATTTTGTTCACATATTTTCAATGTTCTTTTCATGAAAATAAGCTCCCTAGAGTGAGTTCACACACAGGAGCAAAGCTGACTTTTAAGCCCAGTAACCCATATTTATTGCTTCTCTTCGCGGGCAAAGAAATAAAAATAGGCTACACAACTTAGCTTCTGTTACTTTTTATTACTGCCTTTTTATTTCCCTAGGGCTGTCTGGCTTTTGAAAAACATTTAATCTAGTTATGGCCTGTAACAACTAAATAAATAAATTTTATTTTGCGTAATAGTACAAAAAACATTTTCAATGCAAACACAAAGCAAAGGAAAAGTAAAAAATATATATTTTTAATCGATGTAAAGCGAAAAATTAAAATTTGAAGTTGGGCAGGGACTTGAATCCGCATCCATCTCCTTGACTATCCGGGCCGTACAGGCGTACTACCAATTGTACCACCAAGACTCCGTAGAAGCCCAACTAAATTAGTAGATTATGCTAACAGACGACATCTGTTGAAAAAGCATTAACTTAAGATCTAAATAACAATTTATAGACATAATGTAAACATTATTAGTAAAAAGGTAGGGTTCTCAGCAAAAATGTTGTTTTTCAGAACCCTCCCGAGCCGCCTCGCTGGGTTATGCCAAGCTGAGTTGAGGCTGAATTTATATTCCTAAATAATGCATGTTCAAAAAGTTATTATGGCACAGCAAAATGGTTGTAACTAATTTAAATTGACTTTAGATTATAAGTACTTAAATCGAAACAAATAATAAAAACATTTGGCTTGACTGGATGCATAATAATGGTAGTGCGTCTGCATGGCCCGGATAGCCTTTGCTTTGATTTAAAATAGAAAAAATCTATAATCGACGTGTGTGTGTTCGTGTTTATTATTAAGTATGATATAATATGTATGATAGTCTGTAAGGTATTTATAATATGGGCCTTTCTTTACGTATTTAACATCTATAATTATGTAAATATTGCCTGAAATAAATGGATTTATTATTATTATTATTTTTAAAAATCTGGCTCTATTTGAAGTGTCCATAATGTTGCCAACCCTGCAGTTACACCCGGAAATGTGGGTAGAGCGGCGTTCACATAAACATCGCGTAATCTGCTCACAAATATTGGTTTAGTAGAGGACGACAGTGTGAACTCCGCTTTTTGAGTCTTTTTACGTGTTATACTGAAAAATTGAATTTGTCTTGTATATAACGTGCATTGCGATTTTAGTATGGAAATAACTCTATATTCTAGTTAACTCTATATAATAGTTAATATTATTAAAATAATTTCATTTCATTTTATTTCATTTTAAAATACCATGATAGCAGATTTAGATAAATATAGCCTAGTTGCCTGTCTTCGAAGCACAAAAACAACAGCAACAACAACAACCACGCGGGTTTGAATCTTGCCCAGGCCAAATATTCGTGTATTTATAAATTATACGTAGGTATCTATATATACCTATCTGCTTTCTGATACGCATAGTACGGGCTCTGCCTAGTTTGCGGTCAGATGGCCGTGTGTAATAAGTCCCTACATATTTATTTATTATTATTTATTTACATATATAGAGCTCAATAATTAATCAGGCATAAAATTTAGCAAAATCGGTCGTTGACCTTTTATATGCGATAGTTCAAGTGCGAATAGTCTCTTTGATACATTTTTACGTCAAAGTGTAATAAAACATTCCTATAATATTTTTAATTCTGAGAATTACACCCATGTCATGTGCCACATTTGGTTCAAATAAATATCGCTAGAAAGTTAACTTTTCTTTCATTGACAGCTCATATATGACCCCTCGGTCGACCCTACCCTGAATTTAGGGTGAATAGGCCTAAGTCGACCACGCTGGCCTAGTGCGGGTTGGTCAACTTTGCACGCAACCCTTGAATTTCTTCGCAGGTGTGAGCGTTGAATAAACGTAAATGAATGAATGGGCGTCGGTAGCCAAGTGGCTTGACTTCCTTTCGAAATTTCACGGGTCGAATCACAGCACGTACGTACCAATATGTTTTGTTGAATATTACCCTAATAACGTACTTTTTAAGCATTATATTACTTACTAGTTACTTATATGTAGCAGCCGACGCGCGTATATATTTAATTTCAGAAAACGTTTTCAAACTAATCATACTGTATAACAAATAAATAAAATTCGAGCGTCACCTTTTTTATGCGTTCAATGGCGATATTTCGATTTTTTGTATGAATCAATACAAAAATACACGGTATTTTTATTTCTCATAATCTTGGTGTATTTAAATTTGCGCACTGATTTAAAAACAACAGTATATGAATACGTTAAATATCCCCTTCGGCCACATTCGAAACTAAATATCAAGTGTTTTTTAGTCTTATATTAAGCCTCCACCCTTTAGGTACCTACTAATGTATTATGTCTTTTATTCAAAATATCTGACCTCGTTTCTTCAGTCCTGACTATTTAAAGGCTCACTCTATACCGTTTTAGTATTTCCGAGAATCTCTTTGACCTTCAGAATACAGCCAGCGAAAGGGTTAAGGCATTAAAAATTCAAATCCACACTCAGAAACGCTCATTCATACATAAGTTATCGAAGTGTTCGTGCCATTTCATATCGTTTTCTTGTTTTTTTTTTCTATTACTATACAGATGTTTTTTAGTTCATACTTCATACTAGTCATACTATAATATTATAAAGAGGAAAGATTTGTATTTTTGCGTGTGTGTATATTTGTAATGAATAAACTCTAAAACTACTGTGCCGATTTTAAAAATTCTTTCTCCATTAGAAAGCGACATTCACCTTTAGTAACTTTGGCTTCCTTTTACCGCGGGAAAATGGCTCATTTCCACGGAAGAAACTGTCAACACGGGCGGAGCCGCGGCGGAAAGCTAGTATATTATAAAGGGGAAATATTTGTATTTTTGTGAGTGGGTATATTTGTAACGAACAAACTTAAAAACTACTGCGCCGATTTTAAAAATTATTTCTCCATTAGAAAGCGACATTCACTTTTAGTAAATTTGGCTTCCTTTTACCGCAGGAAAATACTGTAAACGCGGATGGAGCCGCGGTGGGAAGCTAGTAATATCTTATAAATCTTATATTTTTGAGTCTCGGGTTCAAACCTCGGCGCGTAGTAAAATACCTATTTTCATTTTTCGGATTCAAAATTTAATTCGACGATTTTATAGTGAAAGAAGCGATGTGAAGAAGAGTATCGTGAGGAAACTTGCACTTGTGGTTGTGTGTGAAGTCGACCAACCGCTACTAGATCAGCGTGGTCGACTAAGGCCTATTTACCTTCATTCTGGATAGGCTCGGGCCCCTCGGCGGGCCATTATATAAGCTATTATAGGAATATTCCCGCCATTCCCGGGAAGTTTTCGTTCCCAGGAATAACCTCAGCATTTGCTGTTTAAGCTGGCTAGATGTGTTAGACCGGGTTGGTGTTTTCACTCACTCATCCAAGTTGGCCTCAAATGGAAAGTAGCATTCTTAGTGTGGGTTGTCTCTTTGTAGAGATAAGTTCGGTTCTTTGTAAAGAAATTAGTTTGTTTATGTGCAGTAAATCATCACTATATAGTATAAAATAAAGTCGCTTTCTCTGTCCCTATGTCCCTCCCTTTGTACGCTTAAATCTTTAAAACTACGCAACGGATTTTGATGCGGTTTTTTTAATAGATAGAGTGATTCAAGAGGAAGGTTTATATGTATAATACATGCATAATATACTGAAGGATAACCCACAATAACCATTTTCCCGTGCGGAGCCGGGGCGGGTCGCTAGTATATTATATAATATTCCCGGGAACGGCACATCACTAGTGATGACGAATACTTATATTAATTAATTATAATTATAGATATCAGCCTATTTATTTATTAATTAAAAGAAGAAGTGAGAGTCCAGAGCTGTACTAAGGAAAATAATTATGGACTAAGACCTTTTCCTTTGAATGGGAGGTGTTGTCGTAATCCCCACTTTGGAAGTCTCAAAGTTGTTCGTTAAGGAAGCGTAAGCTGCTATCAATATTACAATATTAAAAGAAAACACATTATTTTGTATATTTACGGGTCTTATAATGTGTGAGAGCCCATAACTGTAATAAGGAAAATAATTAAGGACTAAGGACCTCTTCCTTTGAATGAGAGGTGTTGTCGTAATCCCCACTTTTGAAGTCTCACAGTTGTTCGTTGAGGAAGCGAATCTGCTGCCAATTTTACAATATTAAAAGAAAATACATTATTTTGTATATTTACGGGTCTTATAATGTGTACTCAGCACGAAAGCCTTAAACAAACATTAAAAGAAAATTTATATACTGTTAACACAGTTTGCATACAAGTTGATTTTTACTGCGGTAACACTTTTATTTTCATATAAAATATTAAAAACAACGCAAAAATTATTATAGATTTAAGTCTGTTTATTGCAATTTATACTTTGATTTCCATGAAAAGTGTTACACGTGTGTTGACTTAATTTGGAATGTATAAAACGTATAGTTGACTGAAAAATACTGAAAATATACATTTTTTTAGCTTTGAAACTTTGTTTTTACGATGGCCTGTCTAAAAATATAACATTGTTTACTTTAGTTTGAAAAACTATCACTGTCGTTTCAATTATTCGAAACCTTTCAGATATTTCAGCTTGAAAAACTTCGTTGTTCAAAAAATCCGTATCGAATTTTTCGTTTTGTTTTATCGATGGGGGTGAAATTCTAACCATTTTTGTGTAGCGTTATACTGGTTTTAGTTTTAATAACAACGATGAGACGGTTCAATTGAAGAAGACGAATATCCAATGTCACAAAACATCGATCCCAAAGATTGTAAAAGGGGTTGGGGATCGCAGTTGTTGTTGATTGATAACGTTAGTAATAAGGGGAGGTGTCGTTGGTGTCACATTAGCAAAATATTTTTTGTTAAAATATTTGTGTAATGCTATATTGTGTTTTGTTTGTTAACCTAAAAATATAACATAGATAAATGCTGTCCATTGTCCATTTACTGGTTCATTTAACTTCGTACGTACGACACTTACAAGAAGAGTTTGGGTGATAAAATTCTAATACGGGATAAACTAAACGGAACTATATCATACTAATCACAGATACTAATATTATTAAGAGGAAAGATTTGTATTTGTGTGTGTGTGTGTATGTGTATGTTTGTAACTAATAAACTCCAAAACTACTGTGACGATTTCAAAAAAACTTTTACCATTAGAAAGCTACATTCACCCTGAGTAACATAGGTTACCTTTAACCGCGAGAAAATGCCTCATTCCCACAGGAAAAACTGTTAACGCGGGCGGAGTCGCAGCGGAAAGCTAGTTCAGAATAAAGAAATACACTATCACAACTAAAATACGAAGGCCATAAATCTGCAATCTCTAAAGCTTTAACCATCTTTAAGTAGCGATGCAGTAGAAGCAAGCACCTCTATACAACCGTAAGCATCTCACCACTTTGTTAACACCCTTATAAAACCTTTTAAATCCAACAGTCACGCGACGTTGCACCTGTCATAAAAATTACGCGAATAGCTGATACAAATCCGAGAGATACGAAGTAAAAAAGCTTTACAGTGTCACTCCGATCGTCCGGCACTAAAATCGCTACCCAGCTATAGCTATCTCTTTTCCACACCAGCCCGAACGCAAGACCCTAGTGCGTTTCTACCCCTTGCGACGTTAACACGCGTCCGTTCTAATCGAACAAACACGTTCGCTATTTGAATTTTTAAACCGCACGTTCTAATATTGACGGTTGCACAGTGGGCTACATAAAAAACTATTCCCAACTAAAATACATAATTAGTTTTAATTGTATTAATTAGTCACTAGTGTTGTAGTGAAATTGTATTAAGTGATTAACAAATTAAAATACGAGTAATTGTAGTTTAGTGAAAAATTAATTGATAAACAGTGACGGATTTAAAGTGTTTGTCCATAAAGGATCATCATCATCAGCTTAATAAAGGTATTTTTAAATTAATTATTCTATAATGACGTGAGTAATCTATTTTCAAGCTTATACAATTATTGTATTAAAATTAATAATCATGTAAAATATGAAGCACTTTTATGTAAGGGTAAAAAAATATTTAAAGAAATCTGTTTTTTACTTTGGCTTATTTTCGTACCAATTTAAATAACTTAAAATTCAATTCATTAATAATATTCTTTAAGTCCAAATATTTTATAGTCCAATCGAAGTAATGCATAATTAATCAATTATGCGAATGTGAAAAATAGAAACCATTGAAAGTCAAAAACATATTTTACCGCGGTTAAGTAACTCATTCCCAAGAAACACAGAAAGAGATATAAAAAAAATGTACCTATCTCTAATTCTATAAATTAAACTGAAAAAATAAAAATTACAAAAGCTTAAAAGAAAATGAAACACAGGCGAGATAAAGAAAAAAAACTTTAGATTCAGACTAGCACCAAGTACATCCAATTGCTTTGGCCGATCTATCCGCATCGGACTCGCTTGATTGACTAACGACTTAATTGCTTTAATTTGGGGTGGTTCAAGCCCTCTGCCAATGACAGAGTTTCATCTTGACGGTTGCTTAACAATGTCTAATTCTACTTTAATTTTAAGAGAAAAAAGACAATAAATTTATGTTGTTCGGATTTTTTTGCTCGCGCCCAGGCGCTGTGTGTGCGTGTGTGTGTGTGTGTGTGTGTGTGTGCGTGTGTGACCTGCGGCTTGAAGGGCGGCGGTATCTTTGTGGGGATTTGAAATACAGTGTACTTATATAAAAAAAAATTAACATTACTTGTTGAGTAACAGAGTAGGTACAAATAAATTTACAATTTTTGCCCATAATGACAAAGGTAAAAAAATATTACGTAATGTTGTAAATTCTCAAATTCAATGCGTTATCAGTTATATTAATACAAAAAGCTGTTTGGCCGATTAATACATAATGCTTCGCAATACGCAAAGGATGATTATAGATCATTCATATTTTCAAAACAATTTATTATAAATTTGATCAGTTAAAAAAAGTAATAATCAAGTGATGAATGTAAAAGAAACAGACAGTTACTTTTAGAATCTGCCAAATTGTATGGCAGTTTGAAGGCAGAATAATACTCCCATAACCTGTCACTTATAAATAAACCAGACACATCGAATAATGGTAGAAGGCTATTTCTAGGTATCTAAGTAAACCCTCAAGCGTACCTACCTATTGTTATTAGTAGAGATCCGTTCCACAATTTACGACGGCCTATTTACTAAATTGTCTAGGTAAGTGATTTATTCTTAGTACTCTTCTTTCGGAGAGTGTCGGTGGCCAAATGGTTAGGGCCGTTGACTTCCATTCGGATGTTTGCGGGTTCAAACTATGGTGATTTTAATTTAATCATACTAATATTATAAAGAGGAAAGATTTGTATTCGTGTGTGAGTGTGTGTATGTGTGTAATGAATAAACTCAAAAACTACAGAAACGATATCAAAAAATTTTTCACCATTAGAAAGCTACATTCACCCTGAGTAACATTTAGGCTACCTTTTACCGCGGGAAAATGCTACATTCCCACGGAATTATTATATTTATTAACACCGGTAGAGCCGCGGCAAAAAGCGAAAATCATTAATTAATTTTTATTAATTACATTATATAAGTCTATTAACAACTTTTATTAACATCGTGATGAAACCTGCACACACCTGCGAAGAAATTCAATGGTTGTATGTGAAGTTAACCTACCCGCATTGCGGCAGCGTGGTCGACTAAGGCCTATTTACCCTATTTCAATATAGGCTTGAGCCCCTCGTTGAGGAAATAATAATATTAAAAAGCGCTTAACGAACTTTTCTTTAGTATTCTTAGTTAAAATGAATACCTGTATAGAAAGTTCTTTCCAGTTACAATTACCTTTAAATATTTTTGTATCCCAAATTTCAGTTTTCGTAAAACTTTTCCTCGACAATTGAGTGAATTGGGCAAAATCAACATTTGCCGAAGTCATGAAAGTCACAAGACCCTCGGATGGGAAACGGCGAAAAGGTTACTTTATAAATATTAAAGTCAAAGGTCATTGGAATGTTTTTTTTACTGAATGTTTAGAGATATTTAAACTTAAATTATATCCTTACTAATACATATTATTATATTCATATTATAAGTAAATGCAAAAGTAACTCGTCTGTATGTTTGTTACGCTTTCACGCCAAAACTACAAAACCGATTTTGATGAAACTTGGTACAGAGATAGAATAGACCTTAAGGAAGGACATAGAATAACTTTTATTGCGGGAAAATACCTCTTTTTTCCGGTGGGAATGAGGTATTTTTCCGCGGTAAAAGGTAGCCTATGTACTTTTCCAAGTTCTTTGGCAAAATTAAAATCAGCTCCGCGGTTTTTGAGTACCTAATAGCGTAACAAACAGACAGACAGAGTTACTTTAAAATATTGCTTGAAATAACTAATAATAAAATTTTCACAATTTCCTCTTTTTAAAATTGTAAGCAACATATCTTGTTTTCACCCATAGCCCTTCTGAGCTAAAATTGTTTTGTCAAAGTAAAAGAATGAAGACTACATATCAAATATTCAACGTAGGTGCAGACTTAGGTGCTCACGAAACCCAGGGACTGATTTATTCCTTAAGGCCCTGAAGATAAAATTTACAAATCACCAGCACAATTTGGTGTTCTTTGCTTAGTCGACATGATACAAATATAGGGGTTTACGCTTGAGTCGAATTGAGTACGCAATGAATATAAAACTATATTTAGATTTGGGAACTTCGTGAAACTACCGTCAGAAATTTCTATACCTGCATAAATAGTACTACAGTTTGATGAAGTAGTTTGCCTAACCTTGTACCCCATTGAGGTCCTTGAGCCTACCCCAAAATATAGCGATTAGGTTTTAGTTGACCTAGCTGGTCCAATGCGGGACAACCTTTTGAATTTCTTCGCAGGTGTTTCCGCGTAATTTTATAGTCTCGGTTTTCACTAAGATTTTTTTTTTCTATAATTTTAATAATCTAAATTTTCATACCATCGAACACGTCTTTATCGAAAGCGGTACAGTAAGTAGGTAAATAACATTAGTAGCAGAGAGATCGCCAAAATTCTATTTGAAAGTATTCTTAATGATTTTGTGTTACGGTATTTTATTACCCGCCAGTTTAGTTCAAATTGATATCGCATCGCCTTTTTTTTAGACTGTTAAATTATTTATATACTTTTAAATTAATTATGTAAAATTTTTACATTCGTTTGAGATGAGAGCCGGCCTTGGATTCAGCAAAGCTTATTTAACTTATGACATCATTAGTGTTTTAAAAAAACATGTAATTATTAAACTTTGACTTCGATACAACGTAATTCTGTTTAGTGGCTGAAAAGCAGAATTTTCATTGCATCTCACGCCTATAACGTAAATGAAACAGATGCTATGTCACGTATCAGCAAGGGTCGCACCGTTAAAAGGCTACGTGACAGCCCGTATCTCGTTAATCTATTCCAATTCACACACCTGAGGCGTTGATTGGGAAAGACTGAACGCCAGCCTTATTGAGGACAAGAGATTTACCCCAGAAGTCCCATTTCCGGTCGCAAGTAATTACGTCTATGCCTGAAACCTTAATTAATGTTGCAATCAATTTAGAATTAGTTTCGTTCATAAATCGATATGTAGGTAAGGACCTACATAATAAGGTTACTTGGTATCAAACTCATTAAATTTACCATTTTATGCTTAAAGATTATTTTCTGTAGATTATTAGACTTAACGTGGGCTCGATTTATATTATTATTATTATTTTTATTATTTCAGTGACCGGTTAGTCTTCAAGGAACATTAAAATTTGTTTTGATGTATTTCGTAGAATACAATCAGGACTGGGCAAAATACATACATTGTTTTAATTGGATTACGAATTATAAATAATACGAAATACGAAATAATTCAAATACGAAATACAAAATATATTTTTGCAATATACTTAAAATATAAAATATAGCATTTTATTTATTTTTAAATAAAATACAAATTACTAAATCAGTAATGCGGACAAGCATGGGCTATAAAAGAAGATTAAATTAATCAGTAAAACCGTAAAACCAGACTTTACTTTCATAAACACTTGATTTTTAAATCTACTGTCAGATAAATATTTTTCCTTCTGAATTTTAGCGATCGTAGGTGCTAGAAAGATTGTTTTCATTGGCAGGTTTCATTCACTGTCCAACTTTTATTTAATGTATATTTTTGTTAAAATGTATTTTGATGCCACAAGTATTTGAAATACTAACTACAAAATACCTCAGTGTCATGTATTTGAAATACAAAATATAAATATTTTATATGGATGTAATTGAAATACGAGTATAAATATCACGTAGGTATTTGTATTTCAATAACCTATTTTAGTTACAAGTTATTCAAATACTGCCCAACCCCTAAATACAATTCAGCGAGTACAAATCCTACTGCATGTTAAGCAAAAATTAATTGATATTTTTTTCAGGATGTTGTCAAAGCTACGGCAAAAATTGATGCATTCGTAGAATTTGATTACTGCGTATTCATTGAATAAAATACTAACTGCAAAACATTGAAAATATTCCAATTGAAAATGTTATTGAAATTTCGTCTCCATTCCATAAAGGATTGGAAAGAAGTAAAAAAGGTATTTAAAAGTTACACTTCGCGTTAGTACTTACGTATTTTTAATATTCACGCAAAGTGTGCCCTAAAAAGACCCAAGAAGATAGTAGTCACAAACATTTACTGTACTTTTACTTTTATTACAATAAATAATACTAAAACCCTCAGTGCATGCACAACTAAATAATCGCATCCAAATCGGTTCACCCTTGGGCTATGGTGCTACTTGTATCCTAATGGTGTCAATAAAGAATATTAGCATTGTATTAAAAATGTGTGAAAATCGCGAGAGCTTAAAATGTTACAAAACCATAAAACCTACCTCTATGAGTACCTACTCTTAAAATTTTGAATTATTGCAAAAATGTTTAATGTCACTGCTTCTTTTTTACAACGTTATATGAAATGAAGCAGGTAATAATATTAGGTAATCTTCAGTCTTGTATTAACCATCAGAACTTAATATATTTTTTAAATTTTATTTTAAATTGATACGTATGGTATCTGGTATTTTGTTGTAGAAGCAAACGAGGTTTAATGAAGCCGATACTAACACCTTGTATATTTGAAGCTAGAAGCCTTATTTTATTACATGGCCAGTTATCATCTCGAACGACACCCACAAGAATTTTATTTTTATTGATACAATTGAAAGCCAAGAACTACACAACAGTTTTGTAGTGAAATCAAAATATGTAAATTTTACTTACAAACAAAATGGCAAATCAAGTGGTATTGACGGCTTCATTCCTCGTTTCTCCCTTTATAATTTACTTACGCTTCCCTTCCATTCACAAGTTTGACGCAGCTTGACAATACGCGTCAATAGCATGCATTTCGTATTCTACGCACAGCCGGATATCAAAACGTGGTAACTCTACAACTTCGATAGTTTGGGGCGAATATACTACGGAATACGTAATGTGTCAATACCAGACGTAGTAAGACACCGACAAGAAATCGCTTTGACCAAGCAACGTAAGACTGTAACTGTGCACAGTTGAACAAAAGCCATTTACAATTCTAATTAGCCACTACCACCACTACAGAGTCATTGTAGGAATAAGTTTTTAGTTTACACCCGCATCGTAAAATACTTGTAATTAAATATTCCTTACAACCCAACACTTAAACAATCATTAACAGTTTGTTTCGTTTATTCGTGTTAAAATGTTATTTATATCTGTTATTTGGAATGGACAAAACCTTTGAAAGAATCACATTTTTTCTTTGTACTGCAAAGTCGATGAATCAAGCTTTAACGAATTTCTAAGTCAGTCCATAAAGTTAATATATAATTTAATAGTAAATACTGGTGCAGGACCGATTATTGTAGAGATCCTTAGGGGAGGCCTTTGTCCAGCAGTGGACGTCTTTCGGCTGAGATGATAAAATAACTGATGCAGTATGCCCAGCAATAATAATTCACAAAAACATTTTTATGAAGTGCTAGAATCATTGATCGCAAAATCGACGTACAAGTTTCACCAAACTTCTGACTCAGTTAATTAAATCGTTTCAACTTGCTCGTTAAATTATATGCAGTCTTCAGTTTACCAATCTGTGGTTGTTCACAATCAAAATCTCTTGAGATTGGAGTCCGCCCGTTTTGATTGGCACGAGCCAGCGTTGGTTTTCATTTGAATATTTCATACAATTCGCTCAATATAACTGGAACCGCAAAATGTAGGCCAGTAATATTGCGCCCTTTGTAATGTCATTACGGAGAGAAGAAAATTGAGGCGCGAATTTTTAAGGCCTTTTGTTTTTATTTTTCGAATTGTGGAATGTAATTTATTGGGATACTAGAGGGCAATCAAAGCTTTTTTTTAAGATATCAGAACCGATTTTTCGCGCCCTTTTGCAATAAAACGATTTATTTTTCGAAAATCCGGACAAAAAGAATGAAAATGAAAATGTAAAAATGGTATGGAATGTTGGAATGTTGAATGTTATAATATAAAAAAATTATGTGTTGAATAATATTGTCTAACTATAGACAATATTGTTGAATATTATTAATTATACTAAGTATTATTAGTGCTAATGTTGTGTCCTCCGGAGCAAAAAGCCCTGGGCAATTAGACTATAGACCATCCATCTAATGATTTTTTACTAGCCTTTTAGTCTAGTTATTTGCTTTTTTTTGTTCAGGAACACATTCATTTCATAAAAATTATACAGTAATTGAAACCACTATTTATCTTTCACTTTGTTCATTTTAACCAATTGAATATTAAATTAAAACTTGTTTTATCGGCTTATGTTTGTACATATAATTGGATTACTGAATAAACTAATTGTAGAATTGTTGAATAAATAAAAGTTTCCATTAAATTTATTAATTTACAAGCGTTGATGTTTTGTGTTTGAAGTTCTGACAAACGATGTTTTATTTGGTTCTATTTTTAAAACAAACTTCGATTAAGTAATTCGTTTAGTTTTGGAATTGTATAACTTTGAATATTAATAAGTTTTCAACCATCAACTGACTTAAATAAAATAGTTCTCAATTCGAAAAGACTTCTGAATGTTGAGATTTGTGTATGGATGTAGCAAGTAGGTATATCAGCTGTCTGACACCCATAGTACAGGCTCTGCCTAGTTTGGGGTCAGATGGCCGTGTGTGAGATGACATACATATTATTATTATTATTTTAGGACATGGCAGAGAGAAAGATGCCTTACATAATATAAAAGTTATTAATATCACAATAAATATTCCATCAAATTTTGTTTATTTATTTAGCATTCACGTTAAGATTCTCAAATCCCTACAAAGCTACTTACGGCAACAAAACTATCCGATTTGATATTCTGTCAACACGCCTCTCAAACTAAGCGGTTTAACTTTTTAAAGAGCTTAAATTGAATGTTGAAACCGTGTTTAAACTGTGTTTAAATTTTCATGTGCCGGTAGTTGACTCGTTTATACTGCGGCATAAGCAATCATTCTGAAATAAAATATATACATGCATACATACAATCACGCCTCTTTCCCGGAGAGGTAGGCCTCTGCCAGTTCCTACCACTTCCTTCCACTTGCTACAATCCAGACATACTTCTTTCGTTTCCACATTAATTAATCTCCTCATGCCTGCTCGTCGGAGTACCCCTGACCTGACCTTTTCAGAATGTCCCCAAATATTATCTCGATTATACTACTGGTTGTAAGTGTTAGCTTAGAACATACTTCTTATAGAAAATGATCTTAACAGTCTATCCCATAAAACCTTTTGACTTTTCTCGGAATTTATTAATATTTTTGAAATCTCCATCATCATTATCATCATTGACAGCTCTATATGTCCCCACCGAAATCTCCATACAAATATGAAAATAATATAGCGGTCATGTGAAGTAACGCCATCTCACTATCAGATCTCTTTTTCTAATTTGCCACTTTAAATCAAACTAGTTCGTAAAATAATTTGTATTAATAAAACCATTTTCGGTTATGAATGTTGATTTCAATTCAAATTATGATTAAAAAAAAACGATCGGTTTCCCTACGCCGTCGACAGTAGGCTCTTAATTATCATTCATCTGAAATTAGCTTAATTAGATTCGTTCATCTCCTGACCTTGTTGGTTCCTGTATAACGACAATATTGGGCGTCTCGTCTTTTAACCCTTTTACAAGGCAGTGGCCACTATATTGACATCTTAATTTTAACCATATACCCCCAACATAAAGACGATAACGAATGCGTTTTATGAAGTTGTTTTGCCTTATATAAGAAATAGATGGGGATGGATTTAGAACGAAACTATTATAGCATTACCAGTTACTACGAATAGAAACGTAATATAAGCAAATCACGAATAAAAAAATCTGTCAACTGGAGTTTGGCTATTGAAAGTAGACAGTGAAAAAACGCGGCAAATTTTTAAAAATCATCATGGCAACCCCGATTCTATGGATTTGCCTAATTTGATACTTTTTTTTTCTAAGTAACTTTGTTGCCAGTACGATGTTTTCCAATTTCATCGATTGTCTACTTTCTGTAGCCAAACTCTAGCTGAGGTGCTGGAACGTTGCGTTGCGTTGAGGGTGTGATTGCTCCAAATGTCATGTCATGCAGCTTTTTATTGGTGACTTTCTGGTCGAAAATATCTCAGTACTTACCAAATCACCAGAATCGGATCGCCTTTTATTACGACTCTATATACTACCCAAAAAAAGCGGTTGTCTGTAAAGTCGGTTTACTGACGATAGTTGAACGTACAACGATTGTGCCTCTTTGTCGCTCGTTTCGCGCTCTCGCTTGCACTTCAAGCCTTAAATGGAACGCCTCAGCCGCGCGGTAACGCCGCATTGCGTCATGTTTTTTCGTGCGTGCAGCCGGCTCCATCGAATTAAGAAGTTGTCACGTCAATAAATATTTCTTCCTCTATGCCACCAATGTTTCGTTATTGAAAATCAATGAAGCGAGGCCTGCCGCTGGACACGGGTAGCGTTGGTTTGGTCGTGGTGGAGTACCTTAGGGAATCATTCATCTAGCAATGGACGCTTTCCAGGCGAATTTAATACGTTACGGCTGAAATTGTTTTTATTTTTAATTCAATTAAAAAAAAGCTTTTATTGTAAGTAAAATTTTGCAAACCATTACTCGACGTCAAAGCTTATAAAAATACCAAGAAATAGACTGTCCATTAGTTGGCTGTTTAAAACTGGTGTTCGTCTGTGGATGCATGGTATAGGAATGTTATTTAGTTTGTATTATAATGTTGTTGATACGAATGCGGTCAAGAGAAAAACTGGCGCATCATTCCCTGTCTTATTCAATAGACAATAATAATTGCAACGTCCAAAGTGTTCATCACTACTTATTATAAAACAAAGTCGCTTTCTCTGTCTCTATGTCCTCATCTATGTCCCTTTGTATGCTTAAATCTTTAAAACTACGCAACGGATTTTGATGCGGGTTTTTTTAGTAGAAAGAGGGACTCAAGAGGAAGTTTTATATGTATAATACATACATAATATACTTAAGGATAACCCACAATAACCATTTTCCCGTGCGGAGCCGGGGCGGGTCTCTAGTATAATATTAAAAATAATAAAATTCCTGTTTCGGTCGAATCGGCCGAAACTCAGCGACCGAATCGCCTACCAACCCAGATTTACTTGCTGCAGAATGCATAAAAATCACAAAAATTTGCGCGGTTAGATATATGAATGGATGTTTCTGTACAATATAAGAGGCATTTTTTTTACAGTTTGGTACATTACAACTCTGGTTAAAACCTATTAATATACTTAATATATTAATATACTAAACAACGCCCAAATATATTAAATGTCTTTCGTAAATTCTATCTAGGTAAATGAAAAGAAGTAGTGAGAAAATTCCCTTCGGACCCACTGCTCAACTAGATTGCTCTGGGTATTACCTACCATAGAGATAATTTGTTTTTTGCGGTAATACCAACTGCTACATAAAGGTTACATTCAAATAACGTAAAGTATATAAAGCAGAAAATTTGTAAAAGGGGGGAGGACCAATCACAGTAAAGTGCGAATGGAATTCACAAGCAGCACCCGTGAATGAATGATTGGAGACCCTTGATGTCGGGGAACACTTACGATATTATACCGCCAGAATATTGAATAAGTATCTTATTGGGCTAAAAATATCTCATGTTGCAGACCTGCTAGTCGATTGCCGGTTGTTGTGCTTGTGATAGATTTATTGGTTATATAGTTTAGTTTTTCTACTTTGACTGGTTGCCTTCCTCTAATTGTATATTTCGTTTGCACTCTTTGTTACATTAATAAATTTGTATAAGATAATTATAATAATTTATAATTTTGTAAAAATATTTTGAAAAGATGCAACGCCTGTGGAGTTCTTCTCCACAGAAGACAGCCAAATTGTGAACTCGTCTCGACGTCGAAAAGTGATTTGTAAAATCTTACTTCGAATAAAAACTTTTTGACTTTGACTTTGACTTTGCTTGTCGTTCAATAAGTGCCGTCGCTGTCGCTCCAAATTGCTTGCCGTGTTGGCAGATTAAGACAGGGTCAGTACCTACATAAGTCAGTCGCGGCGCCAGTGCCAGCCAACTGACTTAAAATATTCGTGTATTTATAAGTCAGCGCTGACTTTACGCTGCTGTACTGACTACAGATCATTTTACATTGGGTTGAGTCAGGCTGCCTCCACACGGCACGGTGCCGCGGTTTTTATTCTTGTAGTAAGAGTTACTTACTTAATTCTAAAAAATCTTATTCGAGACAATGTCACATTTAGTTTTTGTAGATTGTCTCAGTTTGATTTTGACATCTTCCTGTCCCAGCTCCCGTCTAAGTGGGATAGTTTTATTATAGTGAGGAGCTGAGGGAAAACCCTCTTCCCTCTTTTATTTTCATTGTTATTTTCAAAGCTATATTATGTTAGAAGTGTGTGCCAGTGCCAGAAGGAGTGAATACCAAGAAACAAACAATATTCAAAACAAAAGTTACGAAAGTATATTATTCTTGAGGGCAGTCACACCAAAATTACATGAAGGTATTCACGAAAGATAAAAATTACAAATAGAAAGTAGTACGAACGTATATCTGTACATAATATATTATAATGTTCCGGTTGAATGAATGGGAACAATTGAACAAATATCGGTCTCAAAGGGAAACGCCGACCGAAATTGAGATAAGTGTGTGTTCTGTGCGAGAATTGAGATAGGTGTGCGTACCTTTGGCAAGTTTTAATTTTTAATTTTTAATAGCTGTTTATACGAGTAGGCTTTGCCTGCGTTGTTTTTTTACTTTTCCGTGCAGAGTTTTCCGTAGAAATTATATATTTTCCCGTGGTCAAAAGTATCTTAAATGTTAAACGGATTTAAGGTACCATCATGCAATATTTCATTTAAATCGGTCTAGCAGTTTCGGAGAATAGCCCGCACAAATAGACAAACAAAAAAAAAAAAAAAACTGGATTTGTTCTATTTCACTTCTTACATCCCCCTGACTCGGATTTTGTTTTTTTTTCTATGTATAGATATTTGACTTGTACAGTTTTATAATATTATTGATAGATAGATAGATAGAAGAAAACTCTAAATTTATATCTACAAACATAAAGAGAAGCTCTTCTTTTCTATCGGGGTGCTGAAATGATGATGCTTAGATCTTTAAAACTACACAACGGATTTTGATGCGGTTATTATTAATAGGTAAAGTAATTCAAGAGAAAGGTTTATTATGTATAAATAAATGCATATTATACTTAGGGATAACCACAATAACAATTTTCCCATGCAAAGTCGGTGGGGGAGTTTTAATATTAATTAGTTTTTTATAGTAATGTGGAAGCAATAAGGCGCCATGTTTTCGAAAATAGTTAATACCATGTTCATCGCTTTTTCTTTCTGCTGAAAAAATTGAGATGAGTGAGGTATCTGTATTATGTAGTACAGAAATTTATACCGAAACCTGATATTCCATATTTTAAAATTGTTTAATATTTCATCGCCCAAATTGCGAGTTTTACGAGGGCTATTAATTGTACACGGCGGGTAATAAATCATAATCTGTACATCAAACGTCGCGTTTCAATTTAAAATTTGATAACATGTAATTTGAGAGATTTCGAAAGTTCAAGAAATATAGTGCTTTTAATTCAAAAACGACCTTTGGTTGGCCTTTTTGCTAACGATATTCTACTTGGCCACTGAACTGACGTACTCTATTCTATTCCGAAGTTCCAGGGTTCAAGTCTCGACACGTACCAATGTGTTTTCGATTTTTTTGAAGTCATAATTTTTATTTATTCGACGCTCTTACGGTAAAAAAAAAACGAGTATTGTGACGCACTGTGAAGTAAATCGAAGGTTGTTTGTGAAGTTGACCAATCCGCACTTGAACAACGTGGTCTCCTAAAGCCTTTTCACCCTGATGGCTGATTTAGAACCCCTCGGTTGGGATAATATGTATCAGTTGTTAACGTCAAAAAATTAAAGCTGTAATGATACCTTACTTTTTCAAAACCTTTTTAGGGAAGTGTCCTGGAAAAAATAAATCGATTATAATTAGTCCGTCAGTTAGATTATCGAAAAAAATTGAACGCGTTTTGTTTTTTTCAATTTGACGAAGATATATCGTTTTAAAATGTAGGAGAAGAGTACTATGACGTCACTTTTTTCGTACAATTTGTATGGCGGCGTGTCGTCATTGGAAATTTCAAAGTGCTGTATCGTCGGCATTTTTCGTTTCCCAGACAAAAAAAAAATACCCGTACATTATTTTTTAGTAATCTAACTGACGGACTAATTAGATTTTTTTAGGACACTTCCTCATTTCCGTACTATGGGTGTTAGACAGCTATACTACATACATACATAAATACAGTTATATAAATATACGACATCTAGACACGAGGCAAACTCAAATGCTCATCACACGAATGTTTGCGCTGGGCGGGATTCGAACCCGCGTTCCTGTGTTTCGAAAGCAGACGTACTACCAACTAGGCTACGGGGCCGTCGTCAATCACACTGGCTATATGGACATGTTTGCGAAAAAATCGTGACTATAAAAATGAAACCATTCTTTTTTTTATAACCGCAATTTTTAAGAGCGCGACTTTATAAAACGCTATCTGATGGTGCCGCTGTGACAAACAGGTGAGGCGCCCCAATCGTAATGGGTTTGATAAGGCCGGCGCCACCTATCAGCTTGAAAAAAGAGAGGGATTTTTTCCCTTTTTTAGCGAAAGGTAAAGGAAACGCTAAAGGGGTTAAGTCTTAAATCTTGCGCGCTTACTGCTAAGCTTGAAGGAAATCGCGTCGCCTCGGGGATGGAACGGCTGTAGTTTTTGTTTAGAAGCCGTATATTGTAAGTTATAGTGGCTGTGTAGGAAACAATTCTTTCTAGTTGCTAGTACTTTCTTTTTTGCGCTTGGGTAGATACAAGGAAACATTTCTATGAAATTGTTTTATTTCCTTTGTTTTTTCCTTAGTTACATTTCCTATAATGTTTTGAGATTTTGACATTGAAGATTTCTTTTTGTCCCCAATTTCACGAATAAGTGCGATTCCCTGTTATCTTGGAGAGATGTGGTCGTTATTAAATTATACATATGAAAAAAAATATTTTTTTCCGATTTTTTGCTTTCGGTTCCCTAATTTGAGAAAAATCCTCTGGACAAATTAGTTAGCTACAATTTGAGCCAAGAATAAAGAGATGCCCTTTTTGAAAATAGACGAAAAGACACAACGAAATTTTTACATTCCAGATTTATTTCCGTTGTGGTAGGGGCACGAAATCTGTGACTTTTGTTTGATTTTTCACTGAATTCAAATTAGCACAGTCTACATGGGTATTACCATGGTAGTATTTTGATATTTCAGAAGAAGGCTGTCTAAGTTTTATCCAAAAGAGGGTAGTCAGATATTTCCTCGTCATACCAATCAACTCGTAGGCATCAAACGTGAAATCGTTCCGAAATACCTATTCGGATAAAAATAATAATCTTACTATCGTATAAAACCGAAATCTTTGCCAATTTGAATCTGGGATTCATGTTTTATGAGTAACTAAATAAGAAAGGCATTCGTGTTTTTATAAGAAACTAAAAAAACCTGTGTTATTGTCCCCTAAAAAGAGTTCAAAGTAACTAAATAAGAAAGGGATTCGTTTTTTTATAAGGAACAAAAAAAACCTGTGTAAAAAGGATTTTCTACGCTGTTTTGAACAACTTGACCGCCTTAGAAGTTCATTTATTACGTATAGTATAGTATGGTATGAGAGATCGAAGGCCAAACTCACAAACTGTGGCATCATTAATCTTTGACATATTGTAACAATGATTAATTTCCTTTATTATAGCCCCAATTTCTTAAACGAGTCTATATCTACTATACCTATAGGTGTATACGTGTCTATGGAGAAACGGTTGTTTATTGCTTGAAAATATTTGAGGGAAAGCAAATTATTCCAGTGGTTTAAGGACCAAACTTCGACAGACTTTACTCCGACAAGACACTACTCCGACAAGTTCGGTAGGTTAGTTATTAGGTTAGGTTTTATGTTTTGTCGGAGTAGTGTCTTGTCGGAGTAAAGTCTGTCGGAGTTCGGTTTTAGATTCCAGTTTTCAATACAAAGCATAAAGCTATTTATCCGCTTCAAAAAACTTAAAACGTGATTTATAATATATTATACTTTGCGCTTCTCAATCCCTGACGGATAATATTCAATTTTGTCTGCAACTCCTCAATATACTTCTATCTAAGCTATCTTTCCACTTTCCTTTCGTGTTCAGTCGGTGCTGTTGATACGGATTTCCTTTGGGATATCTCTAAAGTACACTCTATACATCTTTGCTTCTAAGTGAAGTTTTAGATAGGAATTAGTTTTGAAAGAGCAACTTTTCATCTTTATACTTTACTTCCTTCAATATTACTTTAGTTTATGATAGTGCATTCAGACAACAGTATTTAATATACTATAGAGATATCCCGATGAAAATCAGTATCAGCATGTATATTACCTATAAGATGTAAGATATCATTGTCTTTCTCTCTTATGACACGCTCCTTTAATTTGTTGCATTGAAAAAAAATATATTAAAAAACAATAAAAACAAAAATAAACAAATATTAAAAACTTAATCGATAAAAAATTGAGAATCTTTTGCAACTTTCTATTTCCATCCAAACTAGTTTATTGATCCGTACCTTCGCTATTAAAACACATGAAACTCTGCATAAAAGTTATTTTATTATTAAGTTATAGAAGAATCATCAGTCATCACTATAATTTTAGCCACATTTCAGCCAAAAATCATCCATTGCTTAACAAAAGGTTACCCAAAGATCTTTACTCAGAGCATAAATATTGAAACAAAATTTCACAAATTTCAAATTATTATGGTACTGGAATAGAATCTAAAACCGAACTCCGACAGACTTTACTCCGACAAGACACTACTCCGACAAAACATAATGCAAATAAATTTTATTCTATTCTAATTTATTCATACATTTTAATCTAGGCAATAATCGTGATCTGTTTTGCCAAATCACACAACTTATATATGTTTGAAAATGTATTTAGTTTTCAACGAAAGTACACGATATGAGTTTTGAAATAATGTTAAAATCATATTGTTTTATCACCTGAAAATTTTATTACCGAAACAAATTATACATTGTTGTTATAGCCTTCTTCACTATCAAAGAGACAGTATTCGCAATAAGAGTTTGACGTACTGATAAAGTATAACCAAAGATAAAATAACCATACCAAGCTACTTAAATTTCTTCCCATTACAAAACTCAACAGCCTCGCAATTGTTTCGCATCACCTCTTCCCTTCCTCTCACCTTATCTCACTCGTAAATCTTTTCATTCTACCCATTTTCTTTTTCCAATTCCCCTAATTTCCGCTCTAAGAGCACCCTTGCCCTTATCCTGTATCTGGAAAGCCGTCTCTTAACGTAACCTCGTTTAGCTAAACGCGAAAGCTCGGGGATACATGTTCATTGTTCATTGCCTTCCTTGTAAACGATCTTTGGCTAAAGTACCTTTGTTGACAGGCAATGAGTTTGAAAAATACATTGTGGAGATGTGAAAGGGTTTTTTAGGGTTTTGTTAATGATCTGATCTGAGCCTAATTGATGAGTTTTTAAGGATGGCATTTTCCGCATCCTTAAAAATTCTTTTTATATTGTAATTGACACGTAGTGATCCTAATCTCGTTAAATCATTTTTTGATTAAATTATTTTGTTTATGTTGAAAATGGATGGATCCATCGCATTATTTTATGCTTGCTAGATAGTTTTACGATACTTTTTACTTTCCTATAACTGTTCTTCTACTAGGATAAAAAAGTAGGACACCTTACAGGATTTTTATTTTAATTTTCTAGAGAAATTTGATTTTGACTTATAAAATTTGAATATATTTAATGTAAAAAACGTAAGAAAATAACACTATCATATTATTTGAATTAATCTATGGATCTTCATTCCTACATACATAAAATCATAAATACATAACAAGTAATAAGGGCGAACTATAATAATATGATGACTATTATAATAATAATTGTAATCTAAAATCTCTAAGTAAATAAATTCAACCAAAACTCGACACTGAAATAAACTCTCTGTAACTTAAGATAGCGTTTGATATTCAAATAAATAAATCGTTCCAGATATCAATTGAAACGCTTTTGAATTCTGGCATTGAGTAACCTATTCTAAATTGTATCAGCCATTGAGATTATTATCAGCTGATATTCAAAATCCTTACCTCAAAAACGACATGCTACACACAGGCAAATAATACACGTAAAAGGCATTACTTACCCACCGCCTTGCTTTTCACTCTCGGATAAGATTCCCAGACGTGTCACGAGCACCTATCTTGAAGGTAAGCCCTCCTAAAAGGATTTCGTTGGCTCCCTAGAGCAGATAAGCCCTTATCAATGTGTGCCATCGGCCATGTTTTTGATCTCTTTACGTCCTCCGTGTTGGAAGTAATGAATGTGGAGATGGAGGATATTTATTTGCTTATTCAATGTTTTTAATAGAGCTGACTGGTTGAAATTTCATTTAGTTTAAATATTTTGGGTAAAAGATACCGATAAAGATAATTATTTTAATATTGAAGTACTTCTTTTGAAGATTTCGAAATGATATAGGGATAACTTTTAGGAAATTCAATATCTTTTTTTTTGGTATCAGTAAGATGGTTGAATATTATGTAGTCAAAGTTAGGGTAGGTCATCAATAGGCTTTTGTCTAGCAGTAAGAGTGAATGGAAATTATGTTTTTGTTAGAAATCTGCTTAATGTTTAAATTATTTTGACTTATTGACATTAAATCATTAAGTGTTCTAATCGTAAATCATGAAATATTAAGTATATAATAAGAGACTGTTTAAAATGCTTTTTAGAGTATGAAATCATCTTTCTTTTTAAACAGTTTTATTGACCTATCAGGCAAAGGCTACAATGCCTTTTTAAATTGATAAAAGGTGCAATTTAATACGTATTCTTTTTATCACTTCATCACTTTTAGAAGAAGTTTGTTAAATAATAACCGTAATAAATAGTGATGTGACTTTACTGTGTTAATTTAGTGTGTGTTGGTAATTTTATTCTACTCTGCAAATCGATGCAGATCAAGACTACATTTTATCTGTCGAAAGTATTAGGTTAGTTCCTCTAATTTTCCTATTCTGCTCGGGCTATATTGCTGATTAGGATAACTGCTTTTAAAAATCAAACTTTTTTCAGTTGTCATAGAAATAACATAGATAAAAGGATTTGGTTATTATGAAAAAAGATTAAGCAAGTATGTGAGCAAAAAAAGCCGCTGCCGAGTCTTCGTAAAGAGAACGCGCGGTTTGTCGCGACATCAATCGAAAACGGTGTGGTCTCTGCCTTACGTAAATATTAAGGGTGCTTTTCCACCAGACATGTGCTATGGAACTATGCTGCGAGGATGTGATAGCTAAGCTGTGTAACTATGTGACCATTTTCATTGATGCTTTTGCAGGACTGGACATTGCAGGTTGAATCACCTGATTTTACGAAAATGATGATTCAGTGCTTCGGAAGGCACGTAAAGCCGTAGGTCCCGGCTACTATCTACAAATGTTGTCGTTATAGGAGTCATGTCTGAAGCCTAAGACGGTTCTATAATTCCGACACAAGGTTTGTGAGGTAGGTTTACCTCGAAACCCACTCGGTAAGCAAGCAACTGATGCTACGAGTATGTATATAAAATACGCAGCTCGAGCTATGCAATGTATCGATAACAATGTATGCGGCGAGGGCATATATAGCACGCATCTCTCCATATGAAAAATGCATCATAGCTGAATCCGTTACCACTAGTGTTTATAGCTATGTGAACTAATGAATGGTGGATATTAAACGCGTCCATTAAAACGTAGCATAGGAAAAGAAACCTTAACCTCAAGTTTTTCCTTATAGAGACGGTATACGTTACCTTCGAACAGCAACTGACTTATCCAATAAAACAAGAACGAAAACAAGGTTCAGGTTAGACTGCAGAGATTCCTCGCGCATACTACCCATACTACCGCTCCTTAAAACTTCTAATGTGTTCGGGTAGCGGATTTCTCCGAACATTTTCCCTAACTTGGGTTAATGCATTCCTTGTGTCACCCTTTTAGTAAAAACTTGTGGGTTACGAACCGTGTAACTTTCACTATTCTGTATTGTAGGTGTAACTATCTTTTGTGTACGATAACAAGTCATCAGTGACAGATTGATTTTATGATAAGATCAAAAAACGTTGGGTTGCCTGCCTGGTAGAAATTGGCTTATTCTTATTCTTATAAAACGTGTAAGATAACAGCACAAAACAAAAAGTTTCCAGTAGGTCCACCTCCACTCCCGCCGTCCTTGAAATTAACTACCTAAACTTGGTTGACTCCTTGAAAAACGTGTAATCTTCATTTTTGTGTTGTGTTTAAACAGCCAAATACACTACAACAGTAATAAGAACACTTATCCATTTTTTTAGGACATTGAACATCAATACGTTGTTAACACTCGCAAGAGGTCCGAGCATGGTCCGAAGTGTCCGAACACGGCCTGTAAACGCAATGATCAATGTGTGCATAGGAATATGGCGCTTAGTTCCGAGTGGACCGTCGTCGTCGCGTCGTCTGTCTAGGCGCGCCGCGCGCGCGCCGCTATTATTACGTAATTTGTGATAACAGGCTACAATATACCTTGATTAGCCATTATTATAGTACAATGTAATGTACTGTACGTATTCTTCTGTCGCTCCCGCGGCTTACCACGGTCCTTGGCGAGCCAGTACAGTAGAAGCGGCGAGATTGAACATTGGAAAATGGAACTTTAACGCAGTGGTAGTAAAAACACAAGAACTGGTTTATTTACATTTATTCACAAAAACAAGTATAAAGAAGCTTAGACTTTACATAATTACAAAATGAATTAATAATCTCGGGCGTCAAGATCGGAAGTTAAAGGAAGATAAAGAACAAAAGGACAAAGATGACGTATGAGGAATGAATTCCAAAATTGAACATTTGACTTTAGACGAGAAAGAAATGGAAAATGAAGTGAAAATGAGGTTGCAAAGCACCTCCTTACACTACGACATCAATGTATATAACTATGTAATAGTACTACTACGTACAGCAATGGAATATACGAATTATTTCAATATGGGTACATACATGACAACTAGCAAACAATGTCTACATAAGGTAACATTAAACGTTGACATATCATTCATAAAAAACCTGCCACGGAACCTTTGCCATCAGACAGGCATCTGCCAGCTATTTTGTGTAACTACATAATATATTAGTACGTCCATGAAACCTGCTATGGAATTATTTGTCAAGCCGTCAAGCCTTGTTTTCTTATTTACTTTCGTATGAAATTTTTTATTTCACATTTCATTTTTCGTGAGTTTCAACCAGACAAATGAGTTGATTAAATGTAAATTTTGATTAAATATTAAACGGTCTTACCGTATACAAGTTTCAACGGCTATAAATATTCACATTGTCATTCAAAAATGCAAATTTAATTTTGGAATTCTCCCTCTATCCCCAAAACCACACGTATTCTAAAACCTTGAAATATTTTTAATCGCTTTGTCACCCTCGTAATTTTATTCTGTGCATCCCCGCCGAGGTATTTAGATAATATTCAGAAAATTCACGGGAAACTTAACAGAAAACATCCCAGTAATTTGTACGCCCGAGTTAATAGGGTCGCGAGCGCCGATGGGATCATTGTACTACGTTTAGACGAACAATAATTTTAACATCATAAATTTACCTCTATTTACCTCAGGTGCTATGAACAACTGAACACCGCTACCGCTGCGATAAACGCCAATAGAAGGGTATGATAGTTGATTTTTATAGTAAATGATGTTTGAAATTTGTATGCATCTACCGTAAGGTACGCGTTCACCGCATAAAGGAACCGTACGCACTTATATTTAACCAAGCATACTCGTAGTATATTTATCATAGTAACAGTGAACATTAAAATTTCATTTATACGTATAACAAAACGTGTATAGGGTCGCGGGAAGCCGCTGGATGCGGGCAGCGCAGGACCGATCATTGTGGAGATCTTTGGGGGAGGCCTTTGTCTAGCAGTGGACGTCTACTGGCTGAAATGATGATGATGTTGATGATGTATAATAAAAATAGCAAAACAAAACAAAAAATTTTTTACAACATCGTTGTCACAAGAAAAACAAAATATCGATTCTATAAATAAAAAGTATTTTAAAAAGCCTTGGTGATACCGCTTTTAAACAAATGGGTTTGAAATTGATATTCCTCGTGACACGCATGGCTATTAAAGAACTCGTTTTCTAATGCCGCAGTCAATCATTGTCTGAATTCAGACTCACGTGTACATTTATATGATGATTACGAAATACTTAAATTGATTAACTCTAAAATTAGAGTAGGAAATCATTTTTAACACGCTTTTATTTCGATTAGCTTCACTTGTAACTATGTAGGTATGTAAGAAAATCTTAGAATCTTAATTTGACCCTAAATTAGAAGAACTAAAGATTCATCAATTTATACCCAAAATAGGTAATAGGTTACTATAACGGACAATAATTATATTTTAATTCAAATTAGAGAAAGAAACGAAAAATGTTACTTGAATTTTTAGTGTTTCATTTTGATATCTTGCTTGCGATTCTTCTAATAAAATAAAATGATCGTTATAGGAATATAAACATGACGTGAAAATTTTAAATTCGAGTTTATAGGGTTGTAAAAAATATTAAACAAGAAGAGAGTTTCTGTTTCTGAAAGATGTTTTATGTTTATAGAGAATTGGTTTATGTTTATAGTTTCAAAAAAATATCGAGAGCGTAAACGCGATTTTGTATGGAGTTGAAACTACGCCATCTGTGGACAGTTTGCTGAACTAAAATTTCTCCATACTAAATGCACGTTTACGTTGAAGTTATCGAGCGCGTTTCGTGAGTAAAAAACTCGCACTTGGCACTCAGCTCTTTTCTGCGCTGTTTACTTTCAGATCAATAAGAAAAAGTTTGTTTCTACTTAGGTATTAAATTAACAAGAAAATTGATTTTTATGATGTTTGTATTTTTATTACACTTGCTTGCTTATCGTGTGCGTTTCGAGGTTAACCTACCTCACAAACCCTGGTGTCCATATATCCTGTCCGTAATTTACTAATCAATCTAGGGAAAATAAATATTTACTAAGTAACTAATAAATTACGAAAAAAATAGAATCTTTTTAGTTCAAAATTCAAGAATTTACTTTTCCCATATTTTATAGTGGATCTAGTTTTGTAAATCAAACATGGGCATGCGAAGCGGGCAGGGAGTTCAGGGCACCCGGACGACTGTAATTGGTTAGGTTCGAAGGGTATGGCTCGATTTGCTCGCCCATCTTGCTTCCGACATACCCTTCGGGTTAGGTTGACATGTATGCATGCTTGCTTGTGCTCGCTTGCATGCATGCTTACTTGCTTACTTGCGTTTTTACTTGCTTGCATGCTTGCTTGCATGTTTACTGGTCGAATTGCATGATTTTGTGCTAAGCTGATTATTCGGGATAACAATTATATGGAATTCATTCAACAGGATCTGGTTTTCAAATCTGTGGTTTTCCGTTCTTGTGGTCTATCAATACCAAGGTAAATAAAGTAAAAAGAGAAATGAAACTCTGGGAAATGAAAATCTGGTAAAAATGATTTCGGTAAAACAATAATATGGAAAGTAAAAAATGCAAAAAAACATATTCGGTACCTATTAAAATTTTCGGATTTAGGATAGGTAACCCTCCCAGCGTCTTCCAGCAGGACATTTGACGCAAAACACCAGTCCTTCCCGAAGAGCTTCCAGCAGGAGAGTAGGTACATCGGGCAATCTATCATCATACATTAATTAAGTAATGTATATCATATCGTACATGTACCTACTACTGCATACAATACTTTACAAATACAAGTACATACAAGACATTAAATAAACTAGATATACATAGGTACATAAAACTTTTGAATAACATTAAAAAAGAAAGTGTTTATTCGAAGTAAGATTTTACAAATCACCTTTCGACGTCGAGGCGAGTTCACGATTTGGCTGTTTTCTGTGGAGAAGAACTCGCCGGAAGAAACTCCACAGGCGTTGCATCTAACAATAAATTTACAATGAATATAGTACGTATCTCTTTACTGAGAAAGTGTGTCTGTTTGAGAAAGGGTCGTTGTTAATAAGCCGGGATTTACGTCGCGACAGCTGAAACAGCCAAACCGAGCGCGTTGAATGGATAAGCAAAAACGGGTGTTTATGGGTATTGACTTTTAATTAGGGCCTCTGCTAATTAGGTCGTCAGCATAGAGAATAACATAGCGATGAGGTTATAATGTGTATGGATTTGAAATATAAATAAAAAACATGGCGGTAAGTGTAAAGATAGGGATGATGCCTAAAAAATTACGCCCAATAGAATCAACATAGTAACCATTAAGTACTTAGTTGTGCAATTTTTGTTGATCAGTCATACCCGAGACTCTGCTCAACTACGTAATTGAGCAATGACCAGTTGAGTAGTTATTATCCATGGTCCAAGAAAACAAGGTCTTACAATTAGACCACGTGACTGACTCAAGCCTACGTCATTTTGCGCTGTTCATCCTTGTCTATTACACGCATTCGACAAGGATGAACAGGCAAAATGACGTAGAAATGACGTAGGCTTGTGTCAGTCACGTGGTCTGATTGTTAAACCTTGTTTTCTTGGACCATGGGTATTACCACAATCTAGGTTGAGCAGTACCTTTTTAGTAGAAGGACAGATTTATCAAAGGGTCAGGAAGGCATTAAATACTTGACAAAATTTAGCGTACCTTGGAGTAACACATTGCGGAAGAACATACGACTAGACTAAGTTTTACCCCGGGAAAATTGCTCATTCGCACGGTAAAAACTAAGCTAAGGGAAGGTAGTAAATTATAAGGTTCTACTACTAGTCAATCTACTTACCCATTGACCCAGAAGTCAAGCTAGTACGATTTCCACCTTTCTTCAAGGAAAGTCAGTCATTATTAAAACATATCGAAAGAAAGCTATTTCTATAGAGCTTATTGAGGTCGCTTCATATCGTAACACATTTTGCCGTTATTAAAAATAATGGTGAGCAATTTACTTATATTAACCGATAGGTTGTAAAATTATATTTTGTTTTGTTTTCTTCGATGGCCCTGTAGCGTAGTTGGTAGTATGTCTGCCTTAGAAGCACAGGGTAGTGGGTATGAATCCCGCCCAGGACAAACATTCGTGTGTTGAGCACTTGTGATTTTAGCATTTCCTGTTATATTAGTATCTTTATTTGTTTTTCTGTTTGTTCGTGTGCAATAAAGATTTTTTTTGTGTACTTAATGTTTTATTATTTTTTAGGTGTTTTATTTTATGTCTGGTTGAGTTAATTTTAGTTTATTTTTAAACTTACTCTTTTTAAATTACTAACTCGCATAACGTTTACCTACCCTTTTTCATACCCAAAGGTTGCCTGGTAGGAATTGCTACCTTAGAAAAAAGGCCGCCATTTGACTGTTCTGTTTTGTTCTGTTTTTCTGTATAATGTTTTGTATATGGTATTTTATTTTAACTGATAGTAAAAAAACACTGAAAATGAAACAAAACATTTTTCCAGTAATTCCGGCTTCTGCTAACCCAGCTATCTATCTCTGTCAGACCGCCAACAAAAGTCCAAAACCACTGATTGTATTTTATTCATTTTGGACTCAACAATAAAACCATTATTCATCGTATTTCCGATACTTAAAACAGGCTGCATGAAAAATGCCGTCAAGTGCTAACCCATCTTTATAGCGTAGGGTTCTACCGCAAATTGTTTTTCAGAATGCATTATAGTTGCAAGTTTATCAACTAAGAAAATATTAATTTAATTTTATTATCAATGTGTTTTTATTCTTATTATTATTTTTGCAAGACAAGAGGGCTGATGAGATCGGCCGATAACCTTACAACTCACATGAAAGGAAGATTATATTTGTAAGTTTAGCTCGTTTTTAATTGAAAATAAATTCAAAATATTATTTTGTAAATTTACGGGTCTGTACGCTATAACTGTAAATAGGTATGTTTTACGATATCTTATTTTTGAGGTATTCCAGTCTGATACCACTAAACCGATACCAAAAGAGTTTTTACCTAAAATATTTCCATTCTGATACCATCGTACTTTGTCATTCCATTCTGATACCAGTCTTATTATTTTTAAAAATTATGGTTAGCAAAAGAAGTGGTAATGTAAGAAATAACATTTATTTGATAAAACATATTTTAAAAGTAGTTTGATAATTAATAATTAGAGGTAAGTATACCATGCAAAAAAGAAGAAGAAATACCTTACAATATAAAAAACAACAAAAAATATGTACATAAATATTTACATACATAAAAATCAACTTTTAAATCAGATTTGTCAAAAAAATGCCTCAAAAATAAAAATAAAATCAAGAAATTTACATAAAGACATAAACATCAACTTTCAATGTAATTAATAAATTATAAATATTTTTGAGCATGACTATACGTATTAATAAGTATAGGTAAACACATTTCTTTTACAATTACTAATAAAATATTACTGTATAAGCTTTTCTAAGAAGTGGCCTAGTGTAATTTTTTTATCTTGTAATTCTCGTGTTACTTATTGTATCCATTGATCACGTAAAATAGAATTTGTTTTACGTCGGCTTGATAAACCTTTATTTGACTGGTGGCACGAACATCTTGCACTCACATTTTTACACTAACTTAAATCTTTAATCAATTTACAATGTTTTATTACATATTTTTCTGCTAACAGTACCAAAAATATATTAAAATTGAGAGTGGGATCAGAATGGAATCAAAAATAATTAAATATTTTAAATAAATTGTGATACCACTGCAGTCGTATCAGACTGGAATGGAAAATAATATTTTATTCAACGGATACCAGTGGTATCGGTTCAGTGGTATCAGACTGGAATACCTCCAATTGACCACGGCAGGTGAAAACGGGCAAAAATAGTGTATTGTAAAACATAACTATTTACAATTATCGCAGACCCGTAAAAGATTAAAAATATTTTCCGAAATGTACCAAAAAGTGTTAGAATGAAGCGATATGACTTTTTTTAAACTCTCGCGAAGATAATATACTTGAAGTTGAATAATTCAGGGAAAAAAAAAAATTGTGTTTGCACAAAAACATAAGACACTATCACAGACAAGACTTAAGCACATAATATGATAGCATTCTAAAATTATTATATTGAAGAAAAATGTACACTATAAGACTTCCTACTATTTTTAAAAGATTTAATTCATATTTATGTTTACACGTGTCTTCATTGTTCATGAGAGCTTGCTGCTATGATCGGCCACATAAGCCATCTTCGGGTGCACCAAGTTGAAGTGGTAGTTATGACCAAAAGATGGTCGAAAGAGGGAGAGAGAAAGAAAGAGAGAGAAAATACTTTCTATTTTGCACTAGGGAACCCTAAACGCGCCCGTGTACGCGAACCAGCGAGGGAATCGCGAATCATGCTATGAACATCCGGAACGTATTTTTCACGGCACAATTGCTGCGTTCGTTTTGGTTATGAAGAATGGTACTGCTAAGGTCGTATTGGCGGGCCACTTTTATGTGTTTTGTACGTATTTCTACAAGTCACTGCAGTTTTTATGAGGTGTAGGAACTAGCGAGGTGTAGTATGAGAAATGAAATCACAGTGTAATTAATATCGTTAACATGGAAGTATCTTTCAATGAGAACAAATTAAATTGGAATGAAATGAAGTAAGAAACGAAATAAAACAAAAATCATTTTTAGAACTGTCTTACATATTATTTTATTAAGATTAGGGTAACAATACAATACAATACAAATATACTACGACTAAAAACAAACAAATTATTATAATAATTATAATAAATTCAACTTATTAAACTGTTAAAAAGCAATTCTAAAATCTAATTACCCCATAAATATTCAATTAATTAAACGTTATCATACCTACATAAAGGCTACAATAATAGACCAATTTAAACTCAGTATAACAATCCAAATTAATCGCTTGTTGAATATTCAAAGACTTGGAACTCCTGGTCGGATCTTACCCGAACTTCAAATCTAGGTCTATCCTATTAAAGTCCGAAACATGGATACTGGGTACATAACATAGCTAGGTATGATTTAATCACTCAAGGGTATATAAACGCTTTTAATATCCTTTAGGCGAGGTAGGTCATGGCTGGTACAACCCTGCCTAAACCCTTCGCAGTATAATATATAAAGTATTCGTAAAACGTACTGATCTATTACAAATAAAGACTACATTTTTGCCGCTTTTGCGTAATGATTAACAAACATGCACACACTTGTGGTGGTGTGTGGTGTGGACTAAGGCCTATTCACCCTGATTTCAGGGTAGGCTCGAGCCCCTGAGTGGGGACATATATGAGCTGTTAATGAATACGCTTTTAATAATTGTAACCACGGCAGGTACAACCCTGCCTAAACGTCGTAGGTATAATATAATTATAAGGTATTCGTAAAACGTACCGATCCATACAAATACTTACCTACTACATTTTTGCCGCTTTTGCGTGATTGAGGAACAAACATCCAAACTTTGATATTTGCTATATTAGTATTAGATTATTCAGTTATAGACATGTCCAAAACATCACCAATAACAACTTGCAAACTCTTTCTTCCAAAACACAAGAGAATAAAATAAAATAAGTGTTTAGCTCACAGACGATAAGAAAATAACCTCTCTCAATATCGGAAAAACTTAATTCTTTATGCGAAGGTTGTTCTTATGCAAAACACATTGTTTCACAAACTTCGCCCTCCAGGGATTAGGGCGACCATATTGAAAATGTTTTTCGGAACCGCGATAATCCTATTTCTCGTCCTTTGGGAAATTTTATTTATGGTGCAATTTCGATACAGGAAAGTGGGCTGGAACACGCTCCAGTTCTTATTTTCTTGCGTATAATATAATTTTTAGATGACTCCATTAGTTTGGAATTTATTTGTTATTCTACTACATTGTTCTATACTTTGCAATCATCCATATTTCATCTCCCTATTTTATTTACTACTAGCTTTTCGCCGCGGCTCCGCCCGCGTTAACAGTTTTTCCCGTGGGAATGAGGCATTTTCCCGCGGTAAAAGGTAGCTTATGTTACTCAGGGTGAATGTAGCTTTCTAAGGATGAAAGATTTTTGAAATCGGTTCAGTACTTTTTCAGTTTATTCATTACAAATATACACACACAAACACACACACACACACACAGAAACACACAAAAATACAAATCTTTCCTCTTTATAATATGAAGTATGATATGATTTTTCCGTGGGAATGAGAGCTTTTTGCTGCAAATAGTTCATACGAATCTTGATAATATCATATTATGATCATAGCTCTGTTAAGTGCCTGAAGAGATATTTGTGATGCATACTTGATGTTCCCTACCATTTTCCTTTTTATTCTCTTTGATCATGTCACCAGTATCGGTGCAGTAATTCTATTTGCAAGCGAGTTCATGGCCTGATAACCCAGTTGCAGTTCGATCAAATTACTATCAAATGCACTACCACCAACATTTCAATTTAGCGGATCAATGCTGAAGATATTTAGTCGAACCAGTTCTGATTCGTCGGATTCTCTTGAAATAGTAGTGTTTTGCTTCATTTGTAGAAACAAGATCTGCGCCCCGATCGCGCTAAACCAAACCTTTACCAAAACCGCTGTCAAATGCACTATTCCGTACCTCGCTAAACAAAATGGAAACGTTGATTATTCATTATCTTTAACAGCTCATATATGTCTCCACCAAAGGGCTCGAGCCTACCCTGAAATCAGGGTAAATAGGCCTTAGTCGACCACGCTGCGCTGGCCCAAAGCGGGTTGGTCAACTTCACACACAACCCTTGAATTACTTCGCAAGTGAGTGCAGGTTTCCTCACGATGTTTTCCTTCACCGTAAGAGCGTCGAATAACGTACACGTTTGTTCCCACTAGTTCCATTTATTTAGAAATCGAAAACACATTGGTACGTACCGAGGTTCGAGGTGCGAACTTCCGAATGGAAGTCAACGGGCCTAGCCACTTGGCCACCGACGCTCTCTTTTACTCAGTAGACTGTAAATGTACTGTATGAAAGTAAGTTAAAGTTTTTTTTAATTGAAGAAATAGACAAAGAAAAACAATTGTGCAAAAAACTGATGTCGGTTATAATGATCTACCTACATTCAGTCAGGACATAAAGTTCCAATTCCTCTGCAATATTAACATTTATCAATGACGTATGTACTTTCCAAAAATCTCAGTAGAGTCAAATTGATCATTTAAGCATAACAAAATTATAACTATATATTATACAATCAATTTTATTAGGGTAGAATAATTGTATTGCATTGTATGTGAGGTCTACCCTCAAATTGGATACTGCTGTATGTTTCCGGTATACCGTACACGGGTCATGGGTTGTTGGGTTGATGGGTAGTGTACATGGGTGAACCTTTACGCTAAGGAAACCAATAGCAGGCGATAGAAAGGGGTTGACACAAATTATTTAACTGAATGATAGGCAGAGAAATTTAAAGTGACGTAGAACTTTTGAACCCTTCCGCCTTCAATAATTCTGTGTTTATTTTGTCTGTGTTTTTAAACCAAGATACGTGGTAGAAGTGATATTATAGTAGTTTAAAATAATAAAAAAGTAGAATGAACAGGATGTGATCAAGCATTGCATTAATAGTTAAATTAATTTAATTTAATCTATATTTTTCTGGCGTCATATTATAATTCATATTGAGTCCATTTTAGATAGGTACTATTTTAATTTACATTCTCTTTTGTTATATGTCTTTAAATAAACTGAATGAAAGCTATTTAAACGTAAAAATTATTTCGAAACTTTTGTCGTTTCAACGCCATTAAATGTCTTTTAAAATTGATTTCTGAATGGATAACGATCACATTGTTATTGAAAAAGAATTTGAATTTTCATTTCCTATTCCAATAAAAAGTTTTCCAATTTGACTTCAGTAAAATAAAATTGTAACTAACTAAAAACTGTGATTTAAGGAATAATTTTTACGTTTTTATTTACCTCTGGTGATTAAATAATTTTTAATTGTTAGTTTTGATAGTAGGCAAAAGAAGGGCGTACGTATTAAAGTTTAGCGTATAGCAATCAAAACAATTCTATGTAACAAGTATGTTTTTGCTTTGACATGTTTTGTTTGGGCGGACGAGTATTGGCAAATAAAGATTACATAGTTAGTTGTTTATTTTTTATTGGAAACATAGTGCGTGTACAATATTTTACATATTTCTCTATTCACTCCATTGATTTTTGATCAACTTTGTGGTTAACAGCTCATATTACATCTCCACACCGAGGGGCTCGAGCCTACCCTGAAATCAGAGTGAATAGGCCTTAGTCGACCAAACTGACCCAATGTAGTTTGGGCTACTTCACACACAAATTTTAAATTACCTCGCTGGGTCTCTGGTGTGCACAGGTTTCCTCACAATGTTTTCCTTTACCGTTAGAGCGTCGTAAGCGTTCATATGAATTCAAAAATCAAAAATACATTTGTACGTGCCGCAGTTTGAACCCGCGAACTTCCGATTGAAAGTTAACGGCCCTAGCCACTTGACACCCGACCCACTGGGCCACCAACTTCATCCATTTACTTAACGCGAATTTTTATCTTTTTCAATTTCTTTGTTTGTCACATTTTCTTTTGTCGAATTAGTACCACGAACACGTCCAACTAGCACAAGTTGTTATTGTCAAAGTAACTAGTATCGGAACCGGTACGTTATTGGAGAACTGTTACTAGTTATTACGTAACTTTTACACGTGCCGACTTCGCTAAAGTTGCAAGTAATTTCGTTTAAAAATAACATTTTCACAATAGCCTAGTACAATCTACTGCTTTACTAAAACCTATTCTTCAGAAGGTAGGTAATTTTGTAATGGGAAAGCCACTGATTAAAAAAAGAGATAACAAAATTGCTTAATACATGACACTAATAAATTGCGCGAGTAAGTGATGTGACAATCGCGTATTGATGTCGAATAGGTGTCCTAATAAACGACGTATTCGCGATCTATTAAGAAAAAAAATGCTCAATTCTCTTCTACTAAGATAACCTGAAGAAAGTTGTAACCTCATCAATAAAGCAACCAATCTGTTTTGTTCGCACCACGGTTATAACCGTTTTGACAAAACACATTCGGGAGCACAGGTGATGTTTGCCGTAATTGAAATAGTTCGACCATAGTTGCCTAATGCCTACTGTTTGGTTTGCGAAGGTCGATTCCAACTAACGCAATCAAGGTGAACTCGATTATCGTAATATCAAGTTTGTGAACGCATGACGGCATTTGTGTACAATATTCAATCAAGCCCATCAAGCGACGACTTCTTCATGATGTTTATGACCAACACTACTAGTCTTGTAGTCTTGTAGTACTTATAGACGTAGGGGTTAGTACTATTATTTTTTCTGAGTCGTAGTGTAGTCGAGCCGCCTCTTGACGCGTTGGTATTATGACTACAGTTGCGATATGCTCATATGAGCGTCATCAGCATCATCATCTCTGCCTGTAGACGTCCACTGCTGGACAAAGGCCTCCCCCAAGGATCTCCACAATGATCGGTCCCACGCTGCCCGCATCCAGCGGCTTCCCGCGACCCTTACCAGATCGTCGGTCCACCTCGTGGGGGGCCTGCCGACACTACGTCTTCCGGCGCGCGGCCGCCATTCAAGAACCTTTCTGCCCCAACAGCCGTCGGTTCTACGCGCAAGCCTGCCCACACTACGTCTTTCGGCGCGCGGGCGCCATTCAAGAACCTTTCTGCCCCAACAGCCGTCGGTTCTACGCGCAATGTGCCCAGCCCATTGCCATTTAAGTCTAGCGATTCTTCGGGCTATGTCGGTGACTCTGGTTCGCCTGCGGATCTCATCATTCCTGATTCGATCACGCAAGGAAACTCCAAGCATAGCCCTCTCCATCGCTCTTTGGGTGACTTTGAGCCTTCTTATGAGGCTTGATATGAGCGTAAGTTAATTAGATAAAAAGGCTTAGACCGCTAGCTAGCGAGGCGTGGTCAAAAGTTAAAAGACATATTCTTGACGAAACATTTTAAAGATGAGATGCTGTAAGATCTATCAGCTTTATTTGTTTTCTTTAAAGTTACACACTGAAAATTTGCAGAATACAAATTTTGTATTTTTTCTACCACATCGAATCGAACTCATAGACCTTATGAGTTCAATGACACTGAATAGACGCTACCCAAGTAACAATTTAACGTCGTATAAAGGTTAAGTAAACGTTATCTGAATACCATACATCGCTATAATAAAGTCATACTAACGTTATAATAACGTTTACTAAACGCGAAAATGGCCCCAGTTATACGACCTAAATGGTCGTATAATGGTCATACAGAAAGCTCGAGCCAACTTCGTTAACGTCATTCAACAGTCGTACAAATGTTATGTGATAACCACTTTCGTCGCGCAGTAGTCGCATCCTAACTTTACAACGACTCGTTTGTTGTATTGTGGCCGTACAGGTGTTATTGAATGACTAAAACGTTTTGTTTGAGTCCAGTGACAATACCTGTACGACTTATTCATAGTAATGTTCGTCGCAACGTGTTTGTGGTTCGAAGATTTAATTTAGTGTAAAATAAATACTACAAAGAAAATAATGATATTTAATTAAAGTTATTAAATTTTCACATCTTGCTTACTTTATCTGTCTCTCATGCTATTTAGTTTGACTGGGAACTGAAGTTTTATGATAATATACCTATGTGAATACTATTCAGATTTTCATGCCCCCTCGTAATTTTGTGTTATAATCATTATATTTTCATTAACAAAAATAGTTTTTCTTTATAAAAATGTCTGACATGTTGCTTTTGTCGCACACTTACCTCTGTACGACCTGATGATGATGATGATGGTCGCCATGACAGCTAGCTTCATCAAACTTCCGTAAAATATGGCCGTCTAATCATTATAAAGTCAATACCTGACTTAAATGCGACTGCAAGTTTGATTGAAGTCAGGACAGGACTTTAAACGGACATCATGTAATATAAAGGTTATATTTGAGTCGTCAATAAACACCCCAGTCATTTAAGAGTATTTAATTGACCGCTGTAAAACAAGGTACTGATTGTTATATAAACGGCACTATGAAAACGTCTATATAACATCCACGTTGTATAAATGTCGTATAAAGGTTTTCCAAAAACATAATTTGGTGTGTTCAAAACGTTTATTGGACTATAACGTTAGTATGACTATTGCGTTGTCGTACAAACGTTTTAGCTAAGACTGTAATATAACGTCGTATCGTTTAGTCTCCCCAACGTTGCTAATACCAGTTTACTATGACATATTCGTCGCACGACTAATTAGTTGCATTAAAGACATCTATAGGACCTGGTAGTCATCTCATTACCATTGTAAGACTGCTATCCAACTTTAGGTCGTACAAGTCAAGACTTATACGACGTATTTGTTTGTTGGGTATGAACTTCAAAATAATGTATAAAATTTTTGTTCTATGTTTTTCTTTAAGTTTAACACGAATAATAATTATAAGACTTTTAATAAAGTTATATTTCATTTCCCTACGAAAGCTGCTTACATAAGCATCTATTCAAAATAATACTTTATTAGTTAGTAGAAACTCGACCTACCCTTCGATAATTTCTGCGAAACACACTTCGTTTGCGTGATTTTGAATACCGAATCTATGAAGTATACAAATTAATCAATCATTTTGACAATGTTCTGATTTGGTTCCGGGAAGTTTGTTAATTAATCTGTTAATTGTTAGTCTGTAATGTAAAGATAAAACGGATCGAAACACAAACATAACTCTTCAGGTAGGAAACTTTTTCAAGGCGTTTTCAAATACTTGAAATTTAAGCACTTATAATGCTATTAGCATCTTTAAGGACTTATACTCAAACATTAACGACTAAACATCATTACAGACAAGTGGCTAATAAGATTATATAGTAAACCAATTATTTTGAACCAGAGTCTTTGGTTGAGCTCGACAAATGCTTAAGAGCATTACTCGCTTGTAAACTTTTAATACGATTAGTGATATACAGTGAATTGCACACGTATAATAATATTTTATTATAATATTGTAAAGCTTACTTTACTATGGTTTTGATACGTTGTTAAAATATTTAATACTCTTGTACTCAAACAATAAGATTCAAAATTTTAACATTATAATATCGTCGAAGACAGTGCAAATACGCGTAAATTGCATTAGGTAATGCCGCGTATTAAAATTGTAGCCAAACGTTGAGAAAAACGCATTGCCATAACATAAGTTTCGAACAAACCGCTCATATGTTATGTTTAAGGGAACACATAACTTAAGGCATTGTGTGAATAAAATATACAAAAAGCTATTAAAATTGCGAAGATTTAAAGTCCTCCTATAATAATAATATAGAGTAGATGCGAACCTTTTACAATATATTAAATATTCGCTGTTTTGCACTATACAACTGTTTTCCCCATAGGAACTGTGACTGATAATGGGCCCCGTAGCTAGTAGTGAGTCTGTCTTCAAAGCGAAGAATAGCGGGGTCGAACCCCGCCCATATCGAATATTCGTGTTGATGATCACCAGTGTTTGCTTTGTGTCTGGAGGTATTATACAGTCTAAACTGTATAGGTACACTCGTACATTTTTATATATAGTTTGTGTGTAATCAGCTGTCTGATACTTGTACAGGCTTGGTTTTGTTTGAGTTCAAATGGCCGTGTGTTAGATGTTCCGCGTCCTAATTTGTATTTACTTGTGCGAATTACAAGACAAAAGGTCTCCAACTAATTTGACCTTGGAAAACGCCTCGAATAATTAGATTTTAGTATGAATGTTGTAATGGTTATAATATGTTTATAAATTTGCCCACACAAGTCTAGACCAAAATAACCTCTTTGTCCTACAGTTCTCCAGCTATATTCAACCTTAAATAAGTAACATTAGGGTAGGTCAGCTTAAGTAAACTGAAAGTAAATTTACCATAATGGTTTGCGTGTTGCGGTGTCATTCAGAGTCAGACATTTGGTCCGCAGATCAAGCTAATGATGATGAGGTGAACTGTTTTGGTCCCAAATCCCAAATGTATATTAACCAATGCTAAGAAGAAGGTTGTCAATTCGATTCATACGTCTAGCCAAACCCATTATATAGTCAATAGTCTTAATATGTCCCCACCGAGGGGCTCGAGTCTACCCTAAAAAAGGGTGAATAGACCTTAGAGCTGATCAACTTTACGTACAACCTTTGAGATTCGAATAAACGTAGATATGAATTAAAAAACCAAAAACACATTCGTACGTTCCGAGACTTGAACCTTTGACTTGAAAACTACATCCTTAGCCAGTAGGCGACGCAATGATGTAAGTTCGAATATAATAGGTAAGATAAGAAATATTATCATCGCCAGGAGCGTGAGATTTTCAGATCATTGCAAATTAAGATTCTTTTTCACAAGTATAACGAAAGTAATCTCGCAAAATCTTTTGATATTAGGCATCAAAGGATGAGCATCTTTAGAAAATGAAAGATTGCCTTAGGAGCTAGGCCATTTACTTCACAAACACGGTATTTTTCAGTTCTTTTTTTGGTGCCAAGGGAGTAATATCCCATCATGCTTTAAGAAAAAATATTTTTGTGAATACCTTAATATTTATACGATGATTATAATAGCCTTGTTGTGAAGGTTACTTCACAACACAACAAGTTCCAAGGTTAAAACGTTTTCCATTTGTTAGCATTTCTTCTTTCACGATGTTTGCCATCAAAATTGAAAAGATGATGAGGAAGAGTTACCTATTACTTCATACAACACAATAACATAACAAAAACATTCGCACACTTTTACATGGGAATTAAGTGTTTTTTATTAGGATAAAGTTTATACAAACCTAATAATAAAAACTACAACAGAAAACCTTTCTGAAGTTATGCGTAATGCAATTCATCAGTTATAAAATTATTTGTATGGACCTATTAAAGGTATATCTTCTATTATTATTAAAAAAAGATTACGTACCTTTCAGTAAGTCTATAAATATGAACCTTTTCAAAACCTTGAGAATCAAAACTGAAAGTAAAATAAACTTTAAGGTTATACCCTAAGTAAGGTCATACCTTAACAAAGCACCATTTTATAAATAGCCAACTGTCTAAGCACTTAGGTTTAACCTTTAGTCAAAGATTAAACTACGTAAGATTAATACTGATAGCCTAAATCGTAGCACCTATACATGAAAATAATATTAGGCCCCGTTCACACCCACAATGACCCACATAGCTATATTAAGTTCTGTACACATTGGTCGATCTTCCTTAAGATTTATTGGCTGTGGCTACGCTAGGCCGATTGCTAGTATTCAACAAAGAGAGAAAGAGAGAGATGTATTATGGAACTAGCATTTCGCCCCGCAGCTCCGCGCGTGTTTATGAGGTATTTTTCCGCGATAAAAAGTAGCCTATTTGTGTTATTTTGATGTATAATATAACATGGGCGCAACCTACTATATAAATCAAACTCACTGAAACTGAATTAAACCATTTATTTCACGTAATCTCAATTGTACATCACATGAAATGAAATGAAATGAAATGAAATCATTTATTTTAACTTTTGGACACTTTTTTGGACACTTAGTTAAGTCAAATAAAATTACATTTAGTGGCGAGTTCAGCAAAGCAAAATGTGCGGTCTTTTGTGGAGAAGAGCTCGCCGAATAAACTCCACAAGCGTCGCATCTTTTAAAAATTATATTTTTTTTTAATATGTAAATTATAGGTACAATATATCTTAATAAATTAAATTATATTAATAGCCAACTCAAGCAACCTCATTCCCATGGAGATTCGTCTTCTAAATAATCAGATATCTTGTAATATGCATTTTTAATCAATTTTTGCTTAACTACAACTTTAAACTTATCTAAGGGTAAGTTTTGTATAATAGTAGGAATCTTATTGTAAAAGCGTATACAGTCGCCCTTAAAACAATGTTTTATTTTCTGCAATCGACTAATGTGAGATGCCAATTTGTCTTTATTTCTAGTATTAAGAGCATGTCGATCACTATTCTTTGCAAATTTTGTTATATTTTTTTTTACATGTAATAAATTGTGGTAAATGTACTCCGATACTAATGTTAAAATATTAATTTCCTTAAATTTTTCCCTAAGTGACACTCTAGACCTTAATTTATAAATTGCACGAACAGCCCGTTTCTGCAGCGTAAATATATTATTTGCATTTGCAGCATGTCCCCATAGAAGAATTCCATAGGTCATCAAGCTATGAAAATAACTAAAATACACTAATCTAGCCGTATCTACATCAGTAAGAGCTCTAATTCGTTTAACTGCATACGCCGCTGAACTCAGTTTGTTCGACAATTTATTTATGTGAGGATCCCATTGCAGTTTGGCATCCAAAGTAATTCCAAGAAATACAGCAGAGTCCACAAGGTCCACTCTCTGTCCCTTTATTATTATATCAGTTGCTACTGGAGTAACATTTGGTAATACAAATTTAAGGCATTTTGTTTTATTTTCATTGAGTAATAAATTATTTACCGTAAACCAGTTAACTACATCATGGATAGCATTGTTTACGTCGTCATAAACTAATTGTTGTCTTTTAACTTTAAAAATTAAAGAAGTATCGTCGGCAAACAGTACCAACCCATGTTTTTCTTTTATAAGATATGGCAAATCATTAATATACACTAAAAACAAAAAAGGACCAAGAATGGAACCCTGCGGGACGCCCATTTTTATCTTAGATCCAGGCGATCTTTTCCCATTAACATCGACCAAATGGAATCTATTCGTAAGATATGATTCAAGAAGATCGAGCGCCCGGTTTTTTACACCGTAATGATTTAGTTTCCTGACCAGAGTGCTATGATCGACACAGTCAAAAGCCTTGGATAAATCACAAAAAATGCCAATGGCATCCATTGAATCTTCCCAGGCATCAAAAATTTTAGTAATGAGCTCAACGCCTGCGTAACATAAAACACCCGATACGTTAAATAACTCCCGAACAAGATAATCCTGGAGAGTTTTACATCAGCTCCAGGGAAGAATCGCGTTACAACTGACTCAAAACATCAAAATCAATTCACTCTAAAATGATTTCAATTTCGGACAAACTTGTGGCCAGTACCAAAAGCAAAAGAGACGGCATAACCGATGCCACAATGAATTATATTATTTCAAAGTTTTATTAAAATCCATTTTGTTGTTTTGTGCGAAAAAGTAACAGACATCCATAAATCCATAGATGGATGGATCCTCACAAACTTACGCGTTATAATATTATAAGGATAGGATTTGTAAACTATTGGCCTATTCACCCTAATATCAGGGTAGGCTTGAGCCCCTCGATGGGGACATTGAGTTTTTAACGACGCCGATGACTTGGTTATCTTTGTTTGACAGAAATTAATTATAGGTAGCGTAGTGGTTTGGGATTGGTCAAAGCTTCCAATCAAAGAGGTGTAGATTTGATCTCTGTCACGTAAAAAACAAACTGTTTGTCACACCATGGTCACACTAATTACAAACTGTTTGTCACACCAGGATCACACAGTGTACTAGTATTTTTGTTCAATGGTGTTTTTGTTCTTTTACGTCGCATAACTAAATTTTTGAAATACTTTAGTTTGTTACATTTTATTTGTATTAATTTGTGCCGTAAATATACCATTATGTCATATTTATATCTTTAAAATTGCACATTTCATTTAAAATATAATATTAAAGGCACCTATATTTGTCAATAAGTACATGACAATGTACACTTACTATATATTTTTAATCAAAACAGAAAATTAAAATCATTGAGCTTGGGCAGGGACTCGAACCAGCATCTCCTTGGCTATCTGGGCCACTTACTATTGTGCCACTTATGTCAAAAACAAAATATGTTTCAACGTTTTTTCGTTAGTACATAGTTTTATTTTAAAGTGTATTTGTATAGTGTTTGTCGAAAGAGTGTTTGTTCGATTCGTTGTTAAGTGGCTGTGTACAAACAAGAGTGGCGTTTTCAATTATTGATTGAACGCTAGCCTGAACTATTCGCTCTGACAGTGAATAGTCTCCTTTTAACATTTTTTTATCTACAATACTTCGCATTTTCACCTTTATAATAACCCTGTATTACTTTGTGTAAAACATCGCAAGAAGTTTAAGTATTTATTTTATCATTTATTGCCAATCGTATTATATTTATAAGCGGGGAAGTATATGTAAGTTTAAGGTACTAACAGATTTTGATGTTTGGAATAGAGAAGAGTTAACAATTAGTAGTTTTACACCATGAATCAGCAGGCTATATTTCCAACTACAACAATACCACTCTCATAAAAATGCATAATTATTAACGCATGTAAAGACTTGGCTAGAAAGTTTATAGTCTATTTACTAAGACAGATCAACTGAAATGATTAAATGAGATGGTAATAAAAATGCGTGTTTTTTTTAAAGGAAATTTTGTCAGTGAGCTTATTTATATTCATTTTACACAATTTTTTTATTTTTACTTGTGGTGTAATTAATAATAATTCATCCTTATATTTCGTATAAAATTGCTAACACAAAAGCACGTGTAGTTCATTCGATTTACATATTTGAACCAATCACGTTATATATAATGCGACGAGTTGCTATAAAAGCACCTTATTACCTATGTAAACAGAGTTAGTTATTCAAGTTCGCAATTTGTTTAGAAAAATTCAATTCTGCTTTAACATATAAAAGACGTTAGGAGTACAAAGTTTCAAAAGGTTTTTTCGTGAAACAAATTACAGAAAAAATTACGTGAAAATTCAATCTGAGTGAAACACATTTTGTCGGCGCGCGTGTTTGATCCGGCCAGAGTGACGGCGACGACGACTTAAGCTGAAAGCGATCTATTTTTTTACTGCCCGATATTTAAAATTAAATGTATGCAAAATAACATAACAGTTACTATCTGTAATATCTTGATCGTCGCGTCATGTAGTTGTGAATTGAGTGAACGTCAATAATATTTAAATTAAATTTCACTTAGGAAATATAAAAAAAATATATATTACATTTAAGAAAATAAATATCTAGAGATCTGTGTGTGGAACTAAATCATATTCAAGATATTGCAGCAGTACTTTCAACGAAGCTAAAATGAGAAAATATTTATAATATAAACCAGCCAAAGAAGAAAAATTTCATTGAAAACCTTTATTTTAATTGGAATCATTTATATAATTATATTATGATATCTACTCTTACTATTACGAGTCGCGTTACTGTAACAATTTGAACTAATTTTGTTACTAAACATAATAATATGATGTATTTTCCGGTAGTAGACGTCTGCTGGCTGTTTTGAGTATTAATAATATAGCATTGAAATCTAATCTTTACGTTGTATTATTTAAGAGCAATTTTACAACATGTCAGTGGAAATTGGACGACGCGACGGCGAGAGGACGACGCGTTTTCAATTGACATGTTGTAAAATCACTCTTAAATAATACGCCATAAAGCTTACATTTTCATGTCATACTATGAGTTTTGTCGAGTTGGTGTAATGTGCATACTTTGTTGACTGAAATGAGGATTATAATAAACAAAAGAAGATAATGTAAGACTCGCTTACGTATCTCCCTCGGGCCAAGTGTCAATAGGTACAATTTTCGCAGCATAACAGGCAGGCACATATGGACGGCCGATGATAAAGTGCCGGGCGGGACAGGGTCGCTATAGAATCAAGAACCATGGCGATAGCCTTCGGAAAGGTCAAAGCGATATCTAATAATAGGGGTACTGTTTTTATAAAGGAACCGGGGAATGTAATAAAAATTTAGGTTTTTTTTTTGTTTGGATTACGTCCTGTGGAAACGTGACCTATAATTTTTTTATTCGTTTTGCGTAGTAAAGAAAGTAATTATTAAATAATTTTAAAATAATCGAGCCCGATAAAAATGGCAAATTTTATGATTTTAGAACGGGTTATTTTCACGGTTGACATTTGGTCAAGGCCGCCTATTGGCTCATTGTTTCACACTTATGAAAATTGTAACAGAATATTTGTATTGTATTGGTCAAAAAATACTTGTTTCAATTGAAATGTTTTAAAGAAAAATTTAAAAGACAGAAATTACAATCGCAACAATTTGTCAAAAATAAATAACAATATATCTAATATTTCAAACATGGAATACTCAATCTTTTATACGTCGTGCGTTCGTGAGTACAGCAGGTAAAAGGTTATACATAGGTACTGAAGTCTTGATATACACTAACGCAATTTATTTATGGCGGAGTTTAGTTTAAGGCCAAATTCCAACACAATAAAAAAAAAAACTCTAAGCTGTATGAGCGTCAGTCGTCTAGCTCTCTTTTCAAACTTTGGATGCAGTCTAAAAACAGGCTGAATTAATATCGTACTTTACAGGGCGTAACTTTATTAGCGCACAATATTTTAAGGGAGGAACCTACCAATGAAACTTAATATTTTTCTCCAAGGAATGTAGGCCGAAAAATGAAAAAAAAAGCGAATCAGTTGATCACATCACCGCTCCTGTCAATTCTACTAGTTTTTATTTCTGTGTGCTCTCACACACACATACTTATAAATACTTTTCTACTACCTACTACATGATCAGTATCGTAATGTTGTAAGTTAAAATTAGACACAGAAATGGTAAAATTTTCTAATTGACGGACATGTCTTGCTTCTTTTTATACGTTTTTTTTCTTCACATTTCAGCCTATGTTCCTTAGGGAAATTTTTCCAGTTTCATGGTAGGTTTATCCCTTAAAATACCCTATAAATTTTTACAGTGAACATTCTTAAATTTAGTCAAAAATAGAATCGATTTATCCGTCAAAACTTAGTCAAAAGCCGCACCCCTTCACAATGTGTTGTTACACAAATGCTGTTACGTTTAGTACGTGCGAAAGCTGCATGAAAGCGGTTTGATATAGATCACGACTAGTGCTATCTGGAAATTTCTAGGAACTGGTATTTTGTAGCATAATCTTAATTATATGTATTTATAATAGTATTAAAAAAAAAGGAAAGCAATAACAATTTCATTGGGTTTCTAAAGAAGTAAATAAAAATCAAGTAATTTTATTTTTTGGACTGCAATAATCAGGAGTGTTTTTTAAAGATGAACAAAGTATAAATAATATATTCATGAAAGAACCAGGAGAAAGATAACTTGCTATGCCCAAAAGAAACATTTATTTTTATAGTATGGTTTGAAAACAAACTAAAGCCAATTTGATTGTTCTATATTTTTATTTATATTTTCAGTATAAAAACATTATAAAGGTACTATAACTGCAAATACAATATATTAAATATCTTATAGAGCAATACCCTTTTACCCTTATACCCTTTTTATTAACTACACAAAGCCAGTTTAGGAAACCGCAATCCAACTTAGACTTTAAATAATCGAATCAAAAGTTGTTCTATTACAAAATGGCTACCTCATAAAATGTCATATATTTCACATAACATCACTAAGGTTTAAGCGCCCTAGGCGATTGTGGCCAATATAAAGCCGATACCACTTTCAGTATATCGGTCGAATTTCATGAATTCTGTCCCCGGGGAAAGAGAAAGCTGGTATTAAATCGGCTGTGGTTAGACAGAGATAGTTGTATCGTGGACTCAATAGAAGGTCTGTTCTGTACAGGCTAACAGCTTTATAAGCTTCAGAGCTCTGACAATATTATATAGGTAGCCAAAAGGCTTTTGTAAATTATCTGAATCGGCTTATCTTATTTAGTTACTTGGAAGTATACATTTAAGTAACTGGGGTGGAACATCAACGAAGAAGTTTCCTTAATGATAATGTTTATAGAATAATATAGTAACCTTCACATATTAACACAACTTTTATTTCAAATTAATCATTTGCTAGACAAATTTTATCGAAATACAATATAACTATAAATTACATATTTATTAGTAGGTAATTTAGAATTACAATATTTATGTTCATAATTCGATGAACCCTTGACGCAATGCGCATTGTCTACGCCGTAGCTACGCCGCGCCGTAGCAGCTTACTACGAGCCGTAGCGTGTGCTACGCCAGGCCACTGAACAATTCCGGTTAGGTTATTACACTTAGCGTTTATTTTCAGATTAGGTTTACATAGGCTTATTTTAATAGGTGAAATTTTTTTTATAAAAATTAATTCCAACGCTAATTTCCAAAAATAATGCTTAGTAAGTGCTACTTTACAACACGTTTATCCGTTTCTAATATTAAATTTTAATGCCTTTACAGCGAACTTTTTGCATAAATCGAACCCAAAACCTATAAATGCGATACGAATGTTGTACGCTGTTTATTACTTACATTAAAGGCTGACTGCAAACCCGAGCTACTTCTTTTTGAATAACAACTGAATATCAACCTACAAGTCAATGGCGCTAGGCGCTATGTAAAACACCCCCGAACACCCCTGGTAGAGTCCCGCGGGCGCTGTATCGGGCGGGGAACTCATTTTAGCACGGGTGGGTGAGTGTCCTTTCTGTACGGGTTAGTACTTTTATTTTCTTCTGTGGTATAGGTGCAACCCCGCCGAAACGTCAGGCTAAAAGTAAGTTATCGTAAAACATACCTATTTAAAATTATCGCGTAAAAGACCCGTGACAATTCGTAAGAAGTCATTCATTGTTATAAAAATAGTGTAGACGATTCATAAAATATTCCAGCCGTGCTTCGTATACTAACTCGCATTAAAAATATATATTTCATCTTCCATTGCTGCATTACTACTAAACTTAAACTTACATCTTTTCACTTAGTAAGACAATGTACGTAAAAATATGTTGCTAGGTTATTTACTAGTTTTTGCGCGGAATATATGAATAGTAAATGTTGTTAAACTCTTTATTTCGTGTTGTAAATAATTTTATTAGCCTCACTGCAGGCTTGCGTGTTTGAACGGAGTTTAATACTGTATAATCAATGATGTTATTGCGTTAATATTGTTGTTATGAAAGATCTTATTAGCCTAAAGTGTTGTTTAGAATTTTGGTACTTTAAGATTTCAAGATTAATGTGGTACTAGTTATTACGCATAGTCTAAGAAAGAATTTTATTTTGGGTAGTTTGAAGACGTAATATAAGGCGAGTTGATTCTGTTATTTTGATACTGATATATTATTGTTTTTCCTCAGTTTCCGACCAAATAAATTATTTACCAGTATACCGAAAATCCATGACAACATTAATATTTTTTTACATATGCGTTAGCTCAATTTGAACCATTATATTATTGCAAGGTCAAATTTCATTTCTCCATTTTACGTTCTGTACTGCATCAAGCATGCAAGCAAGCAAACAAGGAAGCAAGTAAGCAAGCATGCAAGCAAGCAAGCATGCAAGGAAGTAAGGAAGCAAGGAAGCAAGGAGGCAAGGAAGCAAGGAAGCAAGGAAGCAAGGAAGCAAGGAAGCAAGGAAGCAAGGAAGCAAGGAAGCAAGGAAGCAAGGAAGCAAGGAAGCAAGGAAGCAAGGAAGCAAGGAAGCAAGGAAGCAAGGAAGCAAGGAAGCAAGGAAGCAAGGAAGCAAGGAAGCAAGGAAGCAAGGAAGCAAGGAAGCAAGGAAGCAAGGAAGCAAGTAAGCAAGCATGCAAGGAAGTAAGGAAGCAAGGAAGCAAGGAGGCAAGGAAGCAAGGAAGCAAGGAAGCAAGGAAGCAAGGAAGCAAGGAAGCAAGGAAGCAAGGAAGCAAGGAAGCAAGGAAGCAAGTAAGCAAGCATGCAAGGAAGTAAGGAAGCAAGGAAGCAAGGAGGCAAGGAAGCAAGGAAGCAAGGAAGCAAGGAAGCAAGGAAGCAAGGAAGCAAGGAAGCAAGGAAGCAAGGAAGCAAGGAAGCAAGGAAGCAAGGAAGCAAGGAAGCAAGGAAGCAAGGAAGCAAGGAAGCAAGGAAGCAAGGAAGCAAGGAAGCAAGGAAGCAAGGAAGCAAGGAAGCAAGGAAGCAAGGAAGCAAGGAAGCAAGGAAGCAAGGAAGCAAGGAAGCAAGGAAGCAAGGAAGCAAGGAAGCAAGGAAGCAAGGAAGCAAGGAAGCAAGGAAGCAAGGAAGCAAGGAAGCAAGGAAGCAAGGAAGCAAGGAAGCAAGGAAGCAAGGAAGCAAGGAAGCAAGGAAGCAAGGAAGCAAGGAAGCAAGGAAGCAAGGAAGCAAGGAAGCAAGGAAGCAAGTAAGCAAGCATGCAAGCAAGCAAACAAGCAATGCAAGCAATGCAAGCAAGGAAGCAAGCAAGGAAGCAAGGAAGCAAGCAAGCAAGCAAGCAAGCTAGCAAGCAAGCAAGCAAGCAAGCAAGCTAGCAAGCAAGCAAGCCAGCAAGCATGCAAGCAATGCAAGCAAGCAAGCAAGCAAACAAGCAATGCAAGCAAGGAAGCAAGCAAGCAGACCAAAAAAAATCCCCACCCAATCGCAACCCCGTAACAACACCCCAGCACCTCAGCTAACTAAGCATCGCAATTGTAGAGACACATGAAAATCTCAAAGAAAGACATTTTTTCAACTAGCGGAGGAGGGGGGGATTGTCTCGGGGTTTTTATTTCTTCAATGTCACGCAGCTTTCTATTACTTACTTCCTATTGGTCGAAATTGACGGAAAACAGAAATAATTCTGTACAAAATCACTGATGTGTTGACAAGATCCGGTCGTTTTGTATAACGTCTCTATAAGGTCAAAATTATTTTGGAAATCGAGTTGTAATAAATATGATAAAATGAACATTTTGAATGTAAATCGTTTGCATTTCATGTTTTGATAATGTCATCATTACAAAGGGTTTATCTATATTTCAAATCGTTTTGCCTATGAGGTGAAATAAATTTAATGTACAATTAGAAAATGATAACAAAATATATTAAAATGTTACCGATTTTCATGTTTATATTGTAAGGTATCAAATCAGAAAATTTTCATTTTAAAATTACAATTTTACCACCATTACGTTATTAGGTAACAGAAATCCACAAAATAATATTTATCCAATAGTTCGTTTACTATGTTCTTACTGTTCTCGTTAAAATATCGAAGTTTTTCCGTGTTTTGTACTTAAAATATATTATTATTTATTCATTTATTTTACTATAAGTATTATTTTTTAATAAAATAGAAACTACATCGAAAAACATCTCGTAATTACAATTTATTTGAATATTTTAACAAGAAAAAACTACTACTTACTAATTCATTAAAATATTTTTAGAAAAAAAACTAACATTTAAAGTTTTAACAAGCAACAAGTCTTGTCGAGTTTGTAAGAAAGCATAATATTGCTCTAAAACGTACCTTCATACTCGTACAATTTTCCTTTTGGAGAAAAAGAACATACGTTAGTAAAATAAGCCAAAAAGTCGAGAGCCAAAGCTCATTTCTCAAAAGTGTAAGATACTGCAAGGTTTCCATCATGGCTTCCCTCCATCGCTTCTTCCACTAAAATATTCGTAAAAAATCTGCCTCAAAACCTCTACGTAGATAACGGAAGATTATTTTATGGGAAAATAGTGTGCTTTTCCTTTTAGTCATGTGGTTTAAAGATTAAAATTGGACTATTATGAAGCACGGAGAAAATTAGATATATGCAAGTATATCAATTGCAGTCCCTAACCTGCCAGTCAAACTTGGTATTATGACATCACATCTTATTCGTTCAGTGCTTATTACTTCTCCGATATAAGAAAGCGCTTAGCAAACCTTGAAAAAACGATAGTAACAATGCTAAAAGTTTATTTCAAATTAAGTATCCGAATAAATTGCAAGTTTTTACAATGTCACGTCAAGGTCACAGCACTGTATGAAATTATTTTCAACTTCATTTATTTTTGTTAAATATAATTTGATGCCATAGACAAACTTTATAAAAATCTAATTATCTTGCGACGTTTGATTGACGGTGAAGACTACCTTCTGAGATACAGGTTTCTATAATAGAATAATTCTTCCTAGTTCGGGTGGTAGGGGTTTTAATTTACATTAGCATAAAATTTGTGCTTTTTGTTAAATTCTACTCCTAATTTGTAAATTTTTGAAGCAATAAAGTTAATTATTATGTTATTAATTATAAATACTTCACTGATACTCATAGAATTTTGCCAGTTATGATTTTTTTTGTTAACATAGTCAGTCTACGGACAATTATATAAACAAACGACACGACAAGTCTACTATTTATAAACAAATATCTTACAGCACACGTTGCTCTTCTTAACATATTTATATACAGAGATACGGATCTGTCTCTAAGCACCCCTAGTCACGTAGTCTATGCTCATTAGAGGTATAAGTCCTCCACTCCCTTTAAACTCCGCAAAGTTTAATAAAAATGATTAAAACATACATTATTGACATTCTTTCAAGACCAAAACCTTTCGTGGTCATTAAGTTTGTGTGGGATGGATTACAACAACTTCAAAAACGAAGTTCAAAGTTCAAAGTTCAAAATGTGTTTATTCGAAGTAAGATTTTACAAATCACTTTTCTACGTCGAGGAGAGTTCACGATTTGGCTGTCTTCTGTGGAGAAGAATTCTCCGGAAGAAACTCCACAGGCGTTGCATCTTTTCAAAATATTTTTACATAATTATTATTTTATACAATTTGATTAAAAAACAAAGAGTGCAAACGAAATATGCAATTAGAGGAAGGCAACCAGTCAAAGAAGAAAAACTAAATTATATAACCAATAAAACAGCCGGCAATCGATTAGAGCAGACCAGTCCCCCCAAGCAGCACCACGTTCATGGAAGCATGATACCTCTCCCCCATTTCTCTACTCTGTGCTTCCACTCTCTGATATAGTACTACCACTACCGCTGTGCACTCTCTGAGGTATGAGGTATGAGGTGGGAGCCGGGGAAATAAGTGCATGAGTATGGACATGACGGACAGAAACAAACAAATGACACTACCTGCCGCCACGAGCGTTGACGGGGCGGGCTGACAGAGCGCGCCCCCCCCCTCTCGCCGCGCGCATACCTAAGGGAGTGCACAGCGGTAGTTTTACGTATCTTAGAAGGGTGGGCGTGTGCAGACTGAAAGACTTGTTCACTATAACACACAGTTTATTTAGCGATCGGTAATTGACATCCGATGTAGCTTATACGAATACAATTCAATACGCGTGCGGCTTGTAGAGCAGCCCAACGCGAACAAACGACGCTGCGCCGGATCATCTCCCGCGATCCGAGTATCGTCGAGTCGAGCCGAAATGCCAGCCCCCAACTCTCTACTGGTACAGTTGATTGGGCGAGCCTAGTTAGTCCCACCCACATTTACATTATCCCGGTTATGTAGATTCGGGGACCTATCTAACTAATCTAATTAACTTATGATTGTCATTATCCCGGTTATGTAGATTCGGGGACCTATCTAACTAATCTAATTAACTTATGATTGTAACATTCGGCCATCCTGTTAGCGACGCGTCCCCGCGGCGACGATGGTATTTCCAGGTAGTATCCCGTCTTCTTCACGCTGTGATTTCTGAAATAGAAAAAAAAACCCACAGCAGTAAACAACCAAAACGACTAACAAAAAAAAGTGTGTTGGGTCAAGTGTTGGAGTGTTTCTCTTTCCGTAGAAACCGTCGCACACTTGTTTCGTTATTGTAACTAAATTATCGTTTCTGACAAATGGGTTTGGTTGAGAGGGTCATAAATAACCATAAATTTGTCGAAGTGTGTTTATTTTTATTGGACGCACAGTTTTTTTCAAACGAGCTTCGTTTCAAGTTTTAAAGTTTGGCGAAATACTTTTTTCTCATTTTATTTAACATAATAGTTCAAATGATTCGACCGCATTACTCAGCTTAGTTGAATGGATAATATTCTCAACATGAAAACCACACAGGTAAGTATCGATCGAATTTAACGTAGCACACAGCCTTTAGATTTGATAACCACACAGGTAAATTCGGGTGATTTTAGAGTCGCAGGCCGTATCACACAGCATAGCCTGTAGAAAGTTTTGAATCGATAGCCACAGAGGTAAGACCTGTTGAATTTACGATCGTCGGCCGTGTCACATAGCATAGCCTGAATAATGTTTTAAAAACAAAACAGGATTTGGATGAGTTAAATAGATATTGTCAAGATAATAGGTTATTTTTAAACGTGAAGAAGTGTTGCATTATATCTTTTACAAGAAAAAGAAATAAAATTGTACATAACTATACTCTTAATAATCAGAGTCTTACAAGAGTGCCAGAGGTGAAAGATCTTGGAGTTTTCCTTGACAGTGAGCTTTTATTTAAGTCCCATATTGAAAAAATTACGGCAAAGGCCTACCGGATGCTGGGATTTATATTTCGTCAAAGTCACTCTTTTAAAAAACCTTCAACGTTGTGTCTTTTGTATAATTCCTTTGTCCGTTCACAGTTAGAATACTCGTCCGTAGTGTGGAACCCACAGTATGATGTTTATGTAACTGCAATTCAACGCATACAAAATAAGTTTTTAAAACGAATGGCGTTCAAATTTAAAAAACCGTGTAACGATTTATTGCTTCCCTTAAGAGATCGAAGAGACGTTCGTGATCAGATATTTTTATATAAAATAATAAATAGTCATATAGACTCACCCTATTTGCTAAACAAAATTTTGTTCCATTGTCCTAAATTAAACTTTCGCAAAAAGAAGACCTTCCAAATTCCTACTTGTAAACGCAATTTTGCAAAAAATAGATTTCTCGTTCGAGCATGCTCAAACTTTAATAAGGATTATGATGACATTGATATATTTTACGAAAATCCTAGCTCATTTAAAAGACTGGCTTTAAAAAGTTGCTTGAAAAGAAATGATTTAAATATCTAGTAACGTCCTTTTCTTACATTTCTGATGTCTTATATACCTATAAGTGTTTGTATTATATTACGTCTTGAGTCTTAGTTGATCGGTAGTGTACAAAAAGTGTTGAGTGATTGTTATCTTTATAATTCATTGGTGGAAACTGTTTTGGCTTGTGAGTTTTAAAAAATGCATAATGAACCTATGTAATAGTATAAGCTGTTTGTTTCCCGAATAAATAAATAAAAATAAAATAAATAAAATACTTAACCACACAGGTAAGATCTGATGAATTTACATCCGCAGGCCGTATCACACAGCTTAGCCCGGATAAGGTTATAACTTTATTACCACACAGCTCATTGTTTCACTTCGGAAAACATACTTAACCACACAGGTAAGATCTGATGAATTTACATCCGCAGGCCGTATCACACAGCTTAGCCCGGATAAGGTTATAACTTTATTACCACACAGCTCATTGTTTCACTTCGGGGCCGTTTCACACAGCGTAGCCCGGAAGTCGTTATTCGAATCAATAATGGCGGTTTGGATTGTTTGGGTTGATAAGGAAAGCAACTGAGTTTTGTTACTGATATAATATTTACAGTATCCTATGCATCACACATAGATGTAGACTATAAACAATGATTATTTAGGCGTAGGACAATTAACTTTTATTCTAATTAGGTACTACACTTAGCTTTCTAACAAATCTATAAGATCATCGCGGTCTATTTCAGGGTCTGTATCTGTAGAACAGTCGCTGAGCGCTGACTTGTATGGTCGAAGAGAGTCACTAGCAACTACTGCGTCAAATTTTTTATACCCCTTGAGCCCTCTTATACTGGTAATCGTATACCTATCTATGCGATGGTCGCTTTTGGTTACCTTATAGGGCCCCGTGTAAATTGACCCTAGCTTTTTTGCGACTTTAGCAGTTTGGTCGTCAGACTTTCCGCCTTTCCACAGAACTAAGTCACCAACCTTGTATTTCCTACACCTTTTGTGTTTGTCGTCGTAACGTTTTTTCATTAATGTCATTGATCGGTCGATTCTTAACTTTGCTGTTTCGCGACGCTCTCGAAGACTTTCCGCGGTGTTACCGCTCGCGCTTGGGTCTCTATCTAGTAAGGCTGGTATGAGAGAGTTACCGTGAACAAACATTAATTGGAAGGGGGTGTATTTGGTTGTTGCATGTGGTGTATTGTTGATTCCCCAAATCACATCGGGTAACTTCTGATCCCAGGTACATGCACTCTCAGCTGTAGTATTCAATCCGTTGATAATTGTTCGGTTGACGCGCTCTACCTGCCCGTTGGCTCGTGGGCAGGCTATTGCGTTAAGCACGTGTTTAAATTGTTTTTCGGCCGCAAATTCCTTGAAATACCTACTTGTGAACGCGCTGCCTCGGTCTGTTATAACGCGCTGCGGTACCCCGAACTGCGACATTGTCTCACCTAGGGTTTTAATAGTTTCAACGGAGCTAACACCCTTCACAGGCTTGGCGAAAACAAATTTTGTGAAGGCGTCGATTGCAACTAGAATATAGTTGTGCCCACCGCGAGTTCGTACAAAAGGGCCTATGTGGTCTGCGTGCAAGGTATGCATGGGAATTGATGGTTTTTCGATGGGATGTAACTCCCCTTCCGTCTTGCCATAGTTTCCCTTCGCGTAGGCACACCGTAAGCAACAACTTATGTATTTCCTAATGAATCGCGTCATTCCCTCAAACCAAAAATGGGACTTTATCGTCTTTTCGCATTTATCAAATCCAATATGGCCAATTTGATCGTGATACCGTTGCAGTAAGCTCCATTTGGAAAACTTTGGAAGCACGAATCGATTGCCATCTACAGTCTTCCTATACAGTATGTTTTCATGTAATGTATAATTATTTGTGACGTCAGTGTTATCAGTACCTTCCTGAAGTTGTCTTATGATGCCTTGGATTTTCTCATCTTGCATTTGTAGTGTGAGGAACCAATCATCATTGTCTATCATCAGGACAGTATTTGTTTGCACTGGATTGCGACTAAGTGCATCTACATGTTGCATCCGATGCCCTGCCCGGTATTCTATTTCTAGATCGAAATCTTGAATGAGTAACCACCACCGAGCTATACGAGGTATCAAGTCTTTTTTACAGAGTGTGGTTCTTAATGCAGCACAGTCTGTTACTACCTTGACCGAGATACCTATGAGGTATATGCGGAATCGCTTTAAAGATTCCACTACCGCAAGAGTTTCGAGTTCGTAACTATGATAACATTGTTCCTCTCGCGTTGTTACTCGGCTAAAGTACGCGACAGGGTGTAACGATCCATCTGTTTGATATTGCATTAAAATTCCTCCCAGACCGATTTTGCTAGCATCTGTGTGAAATTCCGTTTTTGCTTTAACGTCGTAAATCGCCAAAATGGGCCTTTCGATAAGTTTTGCTTTTAACAACTCGAAAGCGTCCTGCTGCGTGGCGCCCCACGCCCACTCCACATTTTTTTTTGTTAAGATGGTTATAGGCCTGGCAATTTCCGCGAACCCTCTTATAAACTTACGAAAATACGATGCTAACCCAATGAACTGGCGCACCTCGTGAACATTATTTGGTGCTTTGAAGTTAGCTACACAGTCTATTTTCGCTTGCCCTGGCCTGACTGTTCCCGCTGAAATTTCGTGTCCCAAGTAATTGACACTTGTCTTTAGAAACGAACATTTCTTTAAATTAAGTTTTAGGCCAGCACTTGCCAGCAATTTTAAAACTTGTTCTAACAAATCAATGCCCTCTTCGACCGTTAAGGAAGGAATGTTAATGTCGTCTAAGTATAAAGCTAGCTTTTCCTGTAATTTCCCAAGTACGAGATATATTAGTCGTGAAAACACGGCGGGCGCATTCGCTAGGCCAAACGGCATTCGTAAGAATTCGTACTGACCGCCTGGCGTAACAAAAGCTGTTTTGTGAATGGAATCTTCAGCTATCTTGACTTGATAGTAGCTTTGTGTTAAATCTAGTGAGGTAAAAAACGCTTTGCCTGCTAATTTACTGATTTGATCGTCGATGTGCGGTAAGGGATAGCGGTCTCTCACCGTGCACGCATTAAGTGCCCGATAGTCTATACACAACCTATAGTCGCCTCCCTTTTTCTTTACTAAAACGACTGGGCTAGCATAGTTTGACGATGATTCTCTAACAATTCCAGCTTCGATTAATTCGTTTACTTTTTCTTGTACGATTCCATTTTCCTTATAAGAAAGCCGATATGGCTTACGATGTATCGGTTTCTCGGTTGATGTGAGAATTTCCATCTTAATTAAATCGCTAGAACCTAATTGTGCCGTAGTTTCCGCGAACGTACTGGAGTATTCGTTAAGCAGATTAAACAACTTTGCCCTATCTTCTGCACAAATGTCACCTACATCTACACTGTCAAAATCAATATGTTGTCTAGTTGTTCCCGTTTTGATATCCTTTGAAACGCGGGTATCAAGAGTATACACATGTTTACCGTGGCATATTTCTGGGCGCGTTATTAATTTACCGTGAGGCCACTCTAATTCCTTTGTTCCAATATTCATCACTGTAATGAATGGATCTGCGGGTGATATTACGGTCGGTGGTATATAGTATGACAATGGTCCCTGCGCTACAAATACGGGGCTAGTTACAAGGACGTTTTCTTTGTCTATTTTGTCTTTTATTAAGATGGGAATAGTTGCGTTTGTACCCGGCGCGATTTTCGAACTTTTCTCTGAATATATGGGGACTTTGATAAGGGGTTCGTGTAAAGCCAAATTACTGAAGGGGTCGAGCAGATCACTAGTTCTTAATAAGGTGGCTGAATTTTCTGTCGTTAATAAACTAATGCCGGGTTGGTTTATTATGGCTCGTCCCACAATCAAATCTAATTTCTGTAAGTCTACGTCAGCGACTTCGGCATAACTATCAAAATAGAGGTCATCAATAAGTACTTTGAGGGAAACTCTGCCCCGAGATAAGGTTTTTTTGCCGCCAAAGCCCGTCATAATAACGCTAGAAGGGGCGATAGGGATATTTAGTTTTAAATACATCCTTGTTGTGATAATGTTGACTCTACTACCTGTGTCTAGATAAGCTACAGCGGAAACTTCACCAATCGTGACTCGTTTTATGTACAATTCATCTATAACAGGGGAGGCAAAATATATGTGCTGTACCTGTTGATATCCTTTTGGCGTTCCCGGTGCTTGCCAGCACACCGCAGCTGTGTGTCCTGGACGCCTGCAGATGTTGCACCTCGTGGCTCGGCATTCCTGCGAAGTATGTCCAGGTCTGCGACAGGAGTAGCAGATTCTTGATGCAGCCGCCGAAGACATTGACGCCGGCCTTCCATCACGTTGCTGGTTGGTACGCCGACCACTTGTCTTCACTTGGTTGTCATTCCTCGCCTCTACTTTTCGGTAGTCTTCTAGGCCCGAAAGAAACCCGTAGTATAATGCTTCCGGGCTCTCGGCGTTGTATGCCTTTGCGTTGGCCCTTAACTCCTCTGGCAGACCTCGAATCAAGCAAGATAAGGCAGCCTCCTTTTCTAACCCACATTTTCCGGCGAGGGATATCTTGTCACGGTAGTAGTGGGACATGGTTTCACTCTCTTTCTTGCTTCTTGCCATGAACTCTCGCAAGACATCCACAAAATCTGTGGATCGTGGGAAGGCTCTTGTCAGTTTTTCCTTCCAAGTGTCCCACGAGTCACTGTATTCGTCTAATTCATCGTACCACTCACGTGCTGTCCCCCTGAGCCGAAGTTGCATAATAAATATGCGATCCTTTCCATTCCAGTCGTAGAGATCTCCTAGCTGGTCTATTTTACGAAGCCACGTACTGATGTTCATCTTGTGAGCAGGATCAAACTTAGGAATTACTTCAGCATCTTGATGCGTAGCTCTACGCAGTACGGCTCGAGTCATATCAACTGCACATTCTTCTCTTCCGACAGAACATTCCTCTTCTTCTATTGCGCACTCGTCCTGAGAGCATGTTTTCTTTACCGGTAAGGGTACATACTCGTCGCTGTCATCTTTGTTCCTCTTGCCCAATCCATGTATATAGGGCCCAAGCATCCCGGAGCTTTTAGGTATGTAGATGAACTAAGCCTTTGTTTTCAGATCCCACTTCTGAGATTTTACGTATCTTAGAAGGGTGGGCGTGTGCAGACTGAAAGACTTGTTCACTATAACACACAGTTTATTTAGCGATCGGTAATTGACATCCGATGTAGCTTATACGAATACAATTCAATACGCGTGCGGCTTGTAGAGCAGCCCAACGCGAACAAACGACGCTGCGCCGGATCATCTCCCGCGATCCGAGTATCGTCGAGTCGAGCCGAAATGCCAGCCCCCAACTCTCTACTGGTACAGTTGATTGGGCGAGCCTAGTTAGTCCCACCCACATTTACATTATCCCGGTTATGTAGATTCGGGGACCTATCTAACTAATCTAATTAACTTATGATTGTCATTATCCCGGTTATGTAGATTCGGGGACCTATCTAACTAATCTAATTAACTTATGATTGTAACAGTAGTGGTAGTACTATAGTAAAATATGTTTTTTTCTTCACTCCACCGCGTTTAGATGAGCGGCAACCACTACAAGCGAGTGGTTATTATGAGAATGGGGCTTTATTCTCGTGCAATACTGGAAATAGAGTCTTGTTTTCATTACGGTAGTGTTAGTTTTTCTGTGTCATTTGTTTTTATTGGTTTTTCTTAGTGGTTTTGTAACAAATAAACGCAGAGCTACAAGTTTAAAATTTATTGTTTTTAGATGTCTATCGTTCAGGTGGCGGCTCTAACAGTAATAATATTTACATTTTATCACTTTTTAGCCAACTAACTACATCTACAAATAGATTTTATAAAATATAATATATTTTACACTAGAAATAAATTATAAGAAACACAGCACACAAAAATAAGCGTGTACAAATAGGCGGTCTTATTGTCAAGGGAGCGCTTTCTACCAAGCGACCCGTCTAGTATCCAGATTTGAAATTAGTCTGAAGTTGAAGAAAGATTGGATTTATTTACTAAACATTATTTTTTAAAAATACTTGTATTAGTTGAACTCTCAAAATATTATAGAAATTTTATTCAAGTGAAAAGAAAGACAGATTTTACAGTGAAAATTCAAATGTGAACTCATCTGAAAACGTTTGCGAAAGAAATGGAAAGAAAGAAATTTTTGCATCGATGATTATATAAATCGAGAAGGACGGTTTCCATCCGATTTTTTGTCAGCGGTCTTGTGCAGTCTTATTCTGTTCAAAACTTCAAACAAAGTTATGATAAAATTTCTTTTGTTTGAAAATAACTATATGTTTCATTTTAAAAGTGATATTTATAGGTAATATTTAATTAATACGGTCGCATGGCTTCTGTACGTTTATTCGACGCTCTTACAGTACAGGAAAACATCGCTAGGAAAAATGCACACATTTGCGAAGTAATTCAAAGGTTGTGTCTGAAATCGACCAACCCGCACTCGACCAAGACTTATTCATCTTGCTTCAGGGTAGACTCGAGCCCCTCGGTGTGGAAAAATATAATAATCACATAAATAAATAATACTGTATTTTTGGTAACCAAGTCCTTATTCTGACAACACCAAGTCATTGTCAGAATAGGGCCTCGGCTTAAGAGATTACAATCCGTGCATTTCGATCTGCAAGTCAGCTCTTCGCTCCACCTCGCTGGCTTACCACAGACACGTTAACATGGCAAGACTCAGCTTTGCAGCTTTACCGATCTTTTTTGTTTAATTCCAAACCTCTTTCGCTATTTTATTGAAAATGAAGTCAAAAATATATATTTTTGAGATTGAGAAAAGTTGTTCAGTTTTATGGGTACTACCACTATGTTACGGATAAGTAAAGGGTCCAGCAGGCTAAGCTAACAGTAGTGGCCCCCCTTGAGGGATTTGCTCATTATTTTAGGCGGTGTACTGGCAGGGTCTAAGGACACAGTGTGAAGGTATACTTTTAGCTTTCAATCTTCTTTTGTTTTAGAGTTAGTCAATGATAATTTAAAAAATCCAGCCAGTACCCCACCCCACCTTAAAAAAGAAGCAAATCCCATACGTGGGGCCACTACTCTTAGCTTAGCCTGCTAGACGCTTTCACGTAGAAATCAACTTCAATAGAAATAGTCGGCGTGAACCGTACAATAAAAATCTATCGCTTGACTGCATTCTTTCTAGCTCCACAAGTGTGAAAATAGTGAACGGTTGTTTGAAACGGTTGTGCTCCCTTTTCTTGTTCTAGTATTGAATGTAAAAAAAAGAGCTATTTGTTTAAGTGATTTTTGTTTGGATGTTATGATATTTTGAATAGTTATTAGAAGCCTCTACGTTTTACGTCCGTTGATGATCATAGTTAAAGTAATTAATACTTATAAATAGTACAATTTTTTGATGGTAAAGGTATTGATTTCATTATAAGCTTTGTAAAGTTTTGTTCTAAGATTAAGGTTTTCTTGTTTGTTTACATTTGCCACTCAATATGGTTATTGCTGTAAAGTCAGACTGTGACTTGTTTGTCATAATTCTAATCTTCGTCGGATTTTCTTACATTTCTGTGAAAATTATGATCTCTTAACATCTTTAGTTGACCAGGGCTCTGCCTGTATTTGCTGTACTTAAACTTAAAGAAAAAATTAAAATGGGTAATTAATATTTCTAACATTTTCGAATTTATACATTTTATCTTCTACTTTTAAATTATCCAACAAGTGAGAACATTTCAGCTCGTTAACCTACTTATACAAACTATATACAAACTGATCCATTTGCATCCATCTATGCAGAGTATTTACATATACAGAGATCATCCAAGTTATCAGTGAGCGACGCTGGTATGTAATTCAGCCAATCGCTCCAATTTTCACATGTTACGTTTCAATATAGCGGCATTAGTTCAAATACCGGTCATTTCACAGATAAGCTGGTAGCATTAAAATCAAAGAGCGATGGAGCGTACAGTGCTCGGAATATCTTTACGCGGCAAGTTCAGAAACGAAGAAATTTCGAAAAGAACCCGACTGGTGGACATTACCTATCGTGCCGCAAAACTTCAATGGTCATGGGCTGGACACCTTTGTCACCGACAGGATAAGAGATGGAACAAGTGCCCTTTGGAGCGGAAGCCACGTTTGGGCAGAAGAAGTGTGGGCAGACCGCCAGCCAGATGGTCAGACGACTTAAGAAGCCACGCAGGCAATCTATGGCCCAGAAATACGGAAGATCGCGCCGCATGAAGGTGCTTTGGAGAGGCATATGCCCAACGGTGGGCGAAAGAATGCTGCTGAAGAAGAAGAGAGAAGATAATATAAAAAACAATCAATCTACACCATTAAAGAAATTATAATAATTTCCGCTAACGACCCACAAAACTACAACCGCACTTCGGTCTGCATATCTCTGTATCAAGCAGGAAAATCCTTCGGTCGGAAAAAAATGGCGGCCAAAAGCGAACTGATGTTTTATTCAAAAGGCAGTAAGATGAGGAAATAGGTACGAAACATATTCGCGTACCACCCGCCTTGTGGTACAGACAGGGATGGAACCAGGGCTCAGTAATATTTATTTCATCACTAGCTTTCCGCCCGCGTTCACAGTTTTTCCCGGGGGAATGAGGCATTTTCTCGCGGCAAAAGGTAGCCTATGTTACTCAGCGTGAATGTAGCTTTATAATGGTGAAAGAATTTTGGGATCGGCTACTGTAGTTTTTGAGTTTATTTATTACAAACATACACGAAAATACAAATCTATCCTCTTTATAATATTAGTATGATTTATTGTACAATAATATTTACAAGTACCTAATGGACATTAAAAATAAGATACAACAGGCATAGCCTATTTTTTGCGAAATTTTATATCAGATTTACATCAATAAGTGTTAGTAATATAAGATTGTGAACGTGAGTGTGAATTTATGGGTGTTTGACAGCTCTGTGATCAGTAAGGAGATGTACCAAGTATTTACTATATATAACATATTTTATGGGAATACCAAAAATAATTAAACTTTTACTACTTACTGTTTTTAAGTAATTAAAGATGTTCAGTTTAAAAATACGACCAGTTACTTTAAGCTCCTACCCACCAAACTTAACATAACTAATGTTAATAAAACTACAAATATAAACTAGGTTTAGGCTTTATGTGCAGTCTGGTTCAATGTTCAAAAAAGGCCCCTAGACCATGCCTGCGACGAAACTAATGAGATTGTTGCCTCTGCGGCAGTCTGCCCACCAACAATGCCACTCTTCACTTTTTGTTAAATATACTATATATTTTGCTTGAAAAATTACCAGCTAAGTCCGTTTCTGTGTCGTTGAACACTTTACAACTGGACTTTGTTCTGACTGGATTTTTATGTCTGATATTTTTAAAATTTGAATATAAATCGTGTAAGTCAAAAATGAAGGACGTAAAATTTGCTAACTATTATCCTATTATAAAGGAAACATAATTTGTAATTGGTAAATATTTATTTCATTTTGTTATAGTGAGTAACTTCTTTTTTTAACTATCCATTTATAAAAAATAAACTTAACAGATTTTTTCCGTGGGAATGAGGCATTTTCCCATAGTAAAAAGTAGCCTACGTATTATTCCATGGTGTCAGCTAAATCCATACCAAATTTTATTAAAATCGCTCCAGCCGTTTAGTGTACTCACAAACTTTCGCCTTTATAATATTACTATGATTTGTTTAATTATAATTCTCCACTAATCTAAAACTTACTAAACGAGCAATTTATTAAAATAATAAAATATGTATACCTCCTGAATGCAGCCCCATCTGTAGTTTCTGTTCAATGCTACCGAAAAATAATATTATTTACATAACTCTGCTTGGAAATCAACCTTGCGAATGCGAGTAGATATCGAAAGTCAGTTCGTGTTCTCGTGACAAACTGACAGACTGCTTTTTATTACAGGAAAATTGAGTTCTCTGTTATAATATGGAATTTATTTTTCTCATGTGCGTAGTATAAAAATCTTGCAGATAGTAGGAAATACTCGTAGAAGGTTTAAGTTACATTATCATCAATATCAATATTTATGTACAGTTCGAGCGCGAGTTAAATTTTAAGAGCAGCCCTTCTAACAGAGAGTATAATCAGTTACGTCCTTAAAGAATATACATAGAGCACGCGCATCGCTCCGCTGCCTTTATGTCAAGCGTAAGCAGATGTTGTATGGGCGGCGAAATCAATAACATTTTTCTTTTCGGATTTGTTCCTCGAGTCATATTTGCAACTTATCACTGCACATTTCAAAATGTTCTCCTATTAAATTTCTTATTTTCAATGGGAAAAATAATCAGCTCCGATAACCATTTGATACTAAACGAACGCGCTGAAGATATTCGGACTGTTTACAGGCGTACTCTATCCCTCCCAGATTTTTTTCTATTTATACTCTAAGGTTTCGTCCTTTCAGTATTCGTAAAGCCACCATAAACACCCTGTATAGAACATTAGTAGTACATTCACTAGAACTGTTATTTCCCAACCTAGTTTACCTACTTACTGATGAACACAAAGAAACACTCACCATAGTAAAACAAATGTTTTAGAATAAAAAAAACCCAATGAGCATCTATTAAAAAAATAATTCAGTCTACGTGTACCTAATAATTTAAAAAGTCTACTCATAGTTTTAAAAAGGCATGTATTTAAATCGATGTCTTAAAAAAATACACATCAAAACAAATGGTTTGTACTCTAAACCTAACCTAACCAATATGTTTAGTGTGGAATCAGTAATTTTGGTGAGCATTTAGTATTTTTTAGAGTGAAGGTTTAATATTTCTTTGAATACTTGTACAAGTGCAAAGGGTGTTTTTCCCATTAAATATTACGTGAAACAAGTACAAGTGTTTATAGAACTATGAGTACAAATGGATCACAAGTCCGGTGAAGCTTGATCCGTTGTACTTTTTCGACTCAAGCATAGGTCAATTCAAAAAACAAAAGAGTACAATGGAGTTTCACCAAGCACCAATAATCGCAAGTATAAATTAAAAAGTCTATAATAAGCCAGTGTAACAGTCGCAGCAGAAAATGGTGTATGTTTAGGTATAATATAATATAACTAAACCACGCTTCAGAATACAACGATTTTTATTGGAAATCTGCTCTTTGCAATCTCCTTCACGTCTTTATTGAACCATCCTTACTGAGAAATTCACTAATTGATTGCTACCTTTCATTCTATACGCGTAGTACGTAGGGTTACCACATCAAAATATTGAAGTGCTTACTTCCGGATTTGAGTCTTTTAAATAAAAAAAATATATAGTAAAAAAAATATAATATTATGTATGATCGGTAATTTTTTTACATGAAATCGGAGCTGTGTCAGAATTGCGGGAAAAACTGCCTTGATTTTGTTATTGATAATTTTTTCACTTCTCGAAATAATAATATTATTATGTAAAACGATACCTACCGTAAGAATTGTCGCATCCGCACGTCTAGTCACTTTATTTTTATGTCTATGTCAGTTCGGTGAAAGAGAGCACCAAGAAATAGTTAGAACCAGGAAAACATTTAACTGCTTTTTTCGTAGTGATTATAATTTTAAATGGAGTGATATTTATGTATTTTTTTGATATCTGGCAACCCTAATCGCACGGAGCTTTGGTATTGAGTTTCATGTTTCTCTACTCGTCTATCTACTTTATCCGCATAATCTGCTTCTCTCCGAATACCGCTTCCTCGTAATTCGGAAACCTATTAATTCCGGATAATCCGACCGAATCGAGAACACACCACCTGGAGGGAAAACAATTACCGGTTACTTTGTATTAAGTAATAGCTTCATCAATAATAATATCATTAAAATAATGCAATAATGCTTTACTGTAGGTACTTACTTATCATTAACATATTTTGTATCGATGGACAAATTAAAAACGTTCTGATTTAACAATATTTATTATTTTCGCTTCAATTTAAACTCTTCGCAGTTCGCTTTACACGTCGTCGCCACAAGCTGTGGCCAGACCCTAAAGGTACTATGTCGTGCATAGCGAATGATCACGGCCGCGGGAGCTTTATATGTATCAACACAAGGTTCTAATTTAATTGAACGGTCGCGCGCGGCCGCGACCAATCGCTATGCACGGAATTGTACCTTTAGCCCGGATAGCCAAGGAAATGGAGGGTTCGTGTCCCTGCCCTAACATTTTTTAAATTATTTTCTTTATTTCAATTCCAAGCAAGGAAATAAGTGAAATTACTTAGGCTACAGCTATTCTATAAAAATATCCTAGACAACATACTGGCAAGTTATATCTTTAAATTGATAACAATGGCAATCGATTACCGTTTAAAAAGCTATAAATTGACCAATAGTCAAGTCAATAGTTTGGAGCTGAGGAATTCCATGCGATATTTCAAATAGTAATGTAGGTCTATAAAAGTAGAACTTAGTAAATATTTATGCTTTTCATTCACTACACCAACACGTTGATCAAGTAACCACATAAAAAGTGAAATAATTTGTAATACAATCAGAGTAATCAAGTACAGTCAGGTGCAGGGTAAGCTAACTAACTGTTTCTTGTTCATTAGACGAACAGTAAGTCTAAAGTATTCAGCTTATCGTGCTCTTGACTGTACTTATACGTTAAATCTAGTTGGGGGCCATGGTCTTGTATGAGAGGTTCCCTTACTATAAGCTACATTATGATTTATACAAACAAATGTTTAAATTTATTATTTCTCATCTTTTCAGAATGCTGAGCCACATCGCACCGCACCCGACCCGCTGCCCAAGCTAGCGACAATACCAAAATGACAATCAACCTTAGTGAAGCAAAAAAATGTGACATGTGATACACCACAGTGCCAAAACAATGTATTGCTGTAAAGAACTGAAACTACTCTATGCCACTATTGTTCTGTTGCTCAAAGTGGAGTTGTTATTGACGAGTGCAATGGAGAAATCTTCGCTTTTGACTCAGAATACTGACGACTTGAAATCGCTGGAGTTGTGTATCTCAAGGAATCAGCAGAGGTTAGGGAGCGTCTTCGGGAATTTCACCAGGCATCATAAGAAAGGTAACTATGTCAATATTATGAAGTACTTAAAAAAAAAACCGGCCAAGTGCGAGTCGGACTCGCGCACCGAGGGTTCCGTACAAACCTGCAAGGTTTACAAAGTTCTTTCATTACGACAATCGAGTCATAACTATGGTAATCTTATTGCAAAATGAAATTCATAACATTACAATGGGGAAAGATGGAGGAGCATAAATTTAAGACAAAGATCTCTTTATCGTTTAAGTAACTAAGTACTAAGTAAGTATTTCAACTTGATAGCTCTACGCGTTCATGAGGAAAAAAGTAATAAGTTTATATTTATTAAAAAATATATATTTTGTAATGTAACTAAAAATTTAAGGTTTTCGGAATTTTTCCTTTATGTGTGCTATAAAACGTTGCTTCATGCCAAATTTCAAGATTCTAGGTCGACTGGAAGTACCCTTTAGGTTTTGATTCCCTTGCGAGTACTTGCGAGTTTCAAAATATGCAGCTTAAATTGCTGTTTCTTTTGATTGCGTTGACATAGAAGTTTGATTTTGTTACAGCTTAAAGGTATTATAGACCTGAGTATTTGGTATGAATTTCAATTTAATACCTCTAGGCGTTTATGAGGAAATGGGTAGTAAGGTTAAAATTATTAAAAAAATATATATTATGTGATGTAACTAAAAATTTATGGATTTCGTAATTTTTCCTTTATCTATGCTATAAGACGTTGCTTCGTACCAAATTTCAAGATTCTGAGTTCACGGGAAGCACCCTGTAGGTTTTGATTCCCTTGCAAGTGTCGAAAATTTGCGGCATAAACGGCTGTATCTTTTGATTGCGTTGGCTTAGAAGTTTGATTTTTTCACAGCTTCAAGGGACAGTAGACCTGAGTAATTGATATAAATTTCAGCTTCATACCTCCACGCGTTCCTGAGAAAAAGGGTCTTGACAGACGGACAGACGGACAACAAAGTGATCCTATAAGGGTTCCGTTTTTTCCTTTTGAGGTACGGAACCCTAATAACATGCGACTGCTCCATAGAATATCAGGACCGTGCCCTCAGGGACTAGACGGATATAATTTCAAATGCTCCGTTGTGCCCCTTTAGGGATGAAAATGAGATTTTTTTACTACCTGTCGTGCTCACTTCAATATTGGCATGATCTTAAGGTGTTCCACACTTAGCAGTTGCTAAATTGGACCATTCATACGAGTATGGTTATAGAAAAAATTCATTACCACAACAGCAGGAGCACGACGGATCATGCAAAATTTACCTTTTTTGACGCCAAAAGCACAGTGCAAGTATCAATCGAGCATACGTTACAAAAAAAATATTCTACAAAGAAATTGATCTAAAAATTAACGTCTTTTCAAATTCAAATTTCAAATTAAAATAGTTCATTTGCATCAAAACATGGTAGTTAAGGTATTACAATTTTCATAATAAGTGCAAACATGTTTAGCTAATATAGAACATTAGCATGCAAAATGTCATCGGTGGGATTTTATACATACAATATTAATATTAATTTGATATATAAATGTCTTAAGAATATTAAATGATGTCACAGTTTAGTATCTTAATTGCAAGTAATCTCATTAACATTATAAAAATTATGGGAATTAAGCCATTTATAAATTTTTGTCTTAAATTGTCTCAATGGTAGGTCTCTGATGTCTTTCGGAATTTTATTATATATTTTTACAAACATGGCTGAGCAATTTTTTGCATATTTAGCTGTCGAAATTTTATCAATATGTATCAACCTATCTGGATCTCTACGATGTATACCTACCCACATCACGTGCTTTTAAAAATAAATTCATGTTTTTCTTTATAAACATTCCAACTACAAATAAGGTACGGGCGCCAAAGAAGGCCCACTTAAATTTTTAGATATTTTGTTTCCCAAATAAATAATATTATAATTTCCATTATGTTTTTTCTTTACTTTACTTAACTGCAAGATTTTACAAGAATTTGTCATTGTATATTTATTTGGGAAACAAAATATCTAAAAATTTAAGTGGGCCTTCTTTGGCGCCCGTACCTTATATATAAAGAGGGGAGTGGCAACAATCCTAGCTCGACAAATACGAGTGCAAGAGTCACGCGGCGACAAGCCTGTCATTTCACGCAGACACTTCTTTTGGGCGAGAAGAACTCGATCTATGTTAGTACCGTTTCCCCAAACTTCCAAGCCATACCTAAGAGTAGATCCCACGAATGCGTGGTAGACGGTCAGCGCGGTATTTTTAATTTTTACTTTGAAGTTGCAATTCACAAAAAGAAATTCGTAACTTAAATAAGCCTGCCATCATTATTTTTGATAGAACTGATTGATATGCTCAAAATGAAACAGGTAGTATAAAGGCCATTTCATTGAAAATGTTTAGGCTTATAAATAAGTAATTTTTGAGGTCAAATTTTAATAATTAATTGCGCAGATTAAAAGTTGTGTTCAGTTAGATCGGAGTTTTCACTTTAATGAGTTGGAGCCTTGAGACTTATTTTAGTATTCAGAGAACTTATTTTTGTTGAGATAACGTAGGTTGAAACAGTGTACAGAATTCGTTATAACATTGATGTAATTAAATCTAAAGGTTTCAAAATCATCCAAATTTGTCACTACTTAGTCAAATTTCTTAATGTACCTGCAGTAAAAATCACAGCGTTCTAAGCACTGGGCCAAAAAATATGAAGTATCTCCATCGACACACAACGTAAGTTTGAGAGTCGCAATTAAAATAATATTATATAGTTTTTTTCTAACCAACAGGACACAGAAGAAGAACGACGACGACGTCTTCAACTCCAACAACAATAATTTATACAACTACTGTTGAAAATGATGACGAAACATCAGAAATTCAATCTACTACAGAATATATAACTGCAACAGAAACCACATATCCACAACTCCCCAAACCACTAAGATTATCTTCCCTTACGCTAGATGCAGAATATGAAGATGTACATAATATAGATAATCTTATAGAAAGTGAAGTAAATGACCTTATTAATAGAGAAAGACATAGAACGAAACATCATGAAAGAGATAAAGAACTACTTCATGAATTAGATGAAGAATCACTATCTAAAAGTAGAAATAAGGTTAAAAAAATGTATAGAGATTCAGCAGCATCAACTGCAAATAAGTTAAGTGGTAAAGGTGTCAAGGGTGGTATATTTTTGACTGAGAACTGCACAACAGTTATTGCACAAATTGGAACAACGGCAATACTACACTGTGAAGTTAGTGATATTACTGAAAACACGGTATGTCATAATACATTCCTTATGTCAATAATTTGATTATTATATGAACAAAATAGATGATTTAATTTGATAATGGGCTCAATTCCGGTGTAGCCGCTAAAATCTTTAAATTGAAGTTCTTGGGAATCGAAAAGGATGGGAGATGAATGAATGATATTGAAAATAAAAGCGCAGTTGTTAAATTCAGCTTAACTTTAAGTGAGATTTTTTCGCATGCCTGCTAAACTAGTGCGAACAACGCGCAAAATCGATGTTTGACGTCTGTAAATTTAAGTTGACAATCACCTGTTCCTTTTTGATCTCAAGAACGTGAAAGTGTCATATGGATTTTAAATTTAATTTAGAGAGTAATACGTAGAATCGTGTCCAATACATTTAAAATCTGTCACGGTACTTAAGCCTCTAAATGTAGGCAGCAAATACAAGTTATTTTAAATACTCGTAGGAAAGTCTTTGTCCAACATCAAATGTCTTTCGGCCGATGGATGATTCAAATAATTTTAAAGACAAAACGAATCTGCTAGCTAACATATTCATTGTCTTTACTTCATCAGATGTGTCTATTTACAGAACTGAATACTAGGTAACATTTTAGTGCAGCTATAAATTCTGCAATAAAATTCTAAATCCGTAACAGAAGTCTGCAATAATTAAACTAATTTGCATAACAAAACCCTTTGAGTGCAATTCCTTATCTTCCCAACTGTAGCGCAGTCTCGTTTAGTCGCTTGTCGTTTAATATTCATTTCACAAACTTTTATAAAGCTCTGAGCAACGGTTTCAAAATTTAATTTGTCACTTAGAAAGCTTCTTTTACTTGCAAGAATGTCTGGTGGTTAGAAATTTATAGCGTTTCGTTGGACTCTTTAGTAAGTTCGAGAATAATTATTCATATAAGACAGTAGTCTTAACAGATGTTTTAAACGTAGTTTCTGCTTTATTCATTGTAATTTGGCGATAACGCAGTCAGTTTCATTTCCACCTTTGCCCTGGGAGCAAAATTGAGTAGGTTAGGTTAGGTTAGGTTACACCTTACAGGTGACAGTTTAAAGTTCAAGTATTTATTGTTATAAAAGCAAGGAAAATTGCATTTTCCTGGTTATTCTGAGTATAGTATGCTTAGTGACATTTTACATGGTTAAAAAAAACTTACGCTTTGCGCTTACGTTATATTTCGTTGTCTCTGACATAGAGCTGATTTGGCAAGGACCGCGGGAAGTCGCCGAATGAGGACGGCGCATAGTCATTTTTGAAGGAGGCCTTTGTCCTTCGGATGAACATCTTTTGACTAGAATGATAATGAAAATGTTGAATATTTAGCATCTTGATTTTGTATAGCATCCTCTTAGATTATGTTTTCCAGTTTAAATTTTAATATGATTTTGCTTTTATACTGTACTAATTTCTATGACTTTCTATGACAGGTGACGTGGATAAGAAAAAAGGACTACTCGTTACTGTCAGTAGGACTCGTGACTTATAGCGCTGATAGCAGATTCTTCTCAGCACATGGGAGACATGTGAAGGTAAGGTTTTCAATATTTTCTAGGTTATTATCCCGTACCTAGTCTAGTCGACAGTGTGCCCGCCTTTGAAGCAAAGAGTCTTGGGTTCAAACCCCGCCCGCCCACGGCAAACATTTATGTGATAAGCACTTTGTTTGCCTTGGGTCTGCTTTGTTTGGGGTGAAGTTAATTTGAATTTCAAATTCATTGAATAAATTTTTATACTTATTAGTTTTACCACCGAATCTCTCGAAATTACATTTTAACTAACATCCTTTTAGATTTGTGCAAATTTACATTTAGATTGACTGATTATCATAAAATATATTAAAAAATATATTTTACACAAAATATACTCAATTTAAGTAAGTAAATTGAGTATATTTTGTTGTGTAAAAATTATTAATTACCTTTTATCAATTAAAACATGTTTACTAGCCTTGTACGAGTATTATGTAGTAAAATATCTTTCCGGCTCACGGCTCCAGTCCGTGAGAACAGTTATTTCCGTGAGAATTAGGATTTTTTCCGCGATAAAAGGTCATAAAAAGTTTCATTAAAATCAGTTCAATAGTTTTAGAGCCTATTCAATGCAAACAAACAACCAATCTATCTACTAGCTTTCCGCCGCGGCTCCACCCGCGTTAACAGTTTTTCCCGTGGGAATGAGGCATTTTTCCGCGGTAGAAGGTAGCCTATTTTAGTCAAGGTGTGTTAAAAAATGTTTTTAGCATATATTTTTGCCTATGTGCTGGCAACACCTTTTTTGCTCTTTTTGGTTTTTGTCCTGACTGCGTTCGGACATTTTTGCATTTTTATTAATTTTAAAAGTAATACAGTTCATGAAAAGTGAAACTTATGTTTTATTTAACATAGTTTTTGTGGTCCTTCATATTATACTGTGAAGGTTGTGCAGTGATTGTTCGCGTTTCGTGGAAACATCGGCAAGTTGTGCGTGGCGAGTTGGCACCGGCCATTGTGCTCGCTTTGCGTCGTTGGAGATATTTTGCGAGAATCTATAATTTCTCTGCAAAAACATCAAGATCGCGGCAAAATCAGCGTGATTCACAGGATTTCATTGCATTCAAGGGGGTTTCCGAGGGATTTATGTGGATTTCAAGCTATGGTTGTAGCTGCATTTACCCTCATCTGACAAATATTCACTTGTTCTTCAACGGTCGAACGGCAGCGGTGAAGACGGAGGTAGATAGAAATCGAATCTGTGACGTCAGTGGAGTTTCGAGCGAGCGAGCACCGCGCGCGCCATCATCGAGTTCGTGTCGTTGGGTTGGCGGACCTGCGTCGAGTAGCTGTCACTGTCAGGCTGGCAGTTGTCAAGTTGACGTCTATCTACGTTCGGCACTTTGTTTGTTTTGCCCGTAAATATCTCGTGTTAATAGTGCGTAAACGTAAAACGCGTCAAATCAAGTGAAAATAGTGTGCGTTAAAAATCGTATCCCCTAATAAGTGCTTTTTCGGCTAAAGTGTGCGTCAGTGCGTTTGTAAACAAACACCTAACCTCGAAGTTGTTAGGTGTCGGAGTTCGGTACTTAGTGCGTTCTAAAGCGTATAAATCATGGTGAAAACGGCCCAAGAGGAGCTTCTTAAGAAGCTGCGCCTCACCAGAGGCCAGCTTAAAGGTACTGTGACACGTATTGACAATTTCAGTAAAGATCCGATTGCAATTGCTTCGGCTACTGCGGAAATGATACAAGCGCGTATTGAAAAACTTAATAGCACGGTTAAAGACTATGAGCAAGTGCAATTGGACATTCTTTCTATTGACGAAACTGATGATGAAGATGTGTCAATTTTAGAGGAAAGATATTTTAATGTTGTTGCTACTTTGAACACAATTTTGAAAAAACTGTCTGTAACAGCAGTACAAACGTGTCCTAATATTTCAACCTCCAAATTACCTAATATTGATGTTCCTATTTTCAATGGCAAAGATTTTACCAAGTACACTCCTTTTATGGACTTATTTACCGCTGTTATACACAGAAATAAAACTTTATCTGATGTTGAAAAGCTATTTTATTTGCGAAAATTTTTAACTGAAGATGCTTTAGCTGTTATTGTTAATTTACCTTTAGTAAATGAGTCTTATAGAGAAGCTCTTGTGCTTTTAAAGAAGCGCTTTGATAATAAGGCCAGAATTATTACAAATCATATCAATGTTTTATTGCAATTGCCGTCTATGCAAAAAGGAACCGCGACCTCAATTAGGTCATTTATTTCACAAGTGCAGCAGCAATTGTATGCACTTAAAAACCTAGAGCAGCCAGTAGATAAGTGGGACATGTTATTAATTTCCATTTTATCTAAAAAGTTGGACACCTATACCAACAGAGCTTATCAACTTGATAGGTCTTCAGAAACTCTGCCAACGATGGATGAGTTTATTTCCTTTTTGGAGAAGCGTGCTATAGCGCTAGAGGATTCTAGTACTTCAGACAATATGAAGGGTACTAATAATCCACCTAAGGTGAGCAATGTTGTCACCAAAACTTCTTCTTGCTCTTTTTGTAATGGCAAATGCCAAGGACTCCATAATTGTCCTAAATTTAAATTGGTTTCTGTAGAGGACCGTGAGCAATTTATTAAATCAAAACATTTGTGCACATTGTGCTTAAAAAATCACACTGGTAAGTGTAGGTTTTCATTCCAATGTAAAACATGCAAAGCGTCCCATAACACACTTCTGCATAAAGATGCCGGTCCTGATACTCAACCTGCTGTCTCACTACATTCAGTTACCCCTACTATGGGTATTTTATTACCTACTATAAAGGTGAAATTGTTTTCTTGTAATGGTTCTGAGCTATGTGTCAGAGCGCTGCTTGATACAGGAAGCCAAGCTTCTTTTATTACCTCAAATCTTGTAAAAAAATTGGGGTTAAAATTAAATTTTCAAAATACTAATATTGTTGGTATTGGCAAAAATAATAATAATATTAACAATTATGTCGATCTCACGATTCATTCTCCAGTGCAAAATATATGTTTAGATATGAAATGTCATGTTTTAAACTCCATTACTTCAAATCTACCTCAGCATACTATTGATATTTCTCATTTTAAAATTCCTGATAATATTCAGTTGTCTGATGAAAGCTTTAATGTACCAGCTGAGATTTCTTTGTTATTAGGAGCTGATGTTTATTATAATATTTTACAACCAGGCCAGTTTAAGGTTTATGATGGTTTAATTTTGCAAAATACTTTGTTTGGATATACTATTGGAGGTACGATTGTTGATCAGCCAAATAACTGTAAAAATGAACATGTGGTTTCCAATTTAACTATTTGTAATTTTAAAAAGTTGGAAAATGTAATGGAACAGTTTTGGTTGTCAGAAAGTATCCCGGAGCCTGCAGCCAAACCCTGTAAAGAATTAGGAAAATCAGAAAAATGTTTTCAAACAACTGTAAAATTGGAAAATAAAAAGTTTACTGTAGATATGCCTTTAGTACAACAAACTGAACAGCTGCAACTTGGGGATTCTTTCTCAGCTGCCTTACAACGTTTTTTAACACTGGAGAAAAGATTGAAACGTGATCCTTTGTACTTACAAGAATATAAAAAATTTGTTGAGGAGTATATAGCTTTGGGGCATGCTAAAAAGGTGAATATAGAAGACTATAATCTAAATAGCGGTACAGTGTATTTTCTAGCTCACCATGCAGTCATTAACATAGAGAGTTTAACAACGCCTTTGCGAGTGGTTTTTGATGGAAACACAAAGTCTAAGAATGGTCGTTCTCTCAACGAAGTTATGCTGAATGGCCCTGTCGTTCAGCAGGAATTGTTTGATATTCTTCTCTTGTGGAGAACCTTTGTTTACACACTTACCTGTGATATTAAAAAGATGTTTCGTGGTGTCCTCATTAGTCCACATCAGCGCTGTCTACAGAATATTCTCTGGCGTGATGACCCGAAAAAGCCGATCAGCTGTTTGCAATTGCAGACTGTTACATACGGTCTGAAGGCCTCGACTTTCCTAGCTACTCGTTGCCTTGTAGAGTTGGCTCTCAGGTTCAAAGATAAGTATCCTCTCGCTGCACAAACTATGCTGTCGAGTACTTACGTTGATGACGTCATCAGTGGGAGTGACAATGAACAAGAACTTCTTCAGCTCAAAACCGAGCTCATTGGTCTTCTCGATGAGGGTAGTTTTATTCTCCACAAATGGTGCTCCAATCATCCCCAAGCTATCAACGACCTCCCCAATGATAAAAAATATTTTGAGAAACTTGATATAAATAAAAATAACATTGTCAAAACATTGGGTTTAAAATGTGATGTTTTGAACGATACACTGTCCTTTACTTGTCCAATGATTAACAATGATGAGACCCAAACAAAAAGGAAAATTCTGAGTTTCATTGGCAAGTTGTTTGACCCACTAGGACTTATTGGTCCTATTCTTGTTGTGGCCAAACTCTTCATGCAGTGTTTGTGGACCATGAAAATAGATTGGGATACTCCACTGCCTCAGGACAAACTCAATGTTTGGACAAACTTCTTAAATAATTTAAAGTCTATGGGTACTCTTACTATTCCAAGATGTGTAAATTCAAGTATTACTGACATTGTGGAGCTCGTGGGATATGCAGACGCGTCAATGAAAGCCTTTGGGTGTTGTCTCTATTTAAGAGTTATTAATCTAAATAAAACAGTCTCTGTAAACTTGTTATGTTCCAAGTCTCGTCTAGCCCCATTGAACAAAAGTGTAACTATTCCAAAAATTGAACTCAATGCTGCTCTCCTTTTGTCGCAGCTTACACACAGAGTTTATAAGACTCTACAATCTAAATTTCCCACTCTTGCAGTTCACTTGTACAGTGATTCACAAATCACACTTGCATGGATCAAGTCTTCAAACTTAAAATCTTGTTCTTATGTAACCAATCGAATTTCACAGATTAAAGAGTTAACTCATAACTTTATGTGGTCTTATGTAACTACAGCTGATAATCCAGCTGATCTCCTTTCAAGAGGCTGTGAACCTCATAAACTAGAGTCCAATAGACTTTGGTGGCATGGTCCCAAGGACCTTTCAGAAAAAGATTTCAAACACTCTATAAGTGATATCAAATTGCCCATTGCAACCACATCTAAGCCAGAGTTTGTGGTCAATCTCTGTGATGTCAATGAACCGGCCAATTCAACAAAAAAGGATCATCCATTTCCAGTAGAGTTGATTGAGAAGTATTCAGATGTTGGTAAGCTACAACGAATAGTTGCTTATTTATTGCGATTTCGTTATAATTGTAGTAAACAAACCAAAATGACGGGTTCATTGACACCAGAAGAGCTCTATAATGCTCTATTAGTGATTATTCGCTGTGTACAGCAAAGTTCTTTCCCCAAAGACATTCACTGTCTTAAAAATAATTTACCAGTAAAATCTGGGTTATCTCAGCTACATCCCTTCTTGGATATAACTGGTGTGATGAGAGTCGGAGGTAGGTTACAAAATGCCTTGAATATTCCTTTCGATAAAAAGCATCCAGCTATTTTGCCTAAATCATGTCATTTTACAAGCATTCTTATTTACAAAGAGCATTTGCGTTTACTCCATGCGGGTGCTAAATTAGTTTTAAGTTCACTCTCCCAACGGTTTTGGCTCATTAGTGGTATACGTGAAGTAAAGAAAGTCGTTAACAAGTGTGTTAAATGCTTCAAATTAAAGGCTGTCGCCTCTACCCAGCTGATGGGTTCGCTGCCTCATGAGAGAGTCACACCTATAAGAGCTTTTGAGGTTGTTGGTGTGGACTTTTGTGGACCATTCAATGTGAAAGTGTCTAGATTGAGAAAGCCTCTTACTACTAAAGGTTATGTGGCGGTTTATGTATGCTTTTCTACAAAAGCCATCCACTTGGAATTGGTTAGTGATCTTACTACAGAAGCTTTTTTAGCAAGTCTCAAACGCTTCATTGCCCGTAGAGGAATGCCTCATAAGATCTTTTGTGACAATGCCAAGGCATTTAAAGGTGCTGAAAATCAGTTAGAAGCTCTCTATGAGCTATTTAAATCAAAAAGGCATATTGATGAAATTGAAAATTATTGTATTCCTAACTACATAAACTTTAAATACATACCTAGCTACTCACCCGAGTTTGGGGGCTTATGGGAGGCAGGGGTTAAGAGCTTTAAATACCATTTTAAGCGCATTGTTGGTAATCTTACTTTAACCTTTGAAGGTCTCTACACTGTCATTACAGAAGTTGAAGCTATTTTAAATTCCAGGCCCCTCCTTCCCATTAGCTCCGATATCTCAAGTTATGAGTATCTGACGCCTGGGCACTTCCTCATAGGAATACCTATGATGAATTTTCCCGAGCGTGATGTTTCATGCGTGCCTATTAATAGGCTAAGGTTTTGGCAATCTTTAACAAAACTTAAACAAGATTTTTGGAAGGTCTGGTCCAGAGATTATCTTACCCAATTACAAAGCAGACCAAAATGGCGAAAGTCAAACCCTAATTTGAAAGAAGGTGATCTTGTGATTGTTCGTTCAGATAAAACAGATCCTTACATGTGGCCTATGGCGAGAATTGTGAAGATATTCTCTGGACCAGATGGTAGAGTTAGAGTCGCAGAAATAAAACTGCCTAATGACAAGACTTATTTAAGGTCCCTTAGAAAACTATGTCCGTTGCCTTTAAATTAAAGGTACATAGTTGTTTATTACAGTATAATAGTTTTTCTTCCTATTGTTTTATCCATAAAATTATTAGCATATTAAGTAAATATGTACAGTTGTGCATTACTTTAAGAAAGAAAGCTCTTACTCTTGCTTTATTTTTGGAGCTTTGAGTTTTAATATATAAAAAACATTTTTAAGAAGTTGTTTTTGAACCATTTGATTATAACTTTATTTTAATTTTGGTGTTCATATCTGTATCTTTCTTGCAATTATTATTTATGTAATTTCAAGAAGGATATAGTCGTATGAATAGATGTAAACTCATTTTATTGTTACACCGGCCCCGGGCCAACTATGTTAAAAAATGTTTTTAGCATATATTTTTGCCTATGTGCTGGCAACACCTTTTTTGCTCTTTTTGGTTTTTGTCCTGACTGCGTTCGGACAGTTTTGCATTTTTATTAATTTTAAAAGTAATACAGTTCATGAAAAGTGAAACTTATGTTTTATTTAACAAGGTGAATGTAGCTTTCTAATGGTGAAAGAATTTTTGAAATCGTTACAGTACTCGTAGTTTTTGAGTTTATTCATGACAAACATACACACATAAATATACGTACTTATATTTCCTATTTGTAATATCGATAGTATCAAACAAAACATACGAGTATCTTTAAAACTTTAAAGTTCTTTTTTTAAACTAGAACTAAAATTTACTTTCGAACCATTTGAAACAACCTTGTCGTAATACAGTATTGGGTTAAACTTTGTTTTACGACGCTATAAAAGTTAAACTAACTTGAAGGAGGTTACAAGTTAACCCATATTGATGGTTACGTAGTAAGTTTTTAGTCGCAGTTTAAACTGCAGATACATAAATGTAAGATAAATTAGATAAATTGAATTTACTTTATTTATCACCAGTAATACGAGTAACAAGAAAGAAATATATTCCACAACAAAAAACTTACAAATGGGGGCGGCTTGATTGGTAGCAATTTCTATCAGGCAACCCATTCTTACTCTTTATTCAAACGTTAACCTTTACAAGGGTTTCAGATAATGATTTCAACACATGTAAATAAATGCATGTGAAATCAAAGTACAAATTGATAAAATTAAAGAACTTTAGTACTTATGAAGTTTGCTTTCAAAAACAATTAAATTAACATCATATACAACTAGAAACTCGATCACAATATACGCAATTTAATGTCGCAATTCAATTACCAACTAAGATGTTTATTTTTACACTTTGCGCCCCGCATCTCCGTTTCCGGTGGGAATGGGGTATTTTCACGCGGTAAAACGTAAAATTATGTCCTTTTTTAAGGTCTATTCTATCTCTGCTCCCCCGCAAGTCCGGTGAAAAAATCGATCTCTAAACTTCATAAAAATCGGTTTTGTGGTTTTGGCGTGTAAAGTAACAAACAGACAGACAGACAATTTATTTTCGGTTTTATAATATTATAGTAGCTATAATATAATATAATATAATATAAACGTGATCTTTGTGAACAGGCTAGCCCAGTGCGAGTTAGTCAACTTCACACACAACCTTTGATTTACTTCGTATGTGTGTGCAGGTTTCCTCACGACGTTTTTCTTCAACAAATAAACGTACATATAAATTCAAAAATCGAATGGAGGTCAACGGCTCTAGCCACTTGGCTCCCATTCTATTTAAGTTATTTGCCCAATAAATTAAATTGAGAAACAAGAGGAAATGTTGAAACACATATATGTAATTCATAAAGTAAATAAGATTGTCTCGAACGAAACTTTATAAGAGAAATTTCACGTCGCGCGCTGCAGGTAGAAACACTTTGTGTAGTTGAGATTAGGTTTAGAATCAAGCCATCAACTTGGCCAGTTAAGAAACTTAGTTACTGTATGTGTTACTGAGCGAAACTTTAAATATAAACTTAGGCATTTCAAATCAACCGATGTTAAATATCTGTGATTTCAATCAAGCAAAAAATTATTGTTTCGCTGAAACGGTTCTTTCTATTTGCGCCTAACTTAAGATTTTCAAGAAAATACTTTAGATATATTGATTAGTTTTCAATTTTATTTAAATTGGACATCTTCTGCAGATAAATATTAGTATCTGCACAGAATTTAACAGATGGACGTGTTTATGTATCTTTCGCTCATGGAGATCTGAATGCATGTCACAGCCTCCTTTCAGCATTGTGTTGTTTTACATAAAAATGGTATAAGGTAAGCTTTACCGCCGCTGCCTACATTACCATAAAGGAAATGTTTTTTCTTGTTCAGTATTTTGCTGAAACGACGTGTCGGGAAAATTGTATGAAACGAACAGACTCTAAAACAAAAGTAAAAGCCCTGTTATGTGGGTTGAGAATCGAACAGGTGTTATTTTGGTACAAGGTCACGCTTTTCTTTTGAATTATTTACGTGTTGTTGCGATGTTGTACAAACAGAGTTTGTTACAAGTTAATGCGACAGCGAGGACGATTATTATTTGGTACGTTTTACGCCAAAAATAGAATATAATGTTTCTGTTCATTTTCATAAATATAGTGTATTTCTAGCATTACATTATTTTCAGTTATTCGAAGCTTCATAAAGATTAATTATTAGACAATAGATTTGCTTCTATTTATTTGACTACAATCAGAGACAGCTTCAATAAAAAAAACAATGCTAAATACGAGTCTTCGGCTTCCATTGATCGTAACACCACATTTCATAGGCTGAAGAGAAGGTAAAAGCTATTGAAATTATATATTACTAAGTACTTCAAGTGAATGAAACTTTTATTCATTCACGCGTTTTAAAAACGGCAGGGTCTTTTTAGTTACCGAATGCAACAAATTACCATCATGTCACTTCCTGAAAAACATGCAATTCATGTTGAGAATGTTTGCCTTTTGGGAATGCACAAAAATAGTGTTTCGCATAGTGAACTAATTGCTCTATTAGTTATAGTCGTTATTAAAAAACGGGAGAGTCAGAAAAACATTTTGTACATATTTAAATTAAAATCCCAATATATAGCAACCGAGATTTGAATTGTAAGCCAAGTTTTAACAGTTTTAAATTTATGGTACGCGTAGGTACCAACTAAGCTACGGGGCTCACTTATTTATTTAGGTACCTACTCCACATTAAAAATTCTTAATGCTTAAGCTTGATGATCTTCAAATAAAGTACTTTAAGTCAAACAACAGGCCTATGAACTCAACATTCAAAAGTAATTTAGCTATACCTTCAAAATGTACCATCGCAGAACTTAAAGCGCCCTTTCAGTCCGTCGTCGTCTGGAATGGGAGAAACGGCGTTGGGCCGGTAATAACTGTTCATTACTGAAGACATTATTTCTGCCCTCGTTTTGGAATGTAACGACAGTTGGCACCATTCGTGTTCCCGTCTTCAGGCGATGTGATTCGCTGCCGAAAGTGTTTGTGATAATCGCGCTTAGATATCTTTTTTAAGAACTTTTTCTTTTTTTTATGGCAATAGCATAACTTTCTTTGTGCCAGTGTAATTATCTTATAGGAAATAAATAATGGCGAGTAAGTAGTTGTCAAATCACAGAACTAGTTGCATTGAGCCGTTTTGTAAGGTTTTTTTTCTTATTTGCTACTGGAAAACTTCCCATTGCGTCGTCATGGTCTTTTTTCAAGATTGTGACATAAGGTGGATTCGATCCATTTTTGTGACGTAATTTTGTACGAAAATCTGTAGCCCTAGTTTGTCCTTTTTAATAAAAATATATTGAGCCCCTCGGTGGGGGGAGGACCGTTTGTAATAATAATAACTAGAAAAGTATATACACAAAATTATTTTATATTTTTATTCGGATCGAAGCAATAACGGATACACAATTTCAAACCAATATTCTTTTTTCAAACGCAATAACGGTCAACAAGCAGTCGCGTAACCGGCCAGATGATATTATTTCCAATTTCAAACTCTGACAACTGCGGCTTTTATTGGAAATTTAAATAGAACGGAGTGTACTTATTTGCTGACGAGAGCAATCTCTAATTTCCACAGAACGTACAGGGTGGTCACTGTTTTACAATTAGATTCCATTTTTTTCTGTGAATGCCGAGACAATACCTATTGGTACCAACATTTTTTTTTATCCTTTTTTTAAATTTTTAGAGCGCTTAAATAAACTTTAATAAACGTGTCAACATTTTGGCAACCAGGGTTAATGAAGTCGGTCGATACGTTACAAGATGTTGTTGATTTTAAAAATTGTGCAAACACTTTTATTTCTTTTATTTTTCCACTATCTCTCTAAGTGCCGCAATGTAAAGTTTAGTTTCATATAAAGAACTATCAGGTATACAAAATTTTCACAGTACAAGCCCAACCTAGTGTGCGATTTTGGTAAATATGTTTCTAGCTGCAGGCTTTCCAATGATTACAATAATACTAGTTAGTAGTAATATACTGGTAACTATTTTGTAATGAAAATATCTACCTAATGGGCTCAATTCTGCCGTGGCCGCTAAATCTCTAAATTTAAAATTGTTTGCATAAATATATTATTAATATTTGTCTATAATTTTTTTTACCATACTGTATATTTAAAACACAGCTACTTCAAAACACTTCCTTTTCCAATGTCTTCAAAGTTCGAGATTGAGTTTGAACGCTGAGCAACATCTTTAAGTTGGAATCCGCAAATTGTTTCAGTTCTGGTTTTGTTTGTTTGCCACTTTTATTTGGACGCAGAATTCAACTGGGTAACTGAAAACCAACACAAACGAAGCATTTCACGAATGACGACGGGAATTGATTTTTCTAACTAAGCCTTTTAAATAAAGTTGAATAATAACATTAAATTACAAATGAAAAATAATCTGAAAATATATTAAAAAATATACTCGTGTTTCTGGAAAAAGAACATATTAAATACAAATGGACAGAGAACAGAGGCTTTTATAATTACCTAAATTATGCCTTTTATTTAAACGTTTAACTTTTAAATACTGTAATTGGTCCCGCACGATTAAAAAATATAAGTAGGTAGCAAAACGTTTTGCTATGTAAAAAGTTCAATTAATAGGATATAACGGTACGTGAGTACGGTAACTAGGTAGATCGGGTACCACACGGATACTAAAAAAATATCGTTAGAAGCTAGAGTATTCATCTTTTGTGATGATTAATGCTACAGGATTTGATAACTCAGGGAGAGTAATAGGATAACAACAAACAATATTTGCCAAGTTTGAGGTTAAAAGCACCAAAAGTTTACGATTATACCTACAGCGTTTTTTATTTGGCCTTCAAATGACCTATCTAGACTGCAAGAGCCAGTAAGCTAATAGCTGTCCGACCGCGGCTCCGCCCGCGTTGGTTTTCGACTTTTCCCGTGGGAATGACATGTTATACAGCCTGAAAAAGTAGCCTATGTCACTCTGTGACCTTTAATAAGCCTAAAAAACAGTAATACAAAGTTACTTTTGCATTGAACTTAAAAACTCCGCCCGCACTCACATTTTTAAATGAGGTGTTATCCGGCGGTAAAAAAGTAGCCCATGTCCTTTCCCAAGGTTTATTCTATCTCTGTCCTAAGTTCTATCAAAACTTTTTTCTGAATGGTCACGTTATAATCATAAAACGGCGTTCTTACTCTTCGATAAATTCAGAAGTATGTTTTTCAAAAGACTTTTGGTGATTAATTTTTCTTTGTGCTGTACTAGACCGAATTAGTTTAGTTTATACCGCAATTTAATTGACAAATAAAATTAAGTTAAACCGCGTCAAAATGTGGAGTTCATAATTTTCGAATTAAACCAAATTATTTGGAAGTTCATTGCGTTCGGTCGAGGCAGATAGTCACGGACCATTAATTTTAGTTTATTATTGTTCGTCCAAATAATAAAAAGATTATTGTATTACGTTTTTTCTGTTAATATTCGTACAAACTTAGTAGAACATTTGATCAGAACAAAATATTGAAAACCCGTCGTAAATCTGCGCAAAAATAAAAAGACAGTGAACACTTTCGGTTCAAAGACATTTATTCTCTTAAAAAGATAAGTCACTTACATGAGAACAGGAAATTACGTATATAGAACAGGGCATTGTCGTTCGCACATATTATAACATCTTCTTCTTCTTCTATCTATCTTCTACATATTTATCTTCTATCATACTATTATTATAAAGAGGAAAGATTTGTATTTTTGTGAATGAATAAACTCAAAAACTACTGAACCAATTTCAAAAATTATTTTACCATTAGAAAGCTACATTCACCCTGAGTAACATAGGCTTTTTTACTACGGGAAAATTCCTCATTCCCACGGGAAAAACTGTTAACGCGGGCGGAGCGGTGACGGAAAGCTAGTTATTTATAAAGGTTTTTTGTCACAGGATTGGGCGCTGCACATTCGTTTCGCGACGTCAGCGGACGGAGGTTATTACGAGTGCCAGGTGCCTACTCACCCCCCGACTAGCATATTCTTCAAACTCGTACTTGTTGGTAAGTGTGATTGTCTGTTATATACCAAAGTAGGACACTTTTGTTTTGGTGCTCCCTGAACGAGACTTTTGTAATGTAACGTTATTAAAAATGGAACATTACTTAAGTGAGTTAGAAAAAATTATGGATTGTTTCATATTAATTCGGACAAAAGGTCATTGATGCCTGAATACAATGCGCACACTTTTTCAAACGAGAATATAAAACTAGGAAATTATCGCAAAATACGTAATTTAGCATACCGTAGTAGAAGGCGGGGTGAGCGTGTGACCTTGCCAGACATTTTGGCGTTATATTATTTTTAATAGCTTTCAAGAAAAAAGAGGTCAGTGATTTTTGTCCGGATTTATATGAAACAGACAATAAGAGTAAGCAACACTTCTTGATAAATTTTGAAATATTTGTATACAACTCGTTAGGTACATAAAAGTTATAAAAAAACAATGTGTTTCGTCAATAAAAAAAAACTACTATGATCTTGTTTCAAATGTTTTTTTTCTTTTCGTGAAAAAACAAAGTCAAACTGTGTCGTTATTTCCTAATGTGGTCAATATTTTTTCTAAAATTGAGTTTTTTGGTATTTTGGAAACCATTAATCTTTGCAATTGTTCTAAATTTAACTTAAAATTGTCATATTATAAATTATTTTTAAATCAGTCAACAATGCACCTTTGTTTGTGAAACATAACAGTTTTGAATGTTTCTTGGAAACACCAATACAAAACATTTCCTCTGGTTATTATTACATAATTTTCACTCGCATGCTTTTGCCAAAATAGAGGCAATTTACTGAAAAGTTAATGTTCTTGTTAACTAGACACAGCACGAAATCTAACATAATCTATTTGATAGTTTATATCGAAACACACATTTTTTATCACTTGACTGCTAAAAATGAGTTTATTGAGTTGTATGATTTTAGGGTTCATTTATTCATTAATTTATTCATAATTTATTCAAATATAGATGAAAACGTACCATGCCTTTTTTGGCAAAGTGTAAAATATTATAAAACTAATACAAACTAAATTAGTATTCCAATACATGTATTAACATGTTTTATACGAAGTTTTATCTATATCGTAGGTTAGCACTATAAAAATTAATTGTGATTGGTAAGAAAATCTAGTTAGTACAAATGATAGGAACAATAATACATCTGTCTCGTTTTAACAGCGGCGTACGCAGAGATAGTGGGAGAGAGTGAGAAGATAATCCACGAGGGATCCATGCTTCGGCTCATCTGCGTGGTGAAGAGGTCTACTGAGCCACCTTCCTACGTCTTTTGGTACTTCGAGAACAGAATGATCAACTACGACCTGAGTAAGTATCTACAATATTAGAATCGCCTCATAGCTTAGAAATCAGTTCAGAACTTTTCTAATTATTTGATTATAGACTTTTTAAATATCCCATTTTACCAAATATATATAAATAGGTAGATTTTTTTTATTATAATCGATTTTACTAATTCGCGTTATCGATATCATATACCTCCAATTATAAAACTGAATTAAATCTTAAAATAAAATAAAAATATACAATTTTTTAACTTTTTTTTTTATCATTACAATTTCAAATTCAACATACTTTTATTGCAATAACTTACGCATTTACAGAATTATTATTTTTTATAATAGAGCTAAAAGAATAAAATAACTTCAAAGGAAAACTGCTATTACTGGAATTCATCAAGACAAAGCGAGTAATTTTTAATCTGTGACAATCCAACAATAGCCCATAATTCAGACGTGAAAAAAGCTCAAAGAAGCTTTCAGTGGTCTAATGTTGCCAGCATTACAGGAAAACATTAACCTTTGTCACGAGCCGGTGACGAAAAAAAACCGCTAACTCATCACTTTTAACTGGTTTCACGCCGGCCTATTAGCCCTGTCACACTGCTCGGAATGCAAAGGATCTAAAGTTTTGGCCATCAAAAATACGAGAAGCTTCTCTGTTTCGACCTTATCTCCATTGAGATGACTTGCTTGAATCTAGCGCCACAATTAAATGCAATGCATACTAATATTATAGTCAGACAAGTCGTCGATTAGTGACTGAGACAGAAACAATACCTTACTTGATTCTGGCTTCCCTTTTTTAAACGGCGTTCGTGTATATTTAATCAAAGTTTGTATTATAATTTAAATGAAAAAGTGAGTTTGTTCGTTTGTTTGTCCTTCTTTCACACAGTAACCAAGCAACGGATTGACCTGATTTTATGCACAAAGATAGATTAAAGGCTGGAAAATGACATAGGGTACTTTTTACCACAGGAAAATAAATCTTTTCCACGAAAAGGGTCGATAAAGAACGCCGGTGGATAGCAGTAAATGCAGTCCACAAAAAAAGTAATAGTTATTATTATTTCATGTCTTCATAGTGTTGGTCTAGGTGATTTTGGAGCTATTTTCAAAACAGCTTGTTAAAAAAAAACGAGAGTTTTGACATCATTAAGTGTTATTTGATGAAAAAACGAATTTGAGTTCTCTTTTTGCCAAACGACATAAAAATACCTATCGCCGTATGAAAATTTTGAATTGCTTATTTTTCAATCAACAAATGTATATTAAAAATAACCTTAAAAAAATATTTTATTTCATCAAGTGGAAGTAAATTGAAATGGGTATAGTCACACAAATTACGAGGCATTTTATTGAAGCGGCGTTAGTCTCTCTCAAGTTATCCCTTAATGACCGACATCAGGAAGTCAAGCTGAGTACATGAAGATAAATCTAAAGAAAGCTAGGCTCAGCTTATTTCTGGCGGAATTATGAAAGGAAGGCTTTATGAACCTCTGAATATATTATCGTGACGTTGATAAAACGCGTACGGGAAATAATGTGATGGGTACACACGTGAAATATAGTCTACATGCGCTGTTGTAATCCAAAAGATGTTGTAAATTAAAATAAATTTGAAGATAAATCTAGTCGCGTGTAAATGTTGGAACTTGCGAGAGTAATTTTTCTTCCCGTTTCAAGTAAAAGAAAATGTGGCATTATAACATTATAAGCATTATTTTAACAAAAAGTGCTGCTGTTTCCCGCACTTACACGTTCTCTCACTTAAACAGTTTAAATATTTACTTATTATTATAGTTTTTAATCATTATTTACCGTGAGTTATGTTTTTTTCTTTCTGTGGAGAGCTGTGATTTTTTAAATTTAGTTTCTGATCCATTAACAAAACGTTAAAATTCACCTTTGAGTAATTCTTTGAAATGTACCAATATGTAGTGTCGTGTTTCTTATTTCAATGAGATAAGGTACATTATTCCTTACACGTGTTTCATTACAATTTAATTTTAACAATCTATTATTATATTGAAAGCAAACTCAATACCTTTGTGGTATATTATAATAGAGTAAGAAATAAATTCAACACAGCCATTTTGATATCTTCCTGAATGTAATTTAATTATCAAAGAAACAATTACCTATTAACGTTGACGTACTGAAAAGTAAAAAAAAAAACCTTGTGTTTGCTGAAAACGAATGACTAAATAGTAATTGTGATTTCTGGAAGCATTTCCTTTATATTATCAAGTATATTCCCTGCAAACATCGTAAGCATAATTATAACTATTAAAACCTGGTTTCCAAATAGAAGTAAGTAAAAGTAGGTACCTAAATTAACTTTTAATATTAAGATTTAAGTAGTAGGTAGCAATAGTTTAGTTCCCACCGAGGCACGAGCGCTTACCCTGATATCAGGGTAAATAGGCTTTAGTCGACCACGCTGGCCAAGTGCGGGTTGGTCAACTTCACACACAACCTTTGAATTTCTTCGCAAGTGTGTGCAGGTTTCCTCACGATGTTTTCCTTCACCGTAAGAGCGTCGAATATGAATTAGAAAATTTAAAAGACATTGGTACGTGCCGAGGTTTGAACCCGCGAACTTCATTTAGTACATTAATATTTCAAAAAGTTAAAAGTACTAATCAAACGAATTGATTTTCTCTAAAAAAATTAAATAAATTCCTAAATAGTTTATTGTGAAAACTGTCACGTCACAAAGTTCAAACGATATTCATACATTTCACCGACCATAACACCCTGTATTTTTGAAGGCTTTTCTCTTATCTAACACAAAATCAGCCTTGGATATGAATAACGTCTCCAAGGAAACCCAACTTCAAAGTCTGAAGGAATCTCTAAGTTTAACAGTAATCCCGGATGCGTGTTGCACACCGAAACTTTCGGGGAACAAGTTTCATATGAGTTCATTATTTTGTTTGAAAATGTGAGTTCTCTTCTAGCATACTTCAGACTTTTTATTTCCAGTGCGAGCTTGTAAAGAAGTGGAAAACGTCTTTAAAATATTTTATACTTCTTGTATATTTAGTATATTTAGTATATTATTGTATATTAGTGTTATTTAGAAAATAACCTTCAGCATTTTACTGTCACATCTTCCGTGGTCGAGTAGTCAAATGCTTGTCTCGCGTTACAAAGGTTTCAGGTTTGAATCTTGGTGGGGCACTCGGCGTCTAAATATATCTTTGTTAAATAATAATATGTGGGACATCTTACATACGGCCATCTGACCCCAAACTAGGCAGAGCCTGTGCTATGGGTGCCAGACAGCTGATATACATACATATATAAATATACAACTAGAGATTGCAAACCAGGTCCGGCCACTTATACCGGGATCTTTAGATTTTTTCCATGCATATTCCTTATATTCCTTATTTTGACAGAAGGGTCGATGAGGTAGGTTTACCTCGAAACCTACACAATTAGCAAGCAAGCATTTACTGTATTTCCGAGTGGTTTCAATTTCAACACAAAGTGGTGCATTCTGTGGGCGAGCTCGGTTTACCTTCAGCATCGCTCACCATTTGGGCCTGTTTGAAATCAAAAGCAAGCCCATCGTACTAAAAAAGTCTTTCTATTTTATTGAAACAGTATGAGAGGAAAAAATAAAACCTAGATCATTTATAATGGGTGGAATATACTCAAATCATACTAATCATACTAATATTATGAAGAGGAAAGATTTGTATTTTTGTGTGTATGTTTGTAATGAATAAACTCAAAAAGTACTGAACCAATTTAAAAATTTTTCACCATTAAATAGCTACATTTACCCTAAGTAATATAGACTACCCTTTTACCGCGGAAAAATCCCTCATTCCCACGGGAAAAACTGTTAACGCGGGCGGAGCGTTAGTAAATAATAACTCGAGAAATAAAACTATTTTCAAAAATCTGGACTTGGAGAGACGGGATTATTCTTTAAAGATGGCGGCAGCTCTTTGCCCCATTAGCCCCTATTTGACTTACGAAAATATTTTGACGTGACAACGTCTTATAAATTGGTTTGCCGGGTGACACTTCAAGAAACTGCGTTACGCTCCGCTCACGTTATGCGCTCACAATGAGAGCGAGTGAGAGGCACGCAGCCCGCCTAAGAGCGAGAGAGACAGACATAAAAAGTGAAAGGCACGCGTCCCTTCCACTCGAGCACAGTTAGCCCGCCTAAGAGCGAGAGAGACAGAGCGAGAGAGAGAGAGTGAGAAAGTCGTTGTCACGTAAAACTTTCGCCCGTATACCGACTTTACAGGCAAGCAGTTTTTTTTTGTTCAAAGTGCAGTAGCACAAAAGTTTTGAGTAAACGCTCTGCGCAGTATAAACATACAAACGAATTTTTGGAGGCATTTAGGACAAAATACAAATATTCGACTATGTGGACTATTTTACCGTCTAAATAAAATCAAAACTGCCAACAGGCACTGCAAAACTCTGAGTTTCCTAGTAAATTGGGTCAGTTGGGCACCATTTTTATTGGAAAATAAAACATGTTTAGAGTTTATAAAAGTACAGTTAGCTTCCGGTGCTGACGAGTTTGTAATAAAATAAACACATCTCAGTTTATTTCCAATTTTATTATCAATCGATAAATGAACGCATAAAGAATACTAATGTTATTGATTCCAGGTTTCGAAACACATTTAATCAAAAGACGTCCACATTTTTCCCGTGGGTATAAATAATAACAAATAATATTTGGGACACGCAACGCCGCCGTTACGTGCCTTCCGAAGCACGGAATCATCTTTTTGCCATCCACTGCTGGACGGGCAATCACCTTCTACAGCAACCGATCCTGAGATTACCCAAAACCGTATATATTATACAAATATACTTCAACATTACAAATCAAGAAAATAATGCAAACAAAAAAATAAAAAAGTAAATAAATAATAATAAATATTATAAATGTGTGGGACATCTCACACACGGCCATCTGACCCTAAACTAGACAGAGCCTGTTCTCTGGGTATCAGATCAGACAGCTGATATACATAATAAATACATACAACATCCAGACACAAGGCAAACACAAGTGCTCATCACACGAATGTTAGCCCTGGGCGGGATTCGAACCCGCGACCTTGTGCTTTGTAAGCAGACTTACTACCAACTAGGCTACGAGGCCGTCGAAAAGTAATTAAAAAATATTTTAAATTACATTATCATCCTACCTCTCCGGTGAAGCTTAATTGGTTATACTTTTTCGACAAAAGCTTAGGTCAATAAAAAATAATCGTACCTCAATGAAATAATAACATTTAAAACGAATAAAGAAAAGAAAACTTGAAATAATATTTTCCTCGAATCCTACTTAAAAATAGCTACCAAATTAGTCTAGTCTAGAATTAATAATAATAGAGTTTTCAATCTACTTTGAATAAAAGACATCATTTAAACGTCGTTTACGTCCAAAAGTAAGTACTGTTGTTAATTCTTTAATTTAATTTTGAATTGTTTTAACAGAGAAATTAGAAACTTCATGATAAAGTTCACTAATTGTAAAATTAGTGTAGTTTAAGTAACTAGTGAACTGAAATGAAGGGGTTTGAGAAGTGATATAACATAATCATCCAGATTTTTTTCAATTTGTTTGTCGGTTTATACGGGCCGGTCAACCATCTTAGATACTTTTTATCCCGGGAAATTGAACAGTTCCCATGGGATAATAAAAAAAATATAGTAACTTATTTACTGTTCAGTACATTTTACGGTCTAATCTCCGGAACTGTAGGACCGATTTGAATAAGATTTTGCATGGTGTTAACTTATCTCCCCGGTCAATATATTAGATACTATCTACCACGGGACAATATCTCATTCCTGCGGGAAACTGTGCACGGAAAGTCGAAAAATAACGCGGGCGAAGCCGTGGGCACACAGCTAGTGCCAAATAAAAGGGTATCATGTACTCATCAAACATGCTGAAAATTCATCCCGGTAATCCCGATTAATTATTTTGCTTACAGGTTATTTGAGTTAATATTCAATGAAGTTTCTTTGGTATCATGCATGGTCCAAGAAAACAAGGTCTAACCGTTAGACCACGTGACTGACACGAGCCTACGTCATTCTGCGCTGTTCATCCTTGTCTATTATACGCATTCGACAAGGATGAATAGGCAAAATGACGTAGAAATGACGTAGGCTCGTGTCAGTCACGTGGTTTAATGGGAAGACCTTGTTTTCTTAGATAGGTATCATGAATGCACTTCTAGTCTAATTTTAACGACAGGAGATTATAAATTTAGTCTTAGAGACGTCTAAAATTTCCATCGAAAAATAACGCATTTTTTTATTACCTAATTCCAAATAGATTCATTATTATTTTTTTCGAATCTCGTATCGACTTAGGGTTATTATTACCAATGATCTGATTAAATAAAAAAATAGGAACACGGTCACAATCAAGAAAACGCTTATTACATTTGCTGTTTCAGAATACTTGTTCGCAAATTGAAATGAAACGTGCTGTATAGGAAATCGACCGTACTGTTATTCTAACAGAACATAAAATTGTACGATGTTTGCTATTGGCTGGCTCTACGAATCGCCAATAACTGTTGAATTTTGTATTATACTGATGCGTTTGATTTTCTACGTAGTAATGTTCTCTTTGTTTTCATAAATATTGATACTTTACTGCATCTATGATGACATCAAGTTCCTCGTACCTACAGTAACATAAAAATAACCATTCGGTCCAGTAATTTTGAAAGGAATTGGCAGTAACAGACAGATATACAGAATAGGGCTGTTTTTGCTTTTTGAAGTAAGTAACCCTAAAAATATTTAAAAACACTTTTTATATAAAAATAAAGCAGATTGTTAATTATATAAAGCATTCATTCTCGTAATTTAGTTTGTATATTATAGTCTTCATCTTTATAATTGAGTTGCATTGAGTTGATTAGCTCAATATTTATATGATATTTTTGTCATTATTACAATAAAATTTTATTTCAATCAACATAACTTATATATTTCTTTAAGTTATTTTAATAATATGGGATTATTGTTACCTTTGAGCAGTGCCGGAAATAAAAATAATTTTATTTAAATTATTTATTTAATTTTATAATTTTAACATACTTTAGATGAACCTTTCTAAAGTTACAAAAGATAAACATGCACGAGCACTAAAAGAACAGTTTCAATGCGCCATCATGTGTGTGCAATTATTGAGTCTGTGGTTACTTCCCTAACATAAATACTGAATTAATCGTCTCATTCAATGGTCGATCGAGTGCATGCTTTACTGTATTGCACTTCTGTTCCGCTCCGTAATGTGTATTCTCTACCTACACTAACATTTAATCTGCTTCTCTTGTAACTTATCGCATGGTGGAGATGGCAGCACTTATAGTAAATTTGCGGTAAATTTACTTTTGTCGGACAAATTAAGGTATCAACATACCTATTTAAAATTATCACGTAAAGACCCGTGAAAAATCGTAATAAATCTTTTGTTTTAAAATTTAAGTTACTTATTTATTGTTAATACATCTACCGTTTTAATTGAAATCAGTATAAATTTAAACCTACCTACTAGACAACAGAAAAGAAGACGATTTTATTTTCTTTCATTTCGAATAAGTTTAGGTGTTGTAAGTCACGGATTGCCCTCTTTATATACAATCATCATTAAAACACACACACACACACATATATTAAAATTTCTTAAATTTTTCTGTTGACTATATTATGTGTCTAGACGTTCTTTTAAAATTAAAACCAGTGTTTTGCCAACAGATGGTGTAAGCGTCCACAACGGTCGGCAGACCAGCGAGCTGGTGATTGGCAAGGCAGAGCCGAGACATGCTGGGAACTACACGTGTGTACCAGCCAATGCCAAGGCTGCATCGGTCACTGTGCATGTAGTTCAAAGTAAGTATGCTCTTACCAGAGTGCCTAGTGGGAGTTTTATAACCAAGCTAAACGCTTGCAAATTTGTATGCTATGCTTTAAGCTACGCCATCTATTGACGCAAATCAAAAATAAATATTTTTAAGCAAGTTATAATACTCTCACTCGGTAATCAAGTCATCTAAAATTGGTGCCGAGACCAGGATGAACCAATTGAAGATAGGTTATACGTTTTCTTTAGAATTAAGATACACCATCATTGTGTCAGTATGCGAGGAAGGCCAATGTTCAGCATTTGAAGTATTTGGCTGAATGTTCATAATAAAACTATCAATATAATATTTTGATAAATAATTATTGCACCGTAAAAATAATGTATGTCAAGAATAGTCTTATACATCTTTTTTTCATCTTTTGTTCAAAGATTAGTAGTATGATTATTTTTTGTGTCAAATGACAATATAGTTTCTGACTGTATTCTGTTTTCTTTACACATTCAATAAATTTTGTTCTCGTCCGTTAGTCTATAAACAACTTCATCATCCTCCAAACTTCGTTCTGGCTAGCTAACTCAATTGATTCTCAAAATCATTTGAAATTGTTACCTTGATTAGCTTTTAAGATTAATTGATATTTCCTTCACAACTTTCGCGCAATTTGTTTTCATTTTATTAATCATTCTTCCTCAGAAGAACTCGGAATTAGATGATCTTAAATTGAGTTTGTTGGGTCGACGCAGTGTTGGGAATTATGTCATAACTTAGTAATCTTTCGATGGGGGTCAGTTAATAGCCAAAGCAGCATATTACGAAAGTAAAACATCATTTTGTTTACACATCTACTCAAATAATATTTAATTTTCAGACTAAGGTAATCATTTATACAGGCAAACATTTAAAAATGTAAACGCAGACTGTTTAATTATAAATTCAAGTAAGATAGATTAGGTAAACTCTACACTTAATCCAGTGAGGGCTTAATTTTAAATTCTAATGATCTAAGTCTTACCACGAATAAATTGGCTCTTTCTAGGTAGTCTTTGACCTTAAATACTAAGATTTTATTTCTTAAATGTTAGGCACGCGTGAAACGCTTCTCTTAAAAGTGTTGCATGAAAAGTCTCTTGTTGCAACACAGTGAAATTGTAAAATACAAATCCTATCTTTATCGTGATGTATAATAGAAAAAAAGCAAAGTCGTTTTTTTTTTGTTTTATGTTGAATACAAACAAAATACAATTTATTCAAAGAAGTTTGGCAACACAGATTTTCTAAATTCAAAAACTGTTACAGCCGTCTTTTACAATCTGAACATTTTACCTTGGCTCGGAGTTAGGACATGAAAGCGTCGTTGTACGGTCTAGTGAGCTATAATACGACTAATTTGCATTCGGACTCAACAATCCCTAGCGCGGGGCACTAAGTAACAGATTACAGTTTACCTGTTATCACCTATTAAAAAATAACATTTAATTATAATAGGTAGACTAGATGTAGACTTTTGTCAATGATGTGTCAACATTTTCTATGCTACCACAAAAAATTAAAGGTGTGTTTAAAAAAATCAACTATGAAATTTTTCATTAAACACTTTTTAGATATGCACGCGCTCAACGTGTTTTTAACATTTTGTGGTAAAAACTTGATGTTAAAACATCAAGTTTTGTTGCTTGTTTCTTTTTTCTTTGTTTGTTTTGTAATTTTTTCTTGTTTATTATTCATTAATCCGCTGGTGGAAATGTTTGAAGTAAACCAGAACCTATCATAAATAGTTGAAGAATTATAATTTTAGTACGCCAGTGTGCACGAAAGCAAAATAACTGACTAAAACTTCATGTACGGTTCATTAACGTACAATTCTAGTATGCTTACTTTGCGCTCTACTTTTTACATGTAGAAGCCGCGGATTATTGTAGTTTAGTAGTTTACGAACATCTGCTCAAAACGCAAGGGTCACGAGAACTCAGCAACATAAGCGATACACAGCCACGAGCCGCTGCTGTAACACTTTTTACTTAAATATAATATTTTATGATATTATATTTATATTATTTATTTCAACAACTCTTCTAAACGATCGTGTGGTAAAGAACTGACGCCCAGAGCTGAACCATACACTTCACACCTACCCGAATTCAGGATAGTTTCCAGGAAACTATTGTTTTAAATAACATGTTAATTAAACACGAAATGGTTTATTTCAGTGACATATAATAATTAATCTCAAGATATTTTGTCTGACATGTCTTTTGTCTAAACACAAGACGTAATTTCATCTTAAGCATTATAGTCTCCTGGAAACTTACCTACCGTTTAATATGATGAGGTAATTAAAAAATAGTAATTAAAAAGATAATTAGATTCATACAATCAATTTTTAAGTAATAATCAATATTGACTTTAATCTCTTAAGCATTTTCAAATATCCACGTCGATAAATAACAGACTATTTTTGAATAAATAACAGTTACTATAATACGAGTACATGTGTGTTACGCGTAACTATGTCAAGCTCGTGGAAAGCGGGGAATTTGCATCTCAGAGGTGGAAATGTACGTAGTTAGTTATTTGCTGATTAAGTGATATATGAGCGAAAGATAAATTCTGTTTCATAAACGTGTTACTTAAAATTATTTTTAGGAAAAATCCCGTGAATTGCAGGCGCTTTTGAATATTTTGAAGAACTTTAGCTTTAGCGCCTGCTTTTGAGTTTTATTTCATTTATATAATAATGAAACGTAAATGTGACATACTAGACACTTATTATTGGACTAACCTGTGACTGCTGTGTGAGACTGTTAAAGGTTTATATAGAGCGTTCACCGTGTAACCGAATACATTTGCAATCCCCAACCTACCTGTTAAGCGTTGGGATTATGGCAATTGTTTATTCCAAAGAGATGCCTTAGTGCCATATAAGTACATAATAGACTAGGAAATAAATCGAAATATCGCTCCAGTTTTTGAGGTGAGAGGCAAATCTTGTGCTCTCTCTCTCATAGTGCTTTTCGGGGGTTTTGGACATCGCTGAATCCGAAAATCGCTATTAGCAGTTCGAAAATTTACAGTAGTTGATTCATTTAGATCACCCAATATAACAAACAAAAATAATAATTGAAATTCCTAACCCGATATAATTTCAAGAACAGATACTCGTAATTACGAATCTCTTCTGACATAAACATCGCATTGCTGTTTTCTTGGATTTGGGAATTTTTCAATTAACGTCTTGTGCGAAGCGGGGGCGAAATTAATAAAATATCTCTTTGTGAGACGCGCTTACATTCTCATTCCATTTGTAATCGTTTTTGCTGTTGGCTCTGAGCACACTGGGCTACATTTATCTTTCTTTTTTTAATACAGCAACACTGCTCAACGAACTGCGTTAGGAAATGTTCTTTTAAGTCTCTAACATTAAAAAAAAAGAATGATATAACTTTATTATTTTTCCTGGAATAAAATTAGTATTATGATTTATGATTCGATAGAATTGGAGACGATGGATATAATTGGATTTTTCTTATCCCCCCTCGCGCTAAAACATATTTTTGTTACCACAAAAATTTCTAAAGATTACTTAAATTCAAATGCTCACCAAAGTATTCTTTTTTGCGCCCCAGAGGTTAGGATTAGGTCAGGTTAGACACATATATTTTTTGGTGAGCATTTTAGTCTTTTTTGGTGAGCATTTACATACTAGCCAGGTACCTACTTAAATCATGAAGTCATACACAAAACAAAACGTTATTTAAAACATTTATTTGCCAGAATTCAGTTCCGAATGAACACAAATTAACCCAACATGTGCAAGATTCATTTTCATACCTTTACTCATGGTAGACATTTGCCAAAAAACTTTGTAAAAGTTTCCTTGAAAAGCCTCTTACGTCACTTTAACAACAATTTTACTAGACTACAAATTTAGTTATGTGACTTAACTATGGCCCTCTCATAGTCATAAAAGCTTGCTACGACTACGAGTCAGCATTTTAATTGTTTAGATTGGGATATAGTGTAGGATATTTGTTAAATACCTCATTCATACGGGAAAATTTAGTAACCGCTGAAAGTTTGCAAAGTATAATTTTTACGTGTTTATTTTGAGAGATACAATAATTCAATATTCTATTAAATACACAGAAAAAAATGAACAAAAATAAGGTAATATTAATTTTTATTTGAATTAACAAAATTTTTAGCCTGTAGCTCTGAAATATTTTTTCTTGTAAATCATTAAAACATCAAACAAAATTAATCAATTCACGCAATTTTTACGCAAATTCAGAATTGGATCAAATTGTAAAAGGCCTTGGTAATAAATTACAATATAAACGTCAATTTTTCGCCTCTGGGCTAATTTCCGTTTACCCTCAAAACTGTTTTGTAATTTAGATTTAATTAATGTTGTGCTTTAAATATTTATGTTTCGAGGCTTTCAAAGTAAGCAACGTTAGAATTAGGCAGAAAATCTTATAGATCTTATAGAGCACTAATATATTTTAGTATTATTGTATGTCTTCGAGTGATGTATAATATTATTGTTTCATAAGGTAATCTTGCTCTTTTTTATTGTGTAGCAGAGAATATACATTATAAAATTAAAACATGTTTCAAAGTAGGTAAGATATCGTTTTTAATTTTTATTAAACATGGATTGAATTAAATTTTTTCGTTAAATTAGAACATTTTTTCCATGATTTGCACAGATTACATAGGCGGAGAATTCCCAGAAAGTAATCCAGAGGATACTTGTGGTAGAATAAAATGAATATAGAATATTTACAAAAATGTTGAGTACATTTCAAATAAAATGCTTATCTTATGAATTTCTGTAAATAAAATCAGTAGGGCAAATTATTAAGCTCTGTAAACATTCAAATTTCTAAAAATACTGCGGTCGCTATAATGCACTGAAAAATAATTTACGGAAAATTTGTTAACCACTTGATTTACATACAATTTTGTTCTCAAACAAGCCTCTAAACATTTTTACTAATTTTTACCTAAAACTTTCTAATTGTGTGAGAACAACATAATATTAATGCGAGCATCACCCTAAATGTTTTTTTCTATAAAAATGGCTTCAAATCGATTAGAAGTCATTGTTTATAAATAACTTTTACCAAAAGGCATTGCTCTATTAATATATTTTTCCGTCTACAATTAATAATTCTCCAGACAATCGCTTCCCTAATAAAAAACACATGCTCCCATTTGCGGGGTTCGCACTAAACTTAAGAATCACTTAAGTTGATGCCTGAAGTATTTAGGTGAGATTTGGTGAAAATTTTGTTTTGTAGCCTTCAGACTTATTTAAACTGCTTAGTTTCTGCCTACCTTTATATGCCCAATTAGACTGTAAGTGAAAACCAATTTTTGAAAGCTTTTGTTAGCTTAGGTCTCTCTTAACTACGAAAAGCCTAAGACAAGGTTAGTGCAAACAGGTTATGGCCTCTCAAAATAAAGTCTTTAAATTAACACACTCGATGCAACAGGCAACCCCAAACCGAAATTACTCTGTAAATTATTAACATTTGACCTGTTACCCTAGTAATCAGTCAACTGAGAAATCTCCAAGGCTTCAGACCTAGGCTAATAGATCAGAGCTATGTCTACAATCAAGGCTTTGAGGGTAATTTGGTTAGCGTATAAGCTTAAGAGGTCAATGCTTGATTTAGTTCAGGAAATTGGTATATACCTACTGCCTGCTGTACGTACAACTACCTATACCTATAATTTTTTTTGTAAAGAGTTGAAATTTTGTCTTAAAAGTAAGTATGGGTTTTTTCCAGTTTTTAGTAAGAAAGTCTAAGACAATTTGGAACAAATGTTAAAATTAAAGAGCACTAAATTTAAAAAAGAAGTTTTTATAATATTCAATTTACTGTTTCTAATGAGTTTTTCTTATTTATATTTTTAAAAGTAAAAAATTGTACCTAAAATAAAATTAACACCTACGCGCTAACGTTATTCAAATTATTGTATATTCCTATGATAGCCTACTTAAACCATCTGACCATTTTAAAACGAAGTCTGTTTATTTTTCTACTAAGAAGGTTTACGCTATCAAACAATCTACGAACCAAAACATTTATGTATGTTTTTTCCTTACTGTTATACTTGTTTTGTTGTTCTTCTCCTCGTGTACGTAAATTATTTATTATCAAATAAACTTCAGTATTGTTAGAATGCAAACAATATTATCAGTGTTTACTTGTTTTCCACTGGAATTACATTGCTCATTTAACGGTTATAAGCAACTGTCACAAACATTTGTTTCTAGGAAACGAATAAAACCGCCATCACTTTCATAGAAAAAACAACAATTTTTATCGGACAGTTTCTAAGGAGAAATAAAAAAAATTATATCGTTTCCGGAACAAGTTTCTTTGGGACTTACCCCGACTGTATTCATTGACAGAAAATGTATTTTCTTTACACTGTATCCCTTCAATTTTACGCGCCGTATAATTATAAAATATCAGAAAATATTCTTTTTTTTTTAATTGACCTATGCTGTGTCGAAAAGGTACGATCAATCAAGCTTCACCGGACTTGCAGAGGAGCGGAAGACTCTACCCCAAGAGAAAATATTCGCCAATAATGGCACAGAAGACTAAGAACAGAAAGTTATCTCCATACATTCAAACCGACAGCGGCACGTTTGTATGAAGATAACTTACTGGCTATACTGTGATAATGGTCACACTAGCTAAACTTTTATAATCATGGCTAGAAAGACTTGTATCCAGGCCAGACAAAATTAAAAAAAAAACTAATCATGTTTTTTGTTCCAGGCGAAACTCCTGCCGCTATGCAGCACGGCAACAACTCCGCAGCAACGGAACCGCAAACACACACCCTCATAACTTTACTACTGACAGTTGTATGTATAAAAATGTTGTTGGAAAAAGTTTACCGGGATTTCGGATAGCGTTGTAACTAGAGATGGAGGTTTGACACAGTGCAGGCAAATCGGTAATGCCAGTTGTGGTTTAAAGACTTATTTACATCACTGAACAAAAAAAAAGACAAAAATATTGAATAAATCATATTTTTTCATACATAATCGTAGAAAGTAAAAATTAAAAATGATTTTGCTTTTATAAAACAAATGATGTTTTATTAGTGATGGTTATTTTGATACAAAATTTTCACTTTTGACCACAGTATCACCTGATCGAAAAAGATACCTGTTCACTCTTGCCTTGAAAACACTGTTGCCACCAAAATATTTTTTTTTTCTCATTAATTATCATTATTGAACAAAAATAAACCAGCATCAAAGTAGTTTCAATTTTAAAGCAAGTTTGTTTGATACTTTATTCGAAATACAATATAAATTGAACCAATTTGACAGCTGTGTAAATACCCAGCAAGCTGTATCTTGTGACATATTGTAATCGATACTATATCATAGCCAAATAGGCATTCAAGTACGTACGTGGATTGTTTGAGTTGACTAATCAAATTAATACAGTAAATTGAACGTAGATGAATATCGCGACTGTTCTGACATTTGAATATACATGTTGGGGACTAATTTTAGTTTCCTATTCATAACACCTTTGATTAAATATGGCTTGTTATGAGTTAGAGTTGATCTACACTATCTACACATGGTTAATGTTACATACTGATAATAGAAAAACAAGAAACAACAATATAATAAATTTGACTAATTTTCACAGTTTGTTTAGTAAAACGCGTTGACCTGCAGATAAAATAAGAAATATTTATGTATTTTACCAATTTTACTGCAATCAAAGTTTTCTTGTCTTTTATTGTGTGTTCGTATAAAACAAAATAAAGTAGTGGAAACGGACACTATTAAATTAGTTCCCTCTTTATATTATGACAGTTGATATTTTATAAACTTCTGGCATTACTGTATTTTCTGCACTGTGTATAATATTGTTATAACTTTTCTCATGTAAAATACTCTTACAAATCCTTGAACTCTAGATTTTCAGCTGAAAAATAGTCACAATTTAATAAAACGAAAATATTTAGGGTAGTCAATTCAAATATTTACCACCTCTAAGAACGATTCTAATTTTCTTAATTTTGTGTTCTTTTAGATGTTAGTCCTTCCACGAATAGTGAGTGTTTGTTACTATTTTTGTTTGAAGTAAGAAGCAATTGAGTAGAAAATTTTTGTCTATTTTTTGTAAGTAGGTAGACAAGCAAAAATTCCCTTGAATTTAATTATTTTTTAAAATAATAAAGACTTTCTTCGTTTGGAACACGGCGGACTTTATTTATTTACCATTACCTGTGAAAATTATTGCGAACACAAAAAAAAGAGTGTAAATAAAAAACAAGTTGTCTGGAAGAGATCGCTTAAAGCAATAAGACCGCCTTTGCGCATATTCTAGTTTTTAAGTAGATTGATGTGTTTCTTTGTGTGTTTGCAATAAAGTATTACTTACTAACTTACAAGGTTTTGAGGCTATTTCCAAAATTTGAACAAATTTACAGCGCACGAAGCCCATGTTACAAAAGAGCGGAAACGAGGGAGACAAAAAACATTTCCTTTTTTTAATTAGGTACATTTTTATTGTTTCCATTTTGTAGTATACTAGAGAAACTACGTGGGTAGGGAAACTGTATCTACTTTCATTTGAACTTGTGTTTGTGTAAAAGACTTAGTGGATATTATTATTATGTTTTGGATTAGACAGTGACAGTCTATAACAGTTCACTGTTGGACTAAGGCCTGTTAGAAAGAGAGAAGCTTTTGAAGCAGGTAGATTTTGGTTCGCAGTTGTCGATAGATAACTAAACCCACGGGAAGAGTTGGGTTAGTTAAACCCTAACCCAGGAATCCCGCAGTTCCTTTACACAGTTAGGTAATTTTTACGTTGAGACATTTTTAAGATTGGTTATTTTTAAGGTTGACCATTTTTAACACTAGTATTTTTTCGGTTAGACATTTTTACTGCTGGACATTTCTATCGTTGGGCGATTGGTTATTTTTTCAATTTGGAGATTATTGCGCTAAGGGTTTTGTCGTTTAGCCCTATAACACACACTCTCACAAATTAACTGTGACATACATAGTTAAATATTCTGCTCTATTAAAGCTTGTTGTTAGAGCACATTGAGACTCAGTCAAGTGGTTCAACCGAAGGTGACGTAACCCAAAGGACATATGAATGTAAATACTAACAGGTCCTTACCTACTGCCTTTGATCTGCCGACAACTATACCAATTTACGTGAATAATTCGTGATGTAAGACGTGGTTTATGGAATTATTATTCAGGTAATTACGTATATACGTTCAAAAGTAAAAATAATAATAATAATACTGTAGGTACTGTACTGTAAGTAGTACAAATTTTCCAACCGGCTCCAGCCGCGCTAACGGTGTTTCCCGTGGGAATAAGGAATTTTCCCACGGTAAAAGGGGCCGGAAGAAGGAAAGGAAGAATAACAGTTAAAGCTGTATTATTGTAAAGTTTCATCAGAATTAATCGAGTAGTTTTTGCGTGAAAGAGTAAAAAACATCTATTACCTACATCTATCCATTCTCACAAATGTCCGCGTTTATAATATTAGTAGGTAAATCTCGTTTGTTCATTAAATGTGTAACATATTGGTTGGAGCCACTATTACAATTCCAATTTGTATGATGACAATTTTTAATTCAATGAAAAAGGAAATTGTAAATTATTTTTCAGCTGAAAATTTACACAGATTCTTAAAAACTTGTACATTTTAGGGCCTAGGCAAACGGACGGTTTAAATAGACAGAAGCCATTTTGTTTTGTATTAGAATAATTAAGTCGCCACTTAAATTTCTGCCTTTATTATTTTTAACCGTAGGAATTAGTATTTCTGAAAGGTGGCTAGATAAAAAACTAACCATACTAATGCTCTGTTGTGACGTAAGAGACGAACAAATAAACAAACACACTTACATTTTGTAACATTAGTATGTTAAAGTGTTAATTAGTTTGCAGACTTTTATAGACTTATACCAAGTGTCTAGTTGGTATTTCTCATTTCAAATAAGTAAATTCGGCAAAAAAATTCGATTTTATGTGATATATCTTACGTAAGTTATATTATAACGAAACAGTTCGTTAGTCTATGTCCATCAAGTTGATATTATTAAAATAATAATAATAAATTTATAATGGAAAGTATACCAATTGAGTACAATAATGTTAAATGTAAATAAAATGTGAAATATTATCTAGTTAAATTATTAATAAGAAATGTAATAAAGTAATAATAATTATAGTAAAAATTATAATAACTAACCTGTCATTTATTTTAAGAATAAATAATAATTTTGAATTGAACGTGCCAAGTTTAATTGTTTTATTTTGTAATCGTTTTAATTGTTTTACTTCCCTTTAAGGTAATTAAATTGTGATGAAAATAAATATAACACAATACTTTATTTAAACCCAGAAAAATACTAAATAAACGACATGGAAAGCCTCGTTGCTGAGTTAGATAAAAATATGAGGGGGCAACTCACACACGGCCATCTGACTCCAAACTAGGCAGAGCCTGTACTATGGGTGTCAGATAGCTGATATACATACATACATATATAAATATGCAACATCCAGACACAAGACAAACACAAGTGCTCATCATACTAATGTTTGCCCTGGGCGGGATTCGAACCCGCGACTCTGTGCTTCGTAGGCAGACGTACTACCAAACCAACTAGGCTACGGGGCCGTTAACTTTGTATATTAGTAGGTAATAAATAAACATCTGTAGCATTATTATCGAAGAGCACACAATATCCACCTCAGCAATCTGAACTCCAATTAATTAGAAGTCCTGATGGATATGTGAAGGGCCCTCGGAGGCCCTTCTATCCGAGTGGCCCTGTGGCCCCCGAGTGACTATAAGGGTGTGTGCATTGGACGCGTGAGCTTTTGTGAGCCAATCAGCGTTTAGGTTAACATAGAATAATTGAAAGCATTGAATAAATATAGGTTCAGGGTGTAAATGCTTTGAAAGTACTGAAAATGTATGCTCTGTCAAAGGTTTAGAGCGACTTTCCCAAAGAACATTCTTTATTAAAATCTATCTATATAATAAAACTGTAGAGGTCGAAAATCTGTACATAGAAAAAAAATGCCAAAAACCGAGTCAGGGGGATGTAAGAAGTGAAATACAATAAAACAAAATAAATTTCTTTTTTTTTGTTTCTCTGTCTGTTTGTCTGTTTGTACGGACCTATTTGAATGAAATTTTGCATGGTGGTTTTTTACATCCCTGGTCAACATGTTGGATACTTTTAATCCTGGAATATTAAAGAGTTCCTGTGGGATAGTAAAAAAATATTACGGAAAAGTCGGAAAACAACGCGGGCGTAGCCGCGGGCAGACAGCTAGTAAATAAATAAAAACCAGAAGTTTTTGTTTGAAGTAAGAATTTACAAATCATTTTTCGACGTCAAATGAAGTTAATAAGCTTTGGTCAAACTAAGGGAGCCCCTCGTCTCACACAAATGAAATGAAGAATAAATTCTAGAACATAACAAGTGCACGGAAATGGTCACTGCCTACCCTCCGAGAAACAGGCGTGATTTTAATTATAAGTAAGTAGTAGTAAAAAGAAAAATGTAGTATAACACTAATTTTATGTTGATAACAAATACATAGTACAATAAGCAAGAATATATGCAAACCAGAGAGTAAAAAAATCATTTTTGCGAAAATTTTGTTTCACATACAACAAAAATGTTATTTCGAATTTAAATTGTAGACATTTAAATACATTTGTTATTCACAAATCTTTAAGCATGAATTCAGCAGACAGGTTTATTAAATTTCATGACTGAAACCAGACCTGTAACCTTGGAGCTCGTCGGATATGACAGTTTCTTATAGGTATACTAGCTGTCCGCCCACGGCTACGCCCGCGTTCCTTTTTTTTTTTTTTTTGGGGATGAAAAATAGATGTTGGCCGATTCTCAGACCTACTGAATACGCTCACAAAATTTCATGAGAATCGGTCTAGCCGTTTCGGAGGAGTATGGAATCGAACACTGTGACACGAGAATTTTATATATAAGATATAACTAGCGACCCGCCCCGGCTCCGCACGGAAAAATGGTTATTGTGGGTTATCCTTGAGTATATGATGCATGTATTATACATATAAACCTTCCTCTTGAATCAATCTATCTATTTAAAAAAAACCGCATCAAAATCCGTTGCGTAGTTTTAAATATTTAAGCATACATAGGGACATAGAGACAGAAAAAGCGCCTTTGTTTTATACTATGTAGTGTTAGCCTATGTAATGAATAAGCTATATTATTGTAATGAATAAGCTATATTATTGTAATAAGTTTCATTTAAATCCATTCAGTAGTTTTTACCCGACTGCTGAAGGAGGGTTATGTTTTTGCTTGAAAGGTTAACAAACATCCAATATATTCTGACAAACTTTCGCAAGATTAGCCCCTACAAACAGAGTACTTAATAAACAATTGAAAAAAAAAATCTGTTTTACATCACTTTTACATCCCCCTGACTCGTTTTTTAGTACCTATTTTTACTGTATGTACAGATTTTCGACCATCGTAAGTACCGGCTTAGTAAATACTAAAAGGACATGATAATTTTTGCTTAGTCAATGGTTTTTAGAAACTTCTTCAAAGAAAAAAATCTCAGATGTGAGAAATAAAATTAGACAAGTTTAAAACAAAAAATAAATAAATTAATATGGTTTGATAGAACATTTTTTCCGAGCCCCTGTATAAAGAGAGTGATAATAATAATACAGGGTGTAAAATAAACACTCTCACAAATAGTAAAAATAGACATGGACATTATTTATTTGACAAAACACAATACAACACAACAAATAATCAGAAAAATAATAAAAAACAATACGATGACGACATAAAAACAAACTCAGCACATAGTTAAAAATAAAGACAGTATAATTTTTTTTATTTAAAGTTCCTTCTTTAGAGAAAACTCGGAAATGAGACAGATTGACTTCTCCATGTAAGATATCCAATTAAAATTATTTATTTTGTACAATTAGTGTCAATATTGTATTTTTAAGTGCCGCTTTTTAAGCTGCCGCGGGATGCGGCCTTTGTCCAGCAGTGGAGGTCTTTCGGCTGAGATGATGATGATGATGCTAAAAATTATAATACAATACATAAATATAATACAATATTTTTATTAACACCATTATACACATAAATAGGAAGACAGAACAAAACAAGATAATCAAATAGCAGGTGTGTTTCTTTTTACTACTAATACAAAAATATTGTTCAAACGAAGACAAAACATACCTTAATATGTTATATACTTTTTATAACCTTGTGTAACACTAGTATAACACGTGTTAAATAATGTAATTCACTATTCAAAAATTCAAAATTCAAAATTCAAAATATATTTATTTGCAAGAATACTAATAAATTTACATTTCAGATGTTACATTTTTAGTAGGTAAGTCGCAGTATTCCACCTTGACTAGGCATGCAAATATAATGTCATAATAAAGGCTATCTATATAAAACAAATCAATAAAGTTACACATTAGAAATCAATTATCAATGTCAAAATTAAAAACTAGCTAAATATAAACAATGTCAATTAATACTTAAATTCTAAAAACTCGTCAACGGTATAAAAAATGTTATCCAAAAGCCAATGTCTCAATTTATTTTTAAATCTATGTGACTCTAATGACTTCAAGTCTGCTGGGAGTTTATTATATATGTCGATACATAAATTATACACATTTTTCTTATAAATAAAAGATCGACAAGGGGGCTGGAACAGCTTGTCCATGTATTGAGCTCTCACAGGTCTAGTGGTGCGATCTTTAATCAAAGGAAACTGTCCATGATTACTCTTTACCAAGATGCATATGTCCTTTATGTACATACAAGCTATTGGCAAAATCCTATATTTCTTAAATAGAGGTCGACAGCTATCCATGAATCCAGCACTTGCAATAGCACGTATGCATTTCTTCTGCAATATAAATACTCTATTTACATCTACAGAATTACCCCATAAAACTATACCGTAGCTCAATAAGGATGACACATATCCATAGTAAGCAGTTATGGCTGCTTCCAGTGAAATGGTTTCCCTTAATCTACGTAGAGCAAAAACAAATCTGTCCAACCTTTTGCACAATGAGTCAATGTGAGATTTCCAGTTAAGATGTTTATCTAAAATTAAACCTAAAAATTTATAACTATCAACTTCATTAATAATGTCATTATTGTAACTAATTTGTAGAGGTATGGGGGATGTCTGGTGTGATAAAAATTGCATTACATTGGTCTTCTCCACATTAACTTTAAGATTATTAGCCTCGAGCCAGGATATTACATTTTCAAGAGCTGTATTAACATGCTTTTGAAACGTGTCTTTGCTTTGAGATTTGACAAGAACAGTGGTATCGTCCGCAAACAGAAAACATTGATTTGTCATAGCATTAGGTAGGTCATTTATGTACAGCAAAAATAATAACGGCCCAAGAACACTGCCCTGGGGGACACCAGAAGAATTTTCTAGCAAATGGGATCTATAGCAAACCTTGGTGAAAATATTTTTCGAGTTTAACCCAGAATTTGCTGACACTTTCGTTATTTCTACACACTGAGTTCGCTTTCTTAAATAGCATTCTATCCAAGAGTGAGCCTGACCTCTGATTCCATATTTCTCTAGTTTTAATAACAATCTATCATGGTCAACAAAATCAAACGCTTTGCTCATATCCAGGAATATAGAAACAATTGGATTTTTATCGTTTAAGCTCTCAGTAATATATTTTACCAGATGAAAACAAGCAAGTGAAGTAGATGAATGTTTCCGGAAGCCAAATTGATTAGGATGAATGATGTCATGTTTATTTAAAAACATATTAATTCTGGGTAACATAGCTTTTTCAAATACTTTAGAGAAGACCATTGGTACAGCTACTGGCCGGTAATTATTTAAATCAGTCTTATCTCCTTTTTTATACAAGGGCTTAACAACAGAAATTTTAAGCTTTTCAGGAAATACACCTTGTGTAAATGAAAGGTTGATGATATAACTCAATGGCTTACATATACAACTAGCACAAGATTTTATTATTTTTGTGGGAATGCCATCATAACCAACAGCTTTACTATTTTTAAGGCTCATCAAAATATTAAATGTCTCTTTCTCGTCAATAGGTTTTAGAAAAATAGTACATGGGTTATTGGGTAATTTAACGAGATGTTGTATTTTATTGATATTATTAGAACATGTCAGATTAACAAAATAGGAATTAAATTTATTGGAAATGTCTTGTGGATCAGAAAATGTCAGATTATTGTGTTTTATTTCATTAATGTCATTGTTAGAAATAGCATTTGTTAAGGTGTTTGATATAGTTTTCCATGTTGCAAGACACTTATTTTTACTATTTTTTATAAAATTTAAATTATTATTTCTTTTAGCCGTATGCATACATTTTCTTAACACTCTCTTGTATTTATTTAGCCTTATTTTATTTATGTTTTTGTTTTTAGCCTGTAATTTATAAGCCAGAAAAAGTCTATGCTTAGTTTTGATAGATCTCTTTAATCCCTTCGTTATCCATTTATTGTTTGTGGGTCGATTGTTTATTTTTACCTTAATTAGAGGAAAACATAAATTATGAAATAAATGGAAAGTGTCAAAAAATCGATCAAAAGCATCATTTAGTGTATCACAAGTGTATACGTCTGAAAATGATAACGAAGATATGCATTCGCAGAATTTTTTCATATTATCGAGGCTGTAATCCCGCCTGTAATCAAACCATGATAAGTGGTTTTCTACTTTTTCTTTAACTTTAAATGAGATACTTTGAGCAGTTTCATGGTCGGCTAAGTTAAGGCAGTAAGTTTGAGTTTTCACTGTCTTAATATTGCTCGCAATTTGGTCTAAACAAGATGTTCCCCTGGTTGGTACAGTTATGTGAGGCTCCAAGTTATAATTGTGCAAAATCGTCAATAGGTCTTTGCTTAATGAGTCATCTTTTAGTATATCTATATTCCAGTCCCCGCAAAGTATTATAGATTTTTTTTTAAACTTATTACTTAAATAAAACAAAAGTTTGTCAAGTTGAAGCAGAAAGATTGCAACACGTGATTTTGTTCGCACTGGTATTCTATAAATAGTCACTACAATAATATTTAATTCAATAAAAAATGTTCCACAGCACTCAAAATAATTAGTAATTGCAATTTGTTTACAATATTCTATACATTGGGTTCTATATCTTTTTTTGACCAAAATACAAGTGCCTCCTCGTGATTTGGGTCTGCAAAATGTAGCAGCAAGATTATAATTGTTTAACTTTATATTATTCTCGGAACCTATCTTAACAAATGTCTCACTGAAACAAAGTACATCTATCTCATCATGCTTCTCAATCAATGTATTACATGTTAGTTCAAACAAATCAAGTTTATTACAAAGGCCTGCAATATTTTGGTGCAAGAGATTAAAGTCACCAGATGTCAAATTAATACAAGAATTATTCACGAAAAAATTTATCTTCAGTCTGTGTACCTTGATTTTTTGTCGTCCTATTTTTGATAATTGAATTTATGTTCTTACAATTAAGTTTTATAATGTCAAGTACAAAAGACCTACACGTGTCCACTTTGCGCAGATTAAAATTCCAAGAATTACAAAATGTTTGAGAAAAATGCATGTGGTCAGTATTATTGCTAATTATCTCTAACATTTCATTTAATTTATATGTATTAAAATGTTTACTATTACATATTCTACCAAATAATACATTTGTTTCTGTAACTACATTTAAAAAGTAAAACAGAGCTGATTGAAAATGTATCAAGTTTTTATCATGTGAGCCAGCTAATACTATAATATAATCCCTTTTCGTCAGTTGTTTACATTCTGAAACGGAGCTAAAGAGAATTTGCTGAAGTGAAGCCATCGGTTTTATCACTGAAGTTACGATATAGTCATCTCCTAATTTCTTTTCTAAAATGTTACGAAGATCCCTCCCAGATTCGTCTGCCAGAAGAAAAATTTTACGTTTAGGATATTGGTGTGATTTACCGTCGAAGTGTTGTTTTGTGTCCAAATCTGTAGAGTTCAGTAAACTGGAGTGTGATTCTTCCTGATCGTTATGTATTATATTTGATAAGTCATTTTTTTCCAAATCGTCTTTATTTATCAGTTCATCATCTTGGTTCTTTGTTAAATTTAAGTTAGTATTTTTAAAACCTTTTCTTTTAGTGTTATATTTTGTTTTTTTTGCTGTACCTTTACATATTTCTGTCAAACGTAAAATTGTATTATCTCTAGATTTAATTTCATTTTTTAAATGTTCATTTTCCAATAAATATTTTTCTATAAGCTCATCCGATATTTGTGCTTTTCTTTCTAACTCTTTAATTTTCTCCATTGCTTCTTCAATTAAATTGTTGTTTATAGTACTTAAGTCTGGACAGCTTCGATTACGATTTGCAGTAGAGCAGTCTTCTGTCATGTCATCAGCAGAGTCTAGAGATTCGAATGAGTTTTCTGTGGAGACATTAACTACATACTCCCTGCGCTTAGTTACATTCTCAGATGGAGTGGAGTTAACAATACTTTCGGGTTTAGATTTATGCGATTTGTTGCTCGAAGTTGATGGCGTGACTGAACTCTTTGACTTGGTCAAACAAATACTGCATTTCCATTGTTGTTTTTTTTCAACAGGCATCAAATTAAATAGTTTTTCTGATAAGTAAGTGCATTTTACGTGATAACTATTCGTACAAATTGAACATTTTAATAACTGTCTCGATGTTATGTCCTTATGACATTTTTTACATTTTGTAAGCATGTTTGTTGGTAATTTTCATAAGTATCTTAAATGTAATTTTATAAATAATATTTAATTATTCCATCAGAAACTTATTTTATTACAGCGCCCTCTGTTTGTTTCTAAAAGTACTATTATATGAGTACTTCGGTAGATGGCGGTGGTATTAAAAAACTAGAGAAATTCATATACCCTCTGATCTTGCTGATTTTTTAGTATAATAAATTTTTTTTGCGTAAAACGTAATAATGTCAAGATGACAGACTGGGTTTACTCCTCCAAAGTGACAGTAGTCCAATCAGCTGTTTTCGGTAATGCAGATGTGAAGTGATTCGCTGGTTTTTAAATTCAATTCAATTTAAATTTGTGTTTATAACTGTGATTATTTCACTTACTTGATGTAGGAAGTGTATTATTCCAAACATATATTCAAAGAAAACAATACACCGAGCTGTTCCGTGGTAATACTTGTTGGATAACCTAAATTTGTAAGTTTCAGTGCACTTTTTTACACTAAAAACAATAAATACTCAGCAGCAGGTTGATTACCGAAAGACTGTACGTTCCGTTATATCACGTTATATTACGCGAGTTAAATAACGCTCCAGAAACTAATTAACTCGGGCATGTTTAATCATTGCATCGTTAAACTGTGAACATTGAATATTCGTAATCGCTTTATGATCTGAAGCTTATATCTTTCAATAACCTTTGTGGTTCAACCGAAAAACATTTTCCCTTTTGCTTTTGGGTTCAAACTCTCGACTCAGAACTCGTCCATTTGAAGAAAAAATATAAGTTGATTCGATTTCGAGAGTTATTTTTCGATTCAGCTAGCTAGCATAAGTATTTAAAACCTATTGAAACATTACACTATAATTATAATAAAACAGAATTTATAACAGTATAATAAGTACCTACATCCGACATCTGAAACGACATCGGAATACTAAGTAAGTTGTAGAGTTTGTCCAACCAAAGTGCCTCCCATGGCTGTATGTGACAGCCCGCGGTTGACAGCTAAATTACTGACTTTCCTCAACGTTTTTTTATAGTACCTACACTCAAACCAAACACAAAATATGAATGGCTTGAAATTTTTATATTTATACTCTAAGATGAATGGTTTGAAATGGTTTTGATGTCAGAGGGATGTATTAGGTAAATAGATTTATTAGACAGCAAATATAAAATTCAGCCTGTTGTTAAAAATATAAACGACGCTAGCGTGTTTAATCCTAGCATTATTTCTAATTGACTTTATTTATTTCTGTTTTTTATTGAATACCTAATAAACACATATCGTACCTAACAAAAATTTTTTACAATCAAAAGAAATCATAGCCAACATTTTATCGAAAAACATTGTTTAAGAAATCAGTAGGATTTTATTGAAATCACAATATGGCGCACCGCCGCCATTTTTAATTTTTGACGTGATGATCATCAGTGATTGTAGTAAGTAAAACTAAATATAAAATAAAGCACCTTACCCTTTTTTTCTCTGGAACCTACCTACTGAAAGCCTACTTTACTAAAATGACTACTGTCTAAAATGTATCGTAGTACTAATAAAGTACTGTCTGTCCAAAATGGCTTGTAGGTCTTAGGGCGTATACACGTAGAAAGCTGGTTGCCAGCGCTGATCTGCCAGCGCTTACCGGCACCGATCAGCGCAGGTAACCTACATAAAGGAAGCGGGTTGACGCTGGCTGGATGGATCAGTAGCGTGCAAAATGTCGGCGGCGGCCTCAGCCACAGAATACCAAATAGTAGACCCTCCTCAGCGCTTGTCGGAACTTGTCGGCGACATTCGGCGCTTATCGGCGCTTATCGGCGCTGGTTCGGAGAAATGTATAGAAAAGGAACACTCCATCAGCACCATAGGAGGATTGAGTGTTCTACAGATACCTTTATAAAAACAAAATAAAACTATGAAATACATTGAATAATTGTGAATATATTTAACAAATTCTGCACAATTATTTCACAAAACAAAAATATATATAGATCTAGAACTTTTTGAGAAACGAGATACAGTATTTTTCTCAGGTGAGCGGACTGAGTGACTTTTCACAAATTTTTCGTCTTTACCGTTGACTTTTCACAATTATTTCCTAAAATATTCCTGAATTTCGTGATGTTTGGACTATTTTTAAAAAAGGAACACTCGGGCCACACGCACATGAAACTATCTGCGCGGATCGGTGCCGGTAAGCGCTGGCAGATCAGCGCTGGTAACCAGCTTTCTACGTGAATACGCCCTTAGAATGTATTACTTCATACTAGCTTTCCGCCTCGCGGCTTTGCCCGCGTTAACAGGTTTTCCCGTGGGAAAGAAGTATTTTCCCGCGGTTTAAAGTAGATTAATGTGTTATTCTGGTGTGTAAGCTATATTACTGTCAAGTTTCATAAAAACCATTCGGTAGTTTTTGCGTGAAATAGTAACAAACATGTACACAAACTTTCGCGTTTATAATATTTATAGTAGGATTTTGTAGCTGGCTTTCAAAACCATGTCGCTGATTACACAAAAATAAAATTTATTTAGGTTTTCCTCCCTCTTTTGATACAAAACAAGCGGTAAAATAATATAAAAGAACAGCTATTTCATTCACGGGCACGCTTCCTTAATACTCTTTAGCATTGTTTACACTTTGAACAAACTAAAAGAAAAATCACCCTTTTTTGGTGCAATTATTAAGAGAGCCTGGAGTTTTCCTCACTCATTTATAAAGGCAGAAACATCGCGGTATTTTATCTTTCTTTAACCCTTTCTGTTTCGGGTCTTTACAAATAGTCAGCGACTGCGGCACTCTGCCTAGTTAAGGTAAGCTGAAAACTCATTAAACTAAAAGGTTCATCTTGATTTGGAAAACCTAACAAATCTTTATGAAGTGCCATTTAATTTTAGTTTCTATGCCTCGTTGTAAATGAAAGACGACCGGGTTTGCCCTGTAACTACACCTTTGTAGAAAGCCCTTTGCAACTTTGTTTGAAAATAATCAAGTATTCTGAACGACATTTTTGGTGTTTGTTATTTGCAATAGTAATAAAAAATCCACACATAATATAATTTTCATGTCGTCAGATTTTATTATCGCTTTCCCAAAACAATCACGGAACGCAGTCTAAAACGTGATCCCATCTTATACCGACGAAAATCGCCCGGCAGGTCCTTGAAATTAGATCGACAATCATTTAATCAACACTTGGAGCGATTCAAACTGGTCCGGCTTCCTGTAGCCAATCTGGTTTGTCCCACTCACGGCTAGGCCGAAGTTTGACACCGCTCACAAAGAGACGATTAATAGCGACACCGTGGTACAGTCAGTTGCAGAGATTGCTACCCAGTTACGCCACATTACATGTTTTTGACTCACTGATATTAACTCAGAATAACGAATTTACTACTGAAAGAAGGAGCGATAATAAAAATCCGCAACGCTTCGCGAAGAGCTATTCATTTTACTCTTATGACAGTTTTGTATGTTAGAGTGATACAACCTCTCTTTTGACAGGACGTCAATATTTCAGTTGCGTTTCCTCTTTCAAATCGTCAAAACAATAATACGACTAAATTTAAGATGACATGATGTTGTCATTTGTCGAAAGCTTGAGAGACTATAATTTTGTAGTATTACTGGTCTCCCCGTCGGTCTCCGGTGTATATTTTGACCATAGATGTAGATTTTCTTTTCGCTGTACTTTCTATGATTTTGAAAATGTACTTACTTCGAATGCTTGAAAGGTGACAAGGCTCTCTCTATCAAAAGCAAAGCGCGGCCTTTCCACCTCTTTGGTTTTTAACGATGATCATGATTTTTCGATACACGTACCTACGGTCTCCTGCATAGAAAACGGACCTCCTATCGTAAGTGGCGGGTAGTGACCGCTTATCACAGGGGGGTCCGTTTTCTTTGCAGAAGACTGTACATTATGTACGTAATAGTTCATTGCGAAGTTAGGTAGTAGCGCAGTTGCAGAATATTACATAGATATTTGCCGGGGTGGATACCTAAATCTGAATCGTACTGTACTAGGTGCTTCCGTCTCGCTCCTATCGACAATACAGCTGGTTCAGCGTTTGTTCAAGTTTCAATTGGCAAGTTGTAAGCTGAAGCGATAATTAGAATTTCAGATTTTGTTCTTCTTTTTTAGTCTCAAAGTCTAACCCAAGTAGGCCCTGTAGAAGGTTCAACGGCTTTCTGGTTGGCCTCTTATAAGGCAGTAATTCAGCTCATAAAAATAATAATTATTTATTTACCCCCTGGATTCAGCATCGCGCGGCGAAACTTGCCAGAACGTTAGTATTGTAACATTTTACGTTATTTTCGAGTATTTTGCGTTACTCAAAACTTTACTTTTACCTATTTTTATCTTATTTGTGCTACATTACAGTGTTAAAGTTGTTTTCTAAATAAAATAAGAAAAAAGTTACTTAATGCATGAAATTTTAACTTTTTGCAAAGAAATTGATACTTTATATCAACAGTAATTTGACCAACAGTCATAATGGTTGGTGGTCGATCGAGAATGTGGCTCTTCGAGGAAACGGTTGGTGGTCGTTCGTGGATGTGGCCTTTCGAGGAAACGGTCAGTTCTGGTGGGCGTTCGGGGATATGGCCCTTCGAGGAAACGGTCGATAAATGATCTGGACGTTGAGGAAAGTGAGCGTTCGCGGAATTGGACGTTCGGTGCTGGATTGGTATTATCTCTTTCCTATGGTCATTAATATGGATCGCCTGTGACTTGGGCCAGCGTGTAAATGTCGAAGTTGCCTCGACTCGAGACGTCCATTAGCTTTAATTGGTTGAACCCTTTATTATGGTGATTTGGAAAAAGTCTCTTCTCAAAACGGGTAAAAGGAAAGGCGGGTTTTGCTTTGTGGTGTTATGAGCTAAGGAAACATTTTGAGATTTTGGGGGTTCATTTCTATCACCGGCTTCGTTAATTAGGTAGTTGATTAATGAACATTTTTATTCTGAAACTGAAGGCTTTGAAGAAGTTGGTGACTACACAATAAGATATTTTTACGGCAGCATGATACAGCAACATTTCTCTTTTTATCTTTTTTTTTCTGACAAACGTTTTTTTTAGTTTTATGATTTTAGCAAAAATTTTCGATTTTATATTGTTTTTTTTTATTTTGGCTGGTATCTAGTGGGTACGGGATTGTACATGCTTTATTATAAGATTAACAAGCCAGTACATAAGTATTATGATTTAAAACGGGATATTTACCGTGGTATTTATTTTGTGTATATCCCGTTTTATATCTTAATAGTTTTGAAAACAATCGTGAAAGTTTTAAAAAGTATAAGCCAGTGCATTTCCATTAACAGCTCATATACATTAACGGCTCGAGCTCAGTACATCTTCTATCTATTAATACTACTTATAATAAAACTAAAGAATCCGCGCGTCTGTACATTGATATGTTAAAAAAAACTGATTGTAGGTGATAAAGGGAGTGTAGCTGAACATAAAAATACAGGTTTAGAAAAACATGTCAGTCTGTCTGTCTGTCTCTTTGTACACTATAATCTCTGGAACTACTGGGCGTATTTTAATGAAATTTTAGAATAATGTTGCTTAATTACATCAGATCTGAATAACACATAGGGTACTTTTTACCGCGGGTAAATATTTCTTTCCCACGGGAAAACCTGTTAAATATATTAAAAATATATGTAATGGGCCCCTCGGGGGGGACATTATATTAGCTGTTAACAAATACAAATATGTAATGGATTGTTTCTTTATTATTTTTAAAATATGAATATTTTTTATGAAATCTAAATAGTTTAATTTTATCTTTTGGACTTTCAACATCACTTAGTCAAAGTCATAATATACATTTAGTGGCGAGTTCAGCAAAGCAACTTGTGCGGTCTTCTGCGGAGAATTGCTCGCCGAAGAAATTCCACAGGCGTCGCATCTTTAAAATAAAATACTTATTTCTTACAAATTATGGATTTTTCCATTTATATTTATAACAAAATAACTTTACTAATCATTTATTATGCATTTTAGATTAACTATGGGTTCTTTGTATTGCACTGAAAATTTTACTTTAAGACAGTATTAGATAAATTTCCTCAGAGAATAAGAGTATGGAAACTAATTAATATTGTAGTTAAGCTTATTTAATATTAGTTTCTGCTACTTACTGTAACGTTTCAAACAGCAATTAGCCACGTATTACCTAAGTTTTCTGCGGGCATTATTGCAATACTTGAGCCATTACAAACGTGTGAACTGAGTCATAAATAATTTTATCAAACCTCTCGCTCACACTTATAGGCATATCTGATCTCTCGCTCGCACTTCTATTATTGTAAGTAACTATTAACAATGCCTTTGACGTAAAGATTTGACTCAGTTCGCACGCTTGTAATGGCTCAAGTATAACTAGCTGCCTTGTGAAGTATGCTCTATTCATCTTTGACAGCTCATATATGTCCCCACCGAGCCTACCCTGAAATCAGGGTGAATAGGCCTTAGTCGACCACGCTGGCCCAGTGCGGGTTGGCCAACTTCACACACAACCCTTGAATTACTTCGCAAGTGTGTGCAGATTTCCTCAAGACATTTTCTTTCACCGTAAGAGCGTCGAATAGACGTACATATGAATTAGAAATTCAAAAACACATTGGTACGTGCCGAGGTTGAAACCCGCGAACTTTCGAATGGAAGTAAACTGCCCTAGCCACTTGGTCACCGATGCTCTATTACTAGGTACTTATTTATTGTAAGGGTTTTGAGGTTAACCTAGCTTATAAACCCTTGATTAAAAGAACAACTTAAATCTAATATACCTACTCCTTTTGATATTTTTTATAACTAAAAAGGACATGAGTCCATTTAGTTTTAAAACGCAAACATCGACTTAGAAACCCCCACACTAGCATCTTCCGAGCGTCGTCTATGTGCGTCGCGCATACAATCATTCGCGTCTGTCTTTTGTTTCGCTCGCCTTGCTGCCTATGATTGTATGCGTGTCGTCTATGTGCGTCGCGCATACAATCATCCGCGTCTGTCTTTTGTTTCGCTCGCCTTGCTGCCTATGATTGTATGCGCGTCGTCTATGTGCGTCGCGCATACAATCATCCGCGTCTGTCTTTTGTTTCGCTCGCCTTGCTGCCTATGATTGTATGCGCGTCGTCTATGTGCGTCGCGCATACAATCATCCGCGTCTGTCTTTTATTTCGCTCGCCTTGCTGCCTATGATTGTATGCGCGTCGTCTATGTGCGTCGCGCATACAATCATCCGCGTCCGTCTTTTGTTTCACTCGCCTTGCTGCCTATGATTGTATGCGCGTCGTCTATGTGCGTCACGCATACAATCATCCGCGTCTGTCTTTTGTTTCGCTCGCCTTGCTGCCTATAATTGTATGCGCGTCGTCTATGTGTGTCGCGCATACAATCATCCGCGTCCGTCTTTTGTTTCGCTCGCCTTGCTGACTGTGATTGTATGCGCAGCGCACGACGTAGATGTTCAAAAGACGCTCAAAAACGCTTGTGTGGGAGGTCTCTTAACGCGTGGATCGCACTAGTGCATGCAAAAACATCCAACTTTAAGTTAGTTATGCCTAATTTGACAGGTGGGGCCTTTTTATAAATAACTAGCTTTCCGCCCCGCGGCTCCACCCGCGTTAAAATCTTTTTCCGTGGGAATGAAGTTTCTTTTAAATTTCTCTCCGTAAGAACCATCCTTGGAACATTTAAAAAAAAGAAATGGTAACATTGGTCCAGGCGTTGTTGAGTTATGCGCTTACCAATACATTTTTCGATTCATTTTTATATTATAGATATTAATTCAAAATCTAAGTAATGTGTATAAAATGTATGTAAAATGAAATTATTGTCTTTTAAAAATATATTCTGTCTTACAAATTGCAAAAGGAATCGCCTATTTTCTGCCTGTCATAAGTAAAATTTTCAACAAAACTACGCAAACGATAGACAGCAGTAGATAACTCTATAAAGCAGAAGCTTATATTCCATAAAGTGTATTTTCAGCACATTTTCAGGAAGCACTCATGCAAGGTCCATTTAGAACTTTTATCACATTTGGCAGTTTTAATGTAATTAAATCAAGCCCCGGGTCCTTCCGGGAAGTCAACTAACGGAACAAATTTATCAGCCACGTTATTTACAACACAATTATTTGTACACAATTTGGTGTTCTAATAATTTTTAACCCGCCTTTATTGTAACAGCTTATATAATGTCCCCACCGAGGGGCTCGAGTCTACTCTGAAATCAGGGTAGATAGGCCTTAGTTATACACGCTGTATAAATGCGGGATGGTCAACTTCACACCCAACCTTTTAATTACTTCGCAGGTGTAGGTTGAAGGGCGTCGGTGGCTAAGTGGCTGGGGCCATTGACTTCCATTCGGAAGATCGCAGGTTCAAGCCTCGGGACGTATCAATGTGTTTTCGATTTTCGAATTCATATGTACGTTAATTCGACCGTTCAGGCGGTCAGTTACCACATTTCTCTGTGTGCCTTATTCTAAATATTACTAGTTCTGGATTCGACCACTTATTGTACCACTCAGTTCTAAAGGAGACCATTTCCGGATTTGACCACTTCGTTATACGTCCGACGACGACGTGTAGGTTTCCTCACGATATTTTCCTTTACCATAAAAGCGTCGAATAAACGCAAATAATAGGTCGATAATAATAATAACATATTATTATCCATGATGACGAAAAAGATTGAAATGCGATAAAATGTTACACTAATCAATAAACAAATGACTACATTTGGAAAAAATGTTTTAAAAATAACATTAATTTTAAATTAAAATTCTCAGCCAAACAAAAAATATTTTGTTTTGAAGTGCCCAGTATTGCAGAAAGGCAATTTCATAGGTAAAGACCTAATATGATTATAAAAATTTAAAACACATTGGCACGTGCCGGGACTTGAACCCGCAACCTTCGAAATGGTTGTCAACGGACCCAGCCACTCGGCCACCGACGCTTTAAGATGACAGTAACTTGTCCAATTACTGAACAAACGAATCACTCCACACTCAAACATTGACTCAAGTCGGAGTAGAATGAACGTGGTAGATGGGGCGAGACAAACTTGGAACAAGATTTCACAAGTTCGACAAATTAGGTTCCATACTCTAGTTTGGTTCCTCACGTCGCTGCTACCGCTTCAAAATAGGATAAAAGTTAGCCGTACCGAGTTCTTTTAGTTCGCATGGGAAGTTTTTTAGTCAACTGCTAGATTAAATTGAAAAAATATATAAAAAAATACATTTGGCGTTAGATTATTTTTAATAACTTTCAAGAAAAGAAAGAGTTCAATGAACGTTCGTCCGGATTTATATGAAACAGAGAAGTTTAGGTTTTGGAAACGTCGCGTCGTTGACCTAGCTATAACATACATAATATTTGGTCGGGTAACTATTCTCCGACGGTAAGCGACTAATGACCACCTACCTACGACATGTCTGTACCTAGGTATTAGTAAAATTGAAGAAGACAGCATTTTTCTATCTTAGTAGACTTTACCTGCCAAAGATAGACTAAGATAGAAAAATGCTGTAAAGGATAATTATACTTTTCCTAACACCCTCCTGGTAACCCTGTATAGATAGGGTAGTATATACTATTATTATAATTCTGTGACTATAGACAGGGATCCGTTGTCATACTTATAATAAAAGCATTAATATTGAGACAGAACAAAAAAAAACTCATTATTTTAAAAGAAATAAATAAATGAAAGCTTTTAATACGACAACAGCCAGCAGTGTCGAGTGTTTTGTTTGCTTGATTATACCAGGGCCTTATTTAGACTTGTCTTAATATTACAATACAATACAATATAGTAATTACTTAATTGAGACTAAAATACACTTTACAAAAGAAAACAATAACTAAACACATACAAAGTGTCAAGAGGCGCCGTTATTGCTAAGTAAAGTTAATTATTTTATATGTTTGTTATATCTAAGTTTTATAACAACAGACAAATTTTAAATTTATAAAAATATTGATTCGTAGGTATTTGGTAAAGTTTGATAGGGGCAAACGCCTACAATGCCTTGTGAAAATTTGTAAGTTGACTAAGTAGGTTTTGGGAAGAAGTTGCTTTTAATGTCTTAGTAGAGAAATAGCTCTTTGGTCGATTAGATTACAATTTATAATATTACAATATTTTTTTGCGTTTTTTTAAATGTTGCATAATACCTACACATAAAAATATTATAACTACATAATATTTCACTTATTAGCCGAATGTTTTTAACTGACTACATAACGTCATCATCATCAACATGTCGTTAACATTTTTGAGGGTCGAATAACGTTAAGCTGAACTAGGCCTGAATGCATCTCTGTGCAGTTTATTCGAAAGCTCTAGAAAACTGTTCCCGTTCGGCGTCTGTTTTTCTATCTTTTTCTGTAGAGGTGTCTGTTTTACTGAGTTTTCCACCGTTTCCATTGGAAACCTGAAATGGAATCCCCTTTAATCGAACAGAATAGAAGAATTATTGCAGCTCTGCGAAGATTTGTAGGACTTAAAGGAAATAAAACAGTATTATGATGATAAAGGGACATTTTAACGAGGTTTACCGGAATTGCGCTTTTGTGGTTATAGCTGAATATTTTATTAGAAGAAAAATTATGAATATAGAATCGAGCAACGCGGAGTGTTGCTTGATTGAACTTAATAATATTGGCATAAAAAATAGTACAGTAAAAAAATATAAATATATCGTCATCAGCTTTCATATGCCTCGAACTTACGCTGGAATTAGGTAGAAAAAAAATACGTTTGCATGTTTGACAGTACCACAAAACACGTTGTACCGGATACGTTAGCAAAACTGCCTAAAATAATAAAAATAAAAATATGTATAGCATATTGTCAAACATATATATAAGTAGGTACTTTCACATTAATAGATTTTAAAAACAAAACATACAACTTTTAAAAAATTTTACTCCTAAAGACAAATAAACTAGCAAAACACCAATAAATGTAAATAACCATAATTTAGTAGTCGAGTAGTAAGTAAATAAATAACGAATTTCAGGAAATAATCTTTCTCTAAAAACTTTTTTGGATTCTCCATGCAACATTTTATAATCCTTGTTCTCAGAAAGTGAGATAACACGTATCCAAAGTTTTTATCTCACAAACGGCTCATTGAAACCATTCCTCAGGACCCAAAAAAGATCTCACGCTAGGGTCGGGAGGCCTAAAACTTTGTATAAGAGATAAGGATCTCGTTCCGTTAAATTATTGTGCTACATTTATTCGGCCCTGGATATAGTGGAAATATGAAAGTTCTTAGTAACTTGTAATTACATCATAAAGGCTGCCACACACCGGATACGCATTGCGTTGCATCTGCGTGCGACACAATCTGTAATGTATTTAACCTATAATGCGAAATTTTGGATTTATGTTTGTTTTACCAGTATTTCTGAATGACAGAACTAAATATAAAAATTAAAAATAAGAATAACAAAATTAGGTATGGATGCATATTACTAAAAGAAAAGTAAACAAAATTAAGAAATGACATGTATATAATAATATGTATAGCTTGTACTACATTCACATAATATGTCCTCTTAAAATATGTTAAATATAAATAATATAACATTGAAGCTTGTTTACGAGGAAAATTTAAAAAGATAAGATTCAAAACCTCGTCATTTTCCTAGCCCCATTCAGAAATAAAAGGATGCAAAATAAAACGCAATCTTTTTGTTCGAACTCTTGTTTTAGAAAAATAAAGGTAGCTATATTAAAACCAAAGAGTCTTGTTTACTTTACTAACCTTTCAAACGGAATCCTTTCTCACTAAAAGACTGAAGATTTACGTTCCGAATAATTTACGATCACTGGAAAACAGTTCGATATTTCTTTTTAAAATGCTGTAGGATCCTTAATTGCATTTGTCTTTGGTAGTGTAAATGCAATAAATTTACACCCCTCCCGCCCCACTCTTTTGCTTTTGTTTTTTAGCTCCGTAGTTTTTACAAAAGCGTAGTTATTACTCTACAAAAATGAACATTCACCTCCCCGCACCAAAACGAGTTACATGCCCTTTTTAATTGACCTACGCTTGTGTCGAAAAAGTACGATGAATCAAGCTTCACCGGACTTGCGGGGAAGAGGATTGCTCTACCCCAAAGTAGTCATGTACCAACGCGTCTAGGGGCACTCCAGGGAGCCTCGAACCTAGGTCTAGCGTCTTGATACGGAAAAACATCGTGAAGGAGACAAAACCTGAGGGGCTCCGTCTCTGAATTCTCTGATTATTAGTTTTGATTTTGAATTTGGCCGCGCCCCCGCCGGCGTGTACGGGCACTGATATCTGAAGGGTTATTCGCTACCAGAACGGCATTCTGTTAGGTGTAATCCGAATTCTTTGGCTGCTTTAACTGCATCAGTGATTTCGTCGTCAGGTTCGAAAAGGAAAGTTACACGCCCTATATTCCCCCCACGCACCGCACCCCGCAGGTGCCGCCTGGATTATATCGGATTGTACCTCATGACTATTTTCGTGTAGTATGTCTTATAAAATTTCATAGCGCGTTCGTTCTTGAGCTAGTTTTAGTGAAATGAAATGAACACACCAAAAGTATCAGTAAGTAAAAGTAAAAGTATGTATTCAATACTCAATACTAAATATTTTATTTGCATTCCACAATGGTTTCTTGGTTGTGGAATGCAAATAAAATTCTTGGTTCCACAATGGTTTTCAATGGCTTTCATATTTCCATTATATTCGGTGTGTAGCAGCCTTTAAGTCTGCCTCCTATTACTCAGTTCAACATTGTTTGTATTTATAAAATCCTTTATCAACAAAGATAACTTTTTATGCCTAAGTCTCCTTATTTCCATTCACTACTCAGCAAGAATTTTCTTCGAGTATAGGTAAAATGGTACTCCTTCCATTGCCTCTTTATTAAATTAAATGATGGATGAGTAACGATAAGGATCGAATAAATATATTTCGAGTTGCTTATTCCAAGAACTCCAATATAAGCTATTTGTCTTTAAGTACCCGTATGTCGATCTTGTATCGGAATATGTACGAAACATACCTGGCGTTCACAACCTTTTCGGTATTGTTTTACTTGGAAAACCTAATTTTGGCCTATACTATAAATTGTTCAAGTTGAATATATAGGAATTATTTCGTTTTGTATTAGTGTAAATATCTATATTTTTTTTAACATTATATACGTCCCCTCCGAACACGTTGTATAAGTCAGTTTTTATTATAGAACAAATTAGTTTTATTCTTAAACTAGCTATACGCTATTCAACACCTACAATCAGTTTTTTGAAAAACAAATCAATGTACGGACACGCCGATTCTTCAGTTATATTAAATAGAGAAGATAGAAGATGATTCAATTTAAAACTCTAGCTATTTTTTAGTGGCTTCGCCTGTTTTATTATTAAATAAACTTTGTTTTTCCATTGAATACAGCAAAAAACACAATTAAGACAACATTTTTTAGTTACGCCGTCGTCGGCTCAACATCAAAGAAATTTCCTTACGAGTAGGCGCAGTAAGTTAGTTGCCTCTCTACTTAGTGTTGCCTGATAATATATCATTTTAAGGATATGTCTGTTTTCACGCCTATTTTATTTTGTTTCTATTTAATTTATTTTTATTTTTGCTTGTAATATTGAAATTCTTAATGCCTTTTTTTTGGTACATGAGTTTTACTCAGATTTCTACTGACACCTCAAATAATATGTATTTACTGATTTTGAATTGGTTTGAGTTGCAGCCGTTTAATTTTATGATCATCTGAGATAAATAATAGCAAATAAATAAATAAGATAAACTATGCATGACAATACACAGTTTAAAAAAACTAAGCTAATTTCTTCGGATAATAAGTCTCATTGTGATCGAAAGAGAATATATTACCAGCCAGCTGTATGTGTGCTGGTGTATGAAATACATATTCTCAAAACATCTGCTTTGTTTTATCGGTTGTTATTGTTAAATTAAAACCATTTAAGCCATAATGAATGATGATGCATTTGGAAGTCCCGGCGTTTTATCAAAATCAACCACCCTTTCTTCAAAAAGTAACCTGAAACAGAAAAATACTGGCAACACTTTCCTACCAACATAAATAAATGAAAGGCAGGTAAATAACGAAGTAGCTAAGTGCTTTAGGGACCTCTACCCCGAGGTCAAACGTTGTATCATTACCTGAGGCAGGCTCTTTCCATATTCACTACAATGAGCAACGTTTAGAGTGGATACGGAGAATTCGCCTAGTTTAGTTGTTTGGATTTTTATACTTACCTATTTATTGGTATCCTTGTACTAATTTATTCGACTTTTTTGTAATAATAAAAAAGAAAATTTAAAGGTCGATTAGAGAAACTTATAAGTTCCTCTAGTTATATTTTTTTGTATTTTCCCTCTTACTCATGTTAAAAGAAAGAAAGAAAAATCATTTATTTTTCATAATTGTGTTACATACTTTCATGTTACTATGTTAAAAAATGATAAATACTGAGTAAAAAAAAAGTCACACCATATTGTGGAAATTAAACGGAACTAATTTTGTAAAGCAATAAATTGTTGCCAGAATAAAAAAAAGATGGCGCCCACAAAGCAGGTTTTTAATTTTTCTAGCCAGAATTTGAACTGCTACAGCCTATTAACAATCCACTGCAAGATTCAGGCCTCTCTCTTGTAAGGAAGATTTGTTATTGCTTAGACTTGTATATTCGTTTGTGACGAGTGCCGGTCTTGGTTTCAGCAAAGCTTCTTCGGCTATGACGTCATTAAGTGTTTTAAAAAACCTATGATGAATAAAGAAATTTGACTTTGACTTTGAATTACAGAGTGCCAAGTGCGAGTTTTTTACTCACGAAACGCGCTGGATGACGACGACGTAAACGTGCATTTAGTATAGAGAAATTTTAGTTCAGCTAACTGTCCACAGATGGCGTAGTTTCAATTCCATACAAAATCGCGTTTACCCTCTCTTTTTCGAGCGCGTTTACTTTGGTTGCAAAACTCGCACTCGGCACTCTGTCGTTGATTGCTTGCTTATTTAGGGTTTCGAGGGTATCCTACCTTACTAACCCTGGTGTCAGAGTTATTGAGAAAGTACGAAATATCTCCTGTAACGAATACAAGTACTGCGTTCGAAGCTATCGCAGGTTCGAACGAAGCCCAGATTTATATAGTGATGTTTGCTTTGTGTCTGATTGTTTATATTTATATAAATGTGTATTTATTTATATAATGTGAATGTATATCATCTACCTGAAATAGTACAGGCTCTGCCTAGTTTGGGGTCAGATGGCGTGTGTGGGATTTCCCCACATTTATAAAAAAAGTACTACTTTGTTTATTTTCACATCCAAGTTCCATTGATCATTAGTTTACGATCGCTATCATTGCGCGGGAGTAATTTGGGATATTTACTGCATCGGGTCCCAGATTCGAGGTCCGATTGTGTCACCTTGGTAATTTACAGTTGGAGCCATTATGGCCTGCGCCTTTCTGCTTAATTTAAACATTATTCTTGTCATTACAAATGAAAGCCAAAATTATCTTGTGGTGATAAATTATTTAGTGTAATTTTATTATGTAATATGTTTTTTATTAAGTATGTGCATCCGAAATATTTTGTAATGTTTGCTCATCAAATGGAATAATTTTTTTTTAATAAAATTTATATGTGTTTATACTTCAGCCAAAATTCCAGAAAAAATAAAAATATACTATGTAGGTATATTTGTTTCATTAGCTCCCAGTAGTTGATTCCGATTACCGAACGTTGAAAGCTATTAAGAAATAATAGAAATAAATCGAATAGTTTAAAAGCCGTTTAATTTTGTTGTACAGCAGAAAGTCATTATTATCTCATAAACCACCGATCTATTCTTGAATAGAAACATTCGTAGATATAATATAACATTTTTGAATATTTTCCTTATATGGTTTCCTTCACTTGTTATCATCCATTGGATGACATCCAACTACACCATAATTAAGGTAACAAGGTAAAAAGTGCACTAGTACCTACCTACGAACTAAGAATAAGAATTGAAATGTTACGAATGAGCTACGAGCTGTCTGGCGTAGCAATGTGCTACGCTGTGTGGCGTAGCACATTGCTACGGTCACTGCTACGGCGACGCCGCCGATTGTAATTCTTCGTTCTTCCTATCAAATAAATTATGAACTTTACGTTTATAGCTAGATAGTAAGTACGTGCAAACATCCGATACCATTGAATGGTTAAGTATTTGAGGTAAAGAATATTGTATTGTATTGTATTGTACTTTATATGGTTTGGGTCACGAGCATAGCACAAAATATTTGTATAACAAAACAGTCTGTTACGAAATAAAATAATATAAAAATCATGAATTGGAATTTATTTAGATTAATCACGAATATCAGTTCATCATTTCAGCTGAAAGACGCCTAGCCACTTGACAAAGGCCATCCCAAATATCTCCACGACGATCATTGAGGAATTACGTATAAGTATTAGAGAAGACACTTTGAATAATTTCTATGCTCCAACATGGTGGCAGCGGGAGGCGGGCTGGATGCAATGAAGAAAAACAAAAGACAAACGCCATAGAAGTTGGAGCTCACGAGCTCCAATTCAAATAGCAAGAGTGTGAGTCCGTAACCAAGGTCCGAAAATTACTGGCTTGTGGTTCACGGGTGTCCTTTCTATGCACGCTAGTAGGTACAATTTGTAGTTCAATTATGACAATCGGTCTCGTATTGTCCGCATCCAGCGGCATCCCGCGGGGTTCACCAAATCGCCCCCCACGAGGTGGACCTGCCCACGCTACGTCTTCCGCGTGCAGTCGCCATTCAAGAACCTTTTAGCCCCAACGGCCGTCGCCGGTGTTACGCGCAATATGCCCCGCCTAGCTAAGAATATCAGTTACTATATTCAATAGTTCATTAATATTTCAAGCAATGACACTGAAATTTCCATTAAAAATTAACAATTCTCTATAAATTGAGAACAGCAAAATTGAAAATACATTTTCGTCTTAAAGCGGGGCGTGAACAGAAATAATTGTTTTTTTAATAAATGTATTTTAAGCCCTCATCAAAGGTTTCAGTTTCAAAGGAAGAATTCAAATTATTTTACGTGTGCTCCGAAAGCATTGTAAAATGGACAATGGTGGCGTGCGCAGTTTCACCCATTGTTTGTAATAATTTGTTTAAGACTAACTTTCCGCCCATATAAAATAGCTTATATCCTTCTCCAAGGTCTATTCTATCTTTGTATCATCTACATCTCAGCCGCAAGACGATGTGTCTAGTCCATTAAGTTTGGGATTCTTCGGGCTATGTCGGTGACTCTGGTTCGCCTGCGAATCTCATCATTCCTGATTGGATCACGCAAGGAAACTCTAAGCATAGCCCTCTCCATCGCTCTTTGGGTGACTTTGAGCCTTCTTAGAGACCCATCGAGAAATAATCTTTGTATCAAGTTTAATTAAAATCGGTTAAATGGATTCAAAACCGACGCAATACAAACAATCAAATCTTTTCTCGTTATAAAATTAGGAAGCGATATTTAAAAAGATACAATAATTGGTTATTGTCGGATCAGCGCAGTAATATGGAAGATTACCGCGGTGAAAAAGCGACCTTCTCAATTATCCGCAAAATCGCGGTCGAGCGTTTTTAAGTAATAAAACGTTTCATTCTGTATTCCATTCAGAAAATTATTCGCAATTTAAACTCTTGTGTCTTGCAAATATTTATTACATTTCAGAATTTGATTTTGGTAAGGGTACGAGTAGGTATGTTGACTTGTGTAAGAATTATTTCTGACAGTAAACTGTTATACATAAGTACGTACTTTTTAACCCCTGACGAAAAAAAAGAGGGGTGTTAAATAAGTTTGACGTGTGGAGAACACATCGACGTCTGTTTGTGATTTTGTGTGATTTTTGTTGGCAAGGTGTCACAATCGAAATTGTTCTTAACTATGATCCAAGAAAATTGTAGCCATTTGAAGATTATCAGCTCTTTTCTAGTCATAAAAAGTATTAAAGTTTTGATGCGGGGTTTATTTTATTCAATGTTATATCAAAATTTGTTGTTTTTATGTAATTTTACAACCAAACTAAGTGTGTTTACCTAAAAGAAATTTTCATTGTTGTATTTTAATGCTTGTTTATTTGATGAAATTTTAACAGTGTGATATCTAGAAATAAATTGTTTTTCTAGATACTTTGTAATTGGTCAGTAATTCTTTTAATTGGTCGCTGTCATCAACAATAACAATAAAACGAAATCGAAAAGAAAAGGTCATTGTTTATCAAAAAACTTAAGTTTGTTTGGAAAACAAATTAAATTAACGTTATAATTGAAATAGCAGTGATAAGCTTGCTGGTTGACCTTTGTCATTTATTTCATTTTGTTTCCTTTTTTTTGTTTGGTGTCAATATGATATTCATTCATAATACTTATATTAAGTACTATAGGGTGCAAATTAGCATAACATGTGCAACTACTGTAAACTACAGATGTTTTCTTGAAAATCTGGCAGTATTAGTTAAAGAATTGGATTACAACTTTTTGCTTATTTAAATTATTTAAAATTATTGGACAATTTCATGAGAATTTTAATCGTTCGCGATGTGATTTTGCTACCCATAAGCATCTACAAAAAAAAACGAACTAGGCTAGATTTTGAGACATGGTGTTTGATGTTAATAATAATCGAACCAGGGAGTTTTGAAATAAAATAGTGAACTCGTTGTACAATAGGGATGTTGACTGGCTAGTCAAAAGAGCTTGTTTTTATGAAAATCAAAAACAATATTTTATATGATTTAAACAGAATACTAACATGTGACGTCACAAGCTTTTATTGTCGTTATTGCACGATTTTTGTTCTTATTTACAATAACAAATCATAAAAATGGCAAACGTCGCACCGACATAAGTTTATACTAGTTTTAAAACGAACTAGGCTAGATTTTGAGACATTTATTCTTAGTATATATTAATGACTTGCCATGCGTAGTTCAAAATTTGTCGAACATTGTATTATTTGCGGATGACACTTCTCTTATTTTTAAACTAAACCGAAGATCACCTCAATATAATGAAATAAATAGCACTCTTCAACAGGTTCATAACTGGTTTACTGCTAACAACCTGGTATTAAACGCAAAGAAGACTAAGTGCATCAAATTTACTTTACCAAATGTGAACAGCTGTAGGGGTGACATTGTGTTAAATAATGAACGGCTTGATCTGGTAGACAGTACAGTCTTCTTAGGTATAACTATTGACGCTAAACTACAATGGAGTCCTCATATATCTTCTCTGTCGGGGAGGCTTAGCTCGGCTGCGTATGCAGTGAGGAAAATCAGACAGTTATCAGACATAGCAACAGCTAGGTTGGTTTATTTCAGTTACTTTCATAGTATAATGTCTTATGGTATCTTAATGTGGGGCAGGGCATCCGATATTAACACAGTTTTTATTTTGCAGAAAAGAGCCATTAGGGCAATATACCAACTTCGCTGTCGGGAATCACTTAGAGAACTGTTTAAAGAAATAGACATCTTGACAGTTCCGTGCCAATATATTTATGCAAATATTATGTACGTTAGGAAAAATATCCACGAATTTAAAAAGAATTCTGATATTCACAAACGTAATACTAGAAATGGAAATAAACTAGCTCGTGATAACTATAGATTGGCTAAAGTCAGTACTTCTTTCGTGGGGCTCTGTGTACGCTACTATAATAAAATACCTGATGATATTGTAAATCTTCCAGAAAAAAGGTTTAAATGCCACGTGAAACGGCATCTATGTAAGAATGCGTACTATGGATTGGATGAATATTTGAATGATAAAAAAGCTTGGTGTGTAGAGACTTCAGCTCGACACGAGAAACGCTGTGCTTAATCTAAGGTAATATTATTACTAAAATTTGTTTGTAAAAACCTACGTAATTGTGCAACATTGTAGTGCGGTCGACTATGCAATTGGGAAGCCATTAATTAGATTGTCGTGATAACATCTGGCTGACTGAGTATTCATGCTCACTAAAGTGTCCTGACTTGCGGTGGCGTGTGGGCCGGGTCGTTGGGTTCCCTCTAATATGGTTGAGCCCGGCGATGGCTGTCCCATACGTCAAACCCGTGAACGTGGTGCTGCTTGGGGGGACTGGTCTGCTCTAGTCGATTGCCGATTGTTTTATTGTTTGTATAGTTTAGTTTTTCTACTTTGACTGGTTGCCTTCCTTTAATTTCATATTTCGGCTGCACTCTTTGTTATATTAATCAAATTGTATAAAATAATAATTACCTATGTAAAAATATTTTGAAAAGATGCAACGCCTGTGGAGTTTCTTCCGGCGGGTTCTTCTCCACAGAAGACAGCCAAATTGTGAACCCGCCCTGACGTCAAAAAATGATTTGTGAAATCTTACTTTGAATAAACACTATTTGACTTTGACTTTGACTTTGACTATGGTGTTTGATGTTAATAATAATCGAACCAGGGAGTTTTGAAATAAAATAGTGAACTCGTTGTACAATAGGGATGTTGACTGGCTAGTCAAAAGAGCTTGTTTTTATGAAAATCAAAAACAATATTTTATAATATGATTTAAACAGAATACTAACATGTGACGTCACAAGCTTTTATTGTCGTTATTGCACGATTTTTGTTCTTATTTACAATAACAAATCATAAAAATGGCAAAAGTCGCACCGACATAAGTTTATACTAGTTTTATTTCCTACATAGTGTAAGATAATTTATTTTGAATACCTACAGTCAATATCCCTATTTAATACATTTATGTCACAATTTACAATTTGAGCTAATCACTAAAACATTACTCTACCTTTTCACCATGTAGTCCGTTAAAAAGACTTGACTTATGAATTTCAAAGATCTGAGCCTGATGTAAAATCTTGCGCTTCATTCGACGTACCCTTGCCATTAAGACGTTCAAGAAACAATTTGGCAGAACCAAGCATAGGCTGGCCGGTAAAACGGAGTAACTCAGAGCATAGAAGGTCTTTTTCTGAAATAAATTTAAACTTAATGTAATTGACATTAGCAGCAGCAGTGGAAAACCACGGTATATCACTACATAAAACAAAGTCGCTTTCTCTGTCCCTTTGTCCCTATGTATGCTTAAATCTTTAAAACTACGCAACGGATTTTAATGCGGTTTTTTAATAGATAGAGTGTTTCAAGAGAAAGGTTTATATGTATATTAGATGCATAATATACTTAAGGATAACCCACAATAACCATTTTCCCGTGCGGAGCCGGGGCGGGTCGCTAGTTATTGATAATCATGATTGAAAAAATTGCTGAGTATTTGGCGTAAACCTCAAGAGAAAATATTTTGCTAAATTATAAATAGTGTGTTTTAATTTTTTTGTTAGATCAAGTTTTAGGGGAAATTGAAATTATAATTAGCTAAAAGTTCTCGTTTTTAGGTTTCTATGAAATTTTATACATCCATAATACGATCGATAAGTAGCCCATGGCCACCTAAGTGTGTAAACAATTGTGATTAACACTTTTTGAGTATTATTTTTCTATGACTAAGTTGTGTAATGTTCGTATGGAGCATCGAACCACATTATTATATTCGAAGTAGAATAACTAAGTACAAGAATACAAAAGCTCTTTAAATTATTTCCAACCAATATGCTATTACAAATGTAAATTTGTTACTCATAATTGGACAGTTTTTAACTTACACTGTTCTACTCCACAGCTAAACCACTTCGTTCTTAGTTTTACCACTGAACCAACTTACTTTATACACCTTTCACAGCATTCTACTACCCTATTTCAATGTACAAAACGTTGAGTTTCTCTTGAAGCAACTGCAAATTGATACATCGAATGCAAAATGTAGGTAATGACTGCGGCATTTGCATCGTAACTACGACTATGAGTGTGTGCATGCATATGTGTTTGTGAATTGTATGTGTGTGTGTGTGTGGGTGGTTCTAACAAATTGTTGATGGAGTTATATGCTTGACTTTGTGTTATGCTTGGTTCTGTTCCTTTGATAGAAAGTTATCTATGCCTGGAATAGTCGCGTGTTTTCCGAAGACTTAATCCAAACAACCCGTGTGCAACTAAAGATAATTTTTGATCAAATCATTTTAAAAATTCTAAGCCACTGGGTCAGATTGGCTTGCTAATAAAACCTTTATTTCAGTATGTTAGAAAATTAGAATTTGTTTAGTTTCTCTGTGTGGCCTGATGATGTATAATAACGATTAGTTACAGTACTTACGTTTGGATATTTGTTAGCTTTACATACGAAAACTTCCATAGAGTTTGATTTTAATAGAAGGGTACACTAACAACAAATATAAATATGCAAAGTTATGAATGCGGCGAGGAAAATATTAAAATATTCTTTAAAATGACACTAAGGAGATAAGTAAAATAAAACACTTACATGTATTTTCCGAATAGTTTTAAAAAATGTATTTATTCTCTATAAGCTTTACGTACCTAGTATTAATAAAAATATTAAACTCAAAGCAAAATTTTACCCAACAAATAGGAGTTGTAAACCAAAATTTATAACATTAATCATTTTCGAGGTTTAATGTTCGCTGGTCACGAGACCAGAACGACATTGCCAGACAGACAATACAATTTAAAATTGTTCTAGAGCATTACTATGAATGCTTATGCTCTGTAATATATCTACACACAGCTATCATGGATAGCCAACAAAATACCACAGCAAACAAAAGCAGAAACTACGGGCGCAGCTTTTATTAGTCCAATTCGCGTCCTATCGCATTATAGACCAGTTGCGATTGATAGCAGTAGACCGGTTGCGTTTTAGGCCAAGTGATAATAAGTCCAGTTGCGTTTTAGACGAATTGGACGTATAGACTAGTTGCGTTTTAGACCAAGTTATAATAACCCTAAAGCCCTAAAGTAAAAACCCCTAACCCTAAAGTAATACTTTGACTGAGAAATTAAAAACGTCGTGGCCGCTAAAATCTCTAAACTTAAGTTGTTGGTCTCTTTCATTCATATGGAAATCGAAAAGGATGGGAGATTCAGCATAACTTAACACATACCTTTCCAGCACAAATATATCAAAGTACATACGACGTCAAACGTTTCTAGGGAATTAGGTTCCCCTTTGAATGCATTACGCGATCATTTAGCTGATCAGCTGAGCATACTGATTATACCTCATTGCTCAGCAGACTGCTCAGTCGAAGAACCGTTAGATCGACTACCTTGGGACTCATTCTACCATGAATGTGGATATCAAAGACGTGGGCCCATTCTGTGGTTTAGAGGTCCATTTCCATTTGAGAGACTGCGGATGTGTTCATGTCTAAATTTAGATACAGCCCGAATTCAAAATCCTATTTAATGTCAGGCGTTGAATTAGCAAGGCACAATGAAGAGATGTTAATAGACGTTGATTTTGTAAGCATAGATGAAAGGATGTCAGTTACTTACCCACGTTTTATAGCTCTAGGATAAAGTTATAAGATTGTATCTTAGAGTATAAATAGAGAAATTTCTGGGAGGGATAGAGTACGCCTAATCGAGTATGAACCGTAAGCACGGATATGAACAGTCCGAATATCTTCAGCGCGTTCGTTTAGTATCAAATGGTTATCGGAGTTGATTATTTTTCCCGGTGAAAATAAGAAATTTAATAGGAGCATATTTTGAAATGTGCAGTGATAAGTTGCAAACATGACTCGAGGAACAAATCAAAAAAGAAAAATGTTATTGATTTCACCACCTATACAAAATCTGCCAAAATTTGCTTACGCTTGACATAAAGGCAGCGGAGCGACGCGCGTGCTCTATGTACATTTATTCTCTAAGGATTGTATCTAGTGAGATTAACAGGATGCCAATATTTATCTGAAATGTCAATAATACCCTTAAATTAAATGCAGTGTACAATAATAAAAAATAATGTGTTACCACAGATAAATAAAAGTACAGGTGTTTCATCGAATTTCTGTGTAGAATGTAAATACCACAAATTTGAAAAATGGCGGTGTTTGCAATACTGTACTTTATTTCCCAGAATTTTATTACACCGAGGTCAAGAACATTCTGAAAATTTACCCAGAAAATACAAGGTTCATTTTATAATTGAATGAATTTAAGAACAGAATCAAATTAAAACGAGGGGGAGGGAAAGCAAAGGTTACGATGAAGCTTGTTGCTATTTTCAAATTGTTACAAATCTCTGCGTGGAATTCCGTTTTATCTCTCAAATAAGGCTAACAAATACTTCTAAAGTATGCAACAAGCTTTTATAATTATAACCAAATAATATCACCAATTTAAAAGTTATAATTATATAAGCCTAAAAATAAAACGAACTTGGCCATATCATGTGGAAATTCTATGAAACTAATTTCATTTTTTGCAAAAACACTAGAATTATTTTTCCCCACGACTAGGACTTTTTTTATCTGGTTAGGATTATTTCATTATTAAAGATATAAAGATAAACGTACTTTTTTATTTGATTATAATATAAGTCATGGTAAATTTACTTTACATAGAATTTAAATTGGTCCTATCTTCAACACTTCGTTACATCTAAGGGATAAGCAGACACTTTCATCTGTTTAACAGACAATACTTGAAAATTTGTTTTAAAATTTTTGTTAATAACGAGCCCCAAAAGTTGTAGAAGCGGGGAAACAGATTAAATGAAAATAATTCGATACGGCAACAAACTTTTGCTCTTTATTTCTTAATATCACAAATAAAGTCTTATATTGTACTTTTTAACGTCTTTTTACTTCCATCTTGCAAAATCGTCTTCCATGTCCTTCCCACTTATATCCTGCATAATCAAATATTTTCGTTTATGATCGAAAACAAACACATTTTCTTGAAATAACAAAGTACTGATTCAGATTTTCCCGAAAGATGAATAGAAAAATATAACCGCGTTGTCATTCCGTTTTCTTGGAAAAGAGACATGTGAATGTGTTGGTGAGATAAATATTTACCAGCAAACATAAAGGGAAATGTTGGGAAGCCTCTCATTCCCCGAAATTGGGGTTATACAATTTTATAAACGTGTTTATCGTAATTTGTAGCGAGTTAAAATATTGGATTGTGGAATAACACGGAGCATAATTATTACACTTCCCAATTTGACCTTTAAAGGTAATATTTAGCACGTCACGTAAGAGGACTATATGATATTGTTTTATTGTACTGCACGTACTCGTGTGGTCCGATTTAAATCATGTTTTGAAGAGTTGTTGATTAAGACGAAGAACTAGTTTTTTTCGACAATGAACTTCCGATATCTTTCTACTTCAAACTAAACCGAATCACCACTGAAACAGAATCTCGAAGTACGAAATAATTACATCTAAATGCACAAATATTTCTTTAGTAAAAGAGTATAGTGGCCTATTGGCACAGAAGATTTGTTATTCTCGTTTCCAGTTCCAATATTACACACGGTCATCAACAAAAAGGATATTAACAGCACATAGAGAATTAAAAGGAGATTAATTTTAGCACAAAAATGAGAAATAAAAAAATTACACATATGGAATTTGGCGGACGCAGCGACTATAGTCTATTGTCCAAGGCCGTTGTCTTCCATTCCGAACTTACACAGCCGAAGTTTGCGGAAGATTTTACGTTCCGGCGACGACGTCTTCGGCTGATATGAAACACCGTAAGCACCAGAAAATTACGAAATTACGCGGCAGAATAATGTATGCTCTACAGAATAAGTTGCCGCTGAACTTACGCTCTAGTCGTCTGACCGAAGTTCAGCTGTACGTACGCTGTTATGCAACGTAATTTCGGCATAATGTGTTAGCCGATCTGTGACTTCGATCGCGTAAGTTCGCCATAGCGTGTTTAGGCACTATACAACGTTCTTATGTTGAAGGAAAACTTCTTTTAAACCTACACTCATCTCTGTAGAAATTCAAAGATTAAGTTAGTTCAACCCGAACTAACCATTGTTGTCGCCTAATGCAATTTACCCTATTATCAAAGTATAGGTTCCAGCGCATCGGTAGAGACGAAATATGGGCCCATATATAGTACAGAAAAACCTTTATGTATTTCAGGAAACGTATATTTCCGTACCACCAAGACAAGACGCCTCAATATCGAATTGTTCCAATGTCGATCACTCGAGACGTGGAGAAGACATTGATTTGTGGCGGGAACTGAAGATGGATTAAACGGAACAAAGAAAGTTTACCGCATTCTGACTCCACGGTCAAGAGCAGATCATGTTGTACACTGCCTAGCGATTATATTCCTTATTCAATTGATATAAGAATCGTACCAATTTTAGATTTGGCTGATGTGTCGCACTCACATAAATTGGTATAAATTATTTGTTGTAACTTTCAAACTGATTCGTTTAATCTAATATTATGACAAATGACACTACTGATAAAAAATAACAAAAGCTTTCGTGATCTCCAATCATTTGCTTTCCCTTGAGTTGGTTTAGGGTTTATTTTAGGCTAAAAACATTATAAATTGCATAAAATGGACGTAACAAAACATTTTAGTACTTAGTTTAGTAGTATTTTTTGTACCTACTGCTCATGATGTTTTTTTCATTTGGTCAGTATATTACAGATTAACATGCTTAAAAAGTTGTCTATTGGTGAATTAAAAAAAAACAAGTTTATTATGTGTTTTTATTTTCTAACCCTCATTCTAACAAATGTAATTACTATCTTTTTAGGCATGCCTGTACGAGAAGACTCGAAATGCTAAAGTATCATATAAAATACGAATGAAGATATACGCTAATGCATAATCAAGACAAATTAGACTCTTCGTACAAGGTAAAACAAAAGAAGGCTCTCTCGTTACGACTTCCCGATGAATGTAAATTGTAATGTAAACAGTCTTATTGGAGGCACTCGGAATAAATTGTAATTGAAATTTGAAATAACGAACAGAAAAAGAAAAAAATTGCTAAGTTATATTTTATCTGATCATTTTATTAGACTTGGTCTTTGGAATGTGTTTTTATTTTCTTTGGTTTTATTTAAACGCAGAAAAATCTAAATTATAATGAAAATGATTGTAAATTTATTTTGAAACTAGCGGCCCGCCCCGGCTTTCCACAGGAAAATGGTTATTGTGGGTTATCCCTAAGTATATTGCATGTATTATACATATAAACCTTTTGACATACATAGGGACATAGGGACAGAGAAAGCGACTTTGTTTTATACTATGTAGTGTTATGGAAAAGCCTGTGGCGTTTTTTGTGGCGAGTTCTTCTCCGCAGAAGACGGCCAAATTTTTGAACTCGTAAGAAAATATTACTGACATAACTAAGTGATGTAAAAGTCCTAAAGTTAAAAAAATAAGTTCTTTGAAATTTTGCTTTGTAATTTCATTAAGTTACTATTTGACTGTAATTATTCAATACTTTTATTGTTCTTTATTAGAAACATTTCGTTTATTATTAGAAGCCGAGCGAGAGAGGCTTCAGAATGGCGCACTCTATTTTAACCTTAAAAAAAAAAAAAAAAAAACTCTCTCTCTCTCTTATTCTTATTCTTATTCTTCTTAAACTGAAATGACATAATCAATAGCGATTCAACCAAAAGAGCTAGAGTACTATTTTTAAAGTATTTGATGTAAATACTATGGTACCTATTTGTTATTTGTAAGTAATATTTATTTACTAGTTTTTTATGCCGCCAACCCGCATTGCACTATGCGTTCAGATGCTTTTCTCAAACAAAGCAATGATATTAGAAGATGCGCCACGTTGATACTGCTGCGGGACGGCTCGAATGACTGAAACTAGTCACAATGGGAGATTTTCTGAAAGATTAAAAAAAAAAACGAGCGTTCTTTAAGATTTCCATAGATGACGCTAGTAAAATAATGAGAACAGTAAGATTTATTGTAGACTCATGGCTTTTTTTCTGTCGGATTGTACATGGTTCTGATTGAGATAATTGTTAAGATAATTAGTTGATTAATTTGAATGTTTATTTACAATCCAATTACTTCTGTAATTAATACTAATTTGCTACTAGAAAACTTCCCATTAGGACTATTTCTCGGCACGCGTTTCCCGCGTTGGCGTATTTACCTCTTGTAATGTCACTACATAGTATAAAATAAAGTCGCTTTCTCTGTCACATAGGTGTCTCTCCCTTTGTACGCTTAAATCTTTAAAACTACGCAACGGATTTTGATGCGGTTTTTTTTAATAGATAGAGTGATTCAAGAGGAAGGTTTATATGTATAATACATGCTTAATATACTGAAGGATAACCCACAATAACCATTTTCCCGTGCGGAGCCGGGGCGGGTCGCTAGTATATAATATAAATGAAACAAAGGTTGCCAGGTAGAGCTACCTTAGCAGCCGAGCGTCGATTCAACTTTGTTTATGTATTACTGGCTTTCCACCGCGGCTCCGCTCGCGTTAACAGTTTTTCCCGTGGGAATGAAGCATTTTCCCGCGGTAAAAGGTTGTAACGTGGTGCATGCCACCTCGTTGCTTCACCCTCATCTCATTTACCATTTTCGTCTAAATTCTAATATATTTAATTTTTGAATTCAGTCAACAATCATCCGTCATTTCATTCATTTTTTTATTCACTTTTCGTTAACCTCTCGGCCATGTCGGCTGTGATCCAAAATTCCAGTATATAATCCAGTATATAATCCATTTTAATATTTTAATACATTTGTGAACAGTAATATGTTATCTTCTTGTGCGCGCTCGCTGGCTCGCCCAGGACCTGGCGCGCCGCGGGCGTCACAAGGTAGTCTATGTTACTCAGGGTGAATGTAGCTTTCTAATGGTGAAAGAATTTTTGAAATCGGTTCAGTAGTTTTCGAGTTTATTAATTACAAACATACACACAAAAATACTAATCTTTCCTTTTTATAATATTAGTATGATTGTCTGAAAATACGAACGACGATCGTACGAATTTGTATCGTATTTATTCAATGTAACACTTATTTATTAATTATTAATGTTCTTTATTGACACCAGAAACAACCATATTGTAAATTAATATTATGGGTAGTAAAATAAATTTTAATTGACGGATGTATAGATCTAACGCTTCAAACAAAAAGTCTTAGTTTAACAACCTCGTGTATATTCAATGTAATATTTATTGACAGAAAATGTCAAGAGAATGGGCCAGTGGGCTTGAACCGAGGACTTTTGAATGGAAGTCAACGGCCAGAACAACTTGGCCACCGACGCTCTACATGACAGAATATTGCTTTATAACAGTATTTTTATTTATTCTATAAATTATATGCACAATTAACGTTCTGTGGTTGACCATTTACAGGTTTATCGCCCATAATAAACTGCCAGTGCTCATGTTAATTCGAATTTTGAAATAATGTTCAAATATTCCATTCCGTGAATAAATAATCAATGCCACCACACATTAGGTAGTGCTTTTAACCACAAATGCAAAATCACGGAAACTGCGAATGGGCCCGATTTTGTGCGATTTTGGGTGATTGGCAACTTAAATTTAAAGACGTCAATCATCGATTTTATCGACGCGTAGTTTGCACTTATTAAGATTCCTTTGCCTTTCCCATAAGGGAGAAATAAGCTAAAAAAAAACAGCAGGCATGCGAAAACATGCCACTTAAAATTAATCTAAATTTGATGGAGCTGCGCTTTTATTTTAAATATAATTTATTCAAATTTAGATTCATTTTGTCTTCCATCCTTTTCGATTCCCATATGAGTGAAAAAGACCTAGGACTGCCCAATTTCCTGATTAATTATCCTGTTAAACTGGGATAATTATTGAAGAGAATGTGCACTTTACGAGCTATCGAAAATGCGAGAAACATTAAAATTATAAATGCAAAAGAAAGTCTGTCTGTGTGCTTTTAATGCTTACGCCAAAATCACTGAATCTATTTTGATGAAATTTTGTAAGGAATAGAATACATCTTAAATACAGGATAAAGGCTACTTTTAACTTTAATATTGTTGCCAAACACACAATGTTAATTGTGTGGTATAAAAAGTTATGTAAATACATTAGGCGGTCCCAAAGCAGGTTTTTTAATTTTTCTGGTCAGTCCGTATATGATTTATTAGCAACACAATTTAAAAAAATCCTTAATACTTACCAAGAATCACGATATACTCTTAAATAGTTATTTTCTTATTGACTTAATTGTATAGAGAGAGACCCAATTTCCCTAATAGACTTAAGCTGTATTTTAAGACATTCCTGAAAATATCTCATACGTTACTCGCTTCCTTAATAAACTACTCGCACACGGAAATGGTATTTTCATAAACTTCTCGCAGTCCACTAAAAGCGCCCCTTGGTCCCAAGGGCCTTCCTTTATACATAAGCCGGCATAATCCCTAAACCGTCGGCCATCTTTGGCCCTTCCTAGCAATTTCTTACGGGCTCGCTCGCCTTCATTGTGTTTGAAACCAGAATATGGAGTTATATTAGTTATATACGAGCTTTATAAGCTGTGAGTGTTTGGGATTTCTTTATTTGATATTGTTTTTATCTTTTTTTATTAATCACGCTTTACATCCCGCAGCATTTCGTAAACGATTATTTTTCCTAATTGACCGTATTTTGCTTGTGTCGAAAAGGTACGACCAATCAAGCTTCACCGGACTTGCGGGGGAGCGGATGGCTCTACCCCAGAGTAATCACGTACCAACGCGTCTATAGTACTTTCGCGTTAGCTTGGCAATAGCGAACATTGACAAGACCGGTACCAAAAAGTAATATTTTTAAACGATAATTATCGCTTTCCGTACTAACTGTTCTACTATTCATGTACTATTCATATGTACTATGTACTATTCATATCGTATACATTTACTAAGGAAAACGATATAATACGAGTACAGTGGTAGTAAATGTCAACGCTCGCTATTGCCAAGCTAACGCGAAAGTACTATAGTCGACACCACAATTACTACAAAAATAAAAAGTAACGTTGTTTTTTACAGATTCCAAATTTAAAAGTGTGAAGATACCACAGTGACTTCCAGCCAGTCCGCTGGCGGCGCCGCATCGTTATCTGGCCAGTCACAAATCACCAGATTTTAGCACCGCGGCGGCCATCTTTCGTGCTACTCTCGCACAAATCCCGAAATCCATATGCTCTTGCGACTTTTTATTATGATGCAAGTGTCGTGTCTGCCTTTTATTCTTTGTTTAACTACTCGTAGGACATTCTTTTTTTATTTATTTTTTTATTTATTATTTATTGTACACAAACATTTTACAAATATAGTTATTCAAAAAGTAGACACAACAGGCAGGCACAGCTTATCTCTCACGAAATGTCTTCCAGCTGGCCTAATTGATTATATTACTTTTTTAAATACTATATTTGAATACCTTATTTTATAGAGAAAGACTTTAAAGAATTCCTGATTTTCTTTAATAACATAAAATATAATAATTGTATCACAACTTCACGAGCCCTTCATTTTCTTGTCGAGTCGATTAGGGATCTAAACATCGGTCTAAATTTTACAAATCCTTATTTGTCATTTTTTATTTTATTTATAATTTCCCACAACTTGACTTCTTTCGGTTGATTATGAAGTGTCTATATAACATCATATTAACATGTATAGAGATTGCTATACACTTCAGCTTGGAGTCGGTGTTTTCCTTTTTTGAAGTCGGTTAAAAAACTCGTTAAACGATAGTTAAATCCACTTTACTACAGACTAATTTCACCGTAATATTATAATATCATCTGTTTTCTTAATTACCAAATAAAACATGAATACAAAAACAGCTATACGCGCCTGCGGTAAAACGCACTTAATGACAAAATAACGAGCAAGCGTACTCAGGGTATATTTTAAAATGCATTATATTACATCGAAGCGACAGTGTTGCCCACTACCAAGTGTAAAAAAACAAGTTATCACATTAATATTACAAAAAGTTTGTGAGTGTGTGAGTGTGTATGTTTGTTACTTCTTCACGTCTAAACGGCTGGATCGATTTTAATGAAATTTGGTATGGAGTTAGCTGACACTCTGGTTTAACGCATAGGCCACTTTTTACCGCGGGAAAACTTGTTGAGGCGGGCGGAAAGCTTGTACTAGATAAATTGCGTTTTTAACTGACCTAAGAAGTGAGAGTCTTTTTGATTGATTAATCGAATCAGGACATTATAAAGTGTAGGATCCAGTTTTTTTTTCTTTTTTTACAAAACAAGAACAATATGTAACTACTAGAAAAATATTTATCATTTCAAATATTTTACTTATTGAAACTATATCTATAATTATGTTTATCATTGCTTTTTTTGTTCCATGTTAAGACTAGTGCACATTATTCCAAAATTTGACAAACCTTTTTAACTGGACATAATTTTCTAAGTTTTATTACTCGGCACGTAAATGTGTTTTCGATTTTGAATAATTTGATTATGATATTTTTTTTCTGGAATAAAATTAAGTTTCTTTTAAATGTTTCATTAGTAAGGGACACGACATGCAAGTGCATTAATGCTGACGCATACTTTATTTGTTATTGAAATGAGACAATTAAAATGAAACTTAATACATTTTTGCCCAACTCAGGCTGTCAAACTATGTATAAAATCAATATGTGGGGACATCTCACACACAGCCATCCGACCCCAAACTAGACAGAGCCTGTACTATGGGTGTCAGACAGCTGATATACATACATATATAAAATTAAATATACAACATTCAGACATAAAGCAATCACACGAAATTTTGCCTAGGGCGGAATTCGAACCCAAAGTCCTCGTTCTTAATGTTCATATAAACTGAACTCAGATCATGTAAGATTTTAATGATCGAACAGATCAAAATTTAAAATTTTTGCATTTATATTTTATCTTAATCCAACATCGAGGTCGCAAACTTTTTTTTTATTTGAACTAAAAAAAAAATTACGCTGTTATCCCTAAGGTAATTTATTCTTTTAATCAAAAATTTTGGAACTTTATTTCACTTATTAATGTATAACAATTAAAAAAAGTTTATTAAATTTTTCTATCACCCCAATAAAATATTTTTTTTAATTTATCATTTATTTTATATGTAGCATGTTCAATATGCAGCATTTTCCAAAGCGGGGAATTAATTAACGCCTACAAGACTATTATTGACACAAATGAAATATGACAAATTCCACGATGCTTTGTCCTGTTTACCTGGAATCGAATACCATTAACGCCTGTAAACCGTTCAATATACTACCAAAATATAACCAATTTGGAAATTCATTTTCAAATTGCACCGAAATAATGAACTATTTCAAATTGGATACTTCAAATTTTCACTTCCGCCGTAAACGTTCGTTTGAGCAAAAATAAAATCAAAAACTTCTCGAAAGAAATTGGAATGCATGAAAAGTAATGCCTAACAAGAATTGAAATACAAGAAGCAATCAAAGTTGGGTCAGGGCTACAGAAACAAGAATAATGCAAGTTAGAAATGGCAATGGGTGTAGCATTTAAACTTTATTATGACTAGTTGTAAAACTTCGCACTTAGATAGGCTGGGATCGCAGTATTATTATTAATTACCAGGTAAACCCGCCCAGATTATTGATTGATTTTCTTTGTCAATCAAGAAGCTTAAAATTACCCTCACAAGAATATTGTTGGGATGATCCAATGGCGGGAACTAAATAAAGTCAGAGAGAGGTAAGAATTCATCTACTATGTGTGTGTGTGTGTGTGTGTGTTGTTGTCCTATGGTACTGACAACTTGCTCAAAAAGGTTGCTCACAAAGGTTGCTCAACTAGTTAGGATGATACAGCCTTTTTTTAATCTTTTTTCAAATTAGTAATTTATCCTCCAATATGCTTTACTTGCTGTTGGAGTAGAGCAAATTGAAATTCTATAACCTAATTAAAGGCTGAATCACCTGATTGTCCGAAAAGAAAATGATGATTCAGTGCTTCGGAAGGCACGTAAAGCCGTTGGTCCCGGCTACTATCTACGGATGTAGTCGTTATTGAAGCCATGTCGGAAGCCTAAGGCGGTTCTATAATTCCGACACCAGGGTTTGTGAGGTAGGTTAACCTCGAAACCCAATCGATAAGGAAGCAAGCAATAAATACTAAGATGAAGAAACTGTCAAATAAGACTTTATGTAACCACCAGTTAATGTTTTGACTTTGTTCAATGTGTTCACGGTAGATCCCGGTCAATCTATGCTGCCAGTTCAAATATTTCTATTTCTAAGTTCAGAGCAAATAATCTGAAACCTCTTGTTACTTTCAGAAAATGTTTTTAGTCCAGCTAACAAGTCCTTGTTGTTGTAAAACAACATTTCAGATAAAAGTAAGGTTTGTACACTTTACTTATGGTTAGATAATTTCTGAAAAATTACGCTAAGATATTTCTCCAATAGATATAGTTTCGTAAACATAGACGTTATTATCGAACTGTAAAGAAAGTAAAGTCAAATAAACATCAACTAAGAGCGAATCTTCTTAATTCATACACTGATGGTAAAGAGTACTTAAACCTTTAAAAAGTAATACTTTAGACCTTTTGGCTAGTTTCTTTGGTTATCAATTTTACTTAGCAATGTTTCTCCCTAATACCAATATTGTTTATAGAGTTTCTAGAATAAAATACAAAATTAATTCTTCACAAACCTTCATTACCTAATACATTGACTTGTAACCACAACGCATTCTTAAAAAAGTCTTCTCTGTAACAATTCATTTATAATTTAAAACTGAAATATAATATTATGTATTTGTGACGTAGAAAGAAGCATAATAATTGGAAAAATGGCGCAGAAGGCTGATGAACACAATGGCAACACATACAACCATTCAACCCTCACCTAGTTTTGTACCAAACCAGACCAATCACCTTAAAAACAAGGCTGAAACCTTAATTAGCAACACTAAACCGAAGAAGAACGCTACAATATTTTTCATTATTTCCCGAAGCACAGCCGTGTCGAATAGGCATAAAGGCTAATTTACACTGTTGTAGCAATTCAATTTCGCGGGAAATAGCCCCAGCCAGGTTAGGGTTGAGGCACACGCGATTGTATTGATCTGATACGGCGTGTCTGGAATCCGTATCGGAGATAAACAAATACAGATGTGACCTAGTCGGGACACCGTGCGACTAACCTCAAAAACAAACATTTGCAATATTTTGGGCTTGACTTAGGTCACTGGGCGATCACTCTATACAGAAAACGCATTTTGACAAACTACCTACTTCTTTTTAAATAACAACTGAATATCAACTACAAGCACAAGGTGGACCGACGATCTGGTGAGGGTCGCGGGAAGCCGCTGGATGCGGGCAGCGCAGGACCGATCGTCGTGGAGATCTTTGGGGGAGGCCTTTGTCCAGCAGTCTACGTCTTTCGGCTGAAATGATGATGATGATGATGATCAACTACAAGTCAATGGCGCTAGGCGCTATGTAAAACACCCCGAACACCACCGGCGGAGTCCCGCGGTGCCTGCGGGGTGCGGGGCGTGGGGCGCTATATCGGGCGGGAAACTCATTTTGGCGTGGGTGGTGAGTGTCCTTTCTGTAAGTACAGGTTAGTACTATTATCTTCTTCTGTGCTTAGGTACAACGTATCGCAAAACCTCTCGGGTGATGACTCGGCCCATCTTTTGTTCTAAAAGTTTTCTGAAATAGCAATTTTTTTACTCTTCATACAAATTGATCAGCTGACCAAGTCAATTTGTATGAAATGTAAAAAAACAATTGCGAGTTTAGAAAACTTCCAGAGGGCTGCAAAATGTTTTGCGTTATTTAATTAACACGCTGTATATAAATTAGTTGAAACTGGCACAAAGATATCTAGTGCCATAAAAAAAAAGTTTGCGTCAGAAATTTAAAAAACATTATTCGATTCGTTCGAGCCGCTATTCCATCGTGAATTTTAAGAGACAGTATTAATTTGGAATGTATTAAGTTCCCCTTGTAAGTACCCCTGATGGGCCCTTAATGGAATCGACAAAAGGTATCCGTGATCGCGAGGCGGCCATTTTAATTGGATTTAGTTAGAAATTAATTAAGATGTTAAGAGCTCCGTTCGTGCTGTAAGTCAATTTGTCAGTTCTTGTCACCAAAAGGTATATTTTAGTGTCTTAACTTAACAAATTAGGTATTAAATTCTAATTATAGTACGCTAGCCTTCCGCCTCGTGACTCCGGCGTTTGAAATGTTAAATGAGGACGTTTTCCTATTAAATTAACTTAAGTTCAAAATTCCAATTCACAAATTTTTTTGGGTGCGGGCAGCGCAGGGCCGATCATTGTGGAGATCCTTGGTGGGAGGCCGTTGTCCAGCAGTGGACGTCTACAGGCTGATATGGTGAACTCAATACGTATTAATCGCCGCGTCGCATCGCCTTAAACTTTCTCCAGGGGGTTTGCTTGATCGGTTTACTTCGTCGACATGACATGACGTGGCCTTATTCCCTCCCTGTAGTTCCATACATTGTACGCACCTAACATCTACTTACATTGTTAGTTTCACTCTCAATCAATTTATTCCCTAGGGCGACGCGATAACCAAGTTCCTCTCAGATTTCTCGCCTTCATTATTATTTCTGATTAATTCCCGTACACACCGGTTACCCAAGGGAACCTCGTCTCGGCTTAGTTTCAGAGTTTGAGAATGTTCGCAGATTAGTATAGCATGTCAAGTTCTCTGTATCAAGTTTAGTATAAGTAATAATTATGTTGGTAGTGTTTTGTTTAGGTATGTCATTCGTTAACAGCTCATTATGTCCCCATCGAGGGGCTCGAGCCTACCCTGATATCAGGGTGAATAGGCCTTAGTCGACCACGCTGGCCCAGTGCGGGTTGGTCAACTACACACACAACTTTTGAATTACTTCGCAGGTGTGTGCAGGTTTCCTCACGATGTTTTCCTTCCCCGTAAGAGCGTCGAATAAACGTCTTACATATGAATTCGAAACTCGAAAACACACTGGTACGTGCCGAGGTTTGAACCCGCGAACTTCTGAATGGAAGTCAAAAAGTCAAGAGGCTAGACTTGACCACCCACGCTGTCATTTATGTCATTATTTGTTATTATTTTTGTAGGTATATATAAAATTTTCGTGTCACAGTTTTCGTTCCCATACTCCTCCGAAACGGCTAGACCGATTCTCATGAAATTTTGTGAGCGTATTCAGTAGGTCTGAGAATCGGCCAACATCTACTTTTCATACCCTTGAGAGCGGGCGGAGCCGCGGGGCGAACAGCTAGTTTTTGTATAATATCGTAAACATATTATACAACATTATCATAAAAGTCTGCTGGACAAATGTCTCCATCGCGTTGCCCTATTTAAATTGATTTTTTAAATACAGCACGTTATTTTATTTTTTGAGAGAGTAGAGTCCTATATGATCTTATATATCACTAGATTTCCGCCTCGCGTTAACAATTTTTCCTATTGCAATCAGGATTTTTCCCGGGGTAAAAATTATATCCATAGACCAAGTATTATTAAATCGGTTCAGTAGATTCGGAGCCAGTTCAATGCAAACAAACGATCAAAATTTTCCACTTTATAATTTTTAGTATAGATAAGTACTTATTTTTTAGGGTTCTTAACTTTGTTCTTAAAAAATAAATTATTATCTAATAAAAATATTTTTTTTGAAATTTCTACTAATTTTCGACTCTTACAAGGGAATCAAGACCAACAGGGAACTTCCCGTAAATTTAGAATCTTGAAACTTGGTACGAATCAACGTCTTATAACACAAAATAAGAAAATTAAAATACGAAAAGAATATTTTTTTCGTGACTATTATTATTTTTATTATAATAAAAATACTTTTAATAATTTCAAATTTACGCCTTGCCTCACGAACGCGTAGAAGTATTAAATTGAAATTCATGTCAAATACTTAGGTCTATAACAAAATAAAACTTCTACAATAACGCAATTAAGAGAAGCATAAAATGCCGCATATTTTGAAACTTGCAACTACTCGCAATAGAATCAAAACCTAAATAAGTATAGGTACTTCCAAACGACCTAGAATCTTGATATTTAGCATGAAGCAACGTTATATTACATAAAAGGGAAAAAAACTGAAAATTGCATTGTATAAAAATACGAGCTAAAGAAGGTTAAACAATAATTACTTAAATATTATTTTATTAAAGACAAATCAATTTTTTTGTATATCTGTTTGTCTGTTTGTACGGGCTAATCTCCTAAATTGTTAGACCGATTTGAATGATATTTTTCATAGTGGTACCTTATATCCCCGGTCAACATCTTAGATAGTTATTACCACAGAAAAATATCTAATTCCTACGGGAAACTGCACGTCAAAAAACAACGCGGGCGTAGCCGCGGGTGGAAAACTAGTAAGAAATATTATTCTTAATTAGAAACTGGTTTCGAACCCTGGTTTTGAAAGTGGTCGAAGGGATTTACAAACTTTATCAAGTGGGTTAGATTCTTAAATAAGTTTCAAGCATTCAAAGTTACAAAGAAATTTATTTCGCTGAACCATTTGTTAAATACTGCTTCAAACATTTATTATTCTTGTAAAGTTTCTAATTCTTATGGACACTTCAGTTGCTGAAAATTATAATTTTGTTGTTATTTTTCATGACTAATTCAAACAATCGTGTGATGAGCACTTGTGTTTGCCTTGTGTCTGGATGTTGTACATTTATAATGTACTTATTTTCTTTTGTACTTACATCCAGACACAAGGCAAACACAAGTGCTCATCACACGAATGTTTGAATTAGTCATGAAGAGTAACAGCAAAATCCCCAACTTAGATTACATAGTCGCCGCGTTAAATATGTGCCTTTTTTATGTGCAGACATTTGACCTCTACAGTTTTATTTTTAACTAGCTTTCCGCCCCGCGGCTCCGCCCGCGTTAACCATTTTTCCCGTCTATAAACCTCACGGAGCCCGAGACCTTTCCAACGAATGCAAAATCGTGGAAATCGGTTCGTGCGTTCTGGAGTTATTGCGTCAGGGAGGAAAACCCGACTTATTTTTATATAGTAGAAAATATTAAATAGATGTAGATTTATTAAATGAAAACTAGAGGTAAGTTAGTGAGTAGCCTGACTCAGAGTAGGTAGATAGTTACTTTACAACGTGTTTCATAGAGTACAGAAATAGCTAATATTTTTCATCACAGTGACTTAGTACGACATTCCCAACTCTAGTGGTCAGCTGTTATAATTTGACATCTGAGACATAGAGTGCCTACTTTCAGACTTGACAGCATTTAGTACTCATTAATACCTACGTTTCCGAGAAAGGTTAAAAAATATATTAATAGTTTAAATAAAAGCTGCTTTTAAAAACTCTAAGCGGTTCAAATAGGTTAAAGAATATAAAAGTATGTTTTTCTTGGAATAGTTGTCAAAATCAAAATGTCAAAATGTCAAAATGTCTTACTACAGGTCTCATACTTGGCCAGTAGACTCCTTACAAGCAACCCTTTTACCTCTTTTAAGCTTTACTGGTATTTTTGTAACACCCTGTATATTTTGTTTCTCAGAACGAAACTAGTAATTTGTGTAATAATATACCAATAGGTACCAAGGCGTGTCTAGCACCTATTGTTATTCTTAGGACATAAGACCAAGGTTGTCTTGTCTAGGTCAAACTAAATATCTATTAGTAACCTATAGGGGGTGTGGAGTTCTTGTAATACTAATTAGTTTAGTATTGATACCACGTTGTTGAAATTTTTTTTTCTTATACAAAGATATTCTTGGGTCTGGTTTTAGATATTACGCCCAACTTTAGTTTACAGTATCTACGTACCTTTCACTCTTTATGAATAAAAAGGGACAGGAAAATATCGATTAAGTTTTAGAGACGTCAAACATTGATTACCCTTCAGGTAACAATGCCCGTATCCGCTGGCGGAGGCGCAAAATCTAAATCAAAACGTCAAAAATAGTAATAGAGAAACTACGCGTTTAAAAAAAAAATTTTATGGCTTTATCATATTCAGTTATGAAAAAAATATTGTCTAAAAATACGAGTTTTATTGATTTAAAGTTGTAGGACAGAAAGAGAGATCTGACATGTACAGTACAATGACGTCACTAGTACATGTCTGCCATAATATATTCATAAAAAAGTTGTTTTGCACACATACACTTATCATGTGGGTTTAGAGGTTATCCTACTTGTTTTGAAGTGAGTGATTGATAGATTAGCATTATAAATTTTATGTCTCAGTAGTTATTCAGTCGATTTTGTTACTGTTTTACTGTTGTTATTATAATTTTGGAAAATGAATTCAAATCTATATAAATAAAAATGAATTGCTGTTCGTTAGTCTGCTTAAAACTCGAGAACGGCTGAACCGATTTGGCTAAGTGGGAAGGTTTAAAAAGTAAGAGAAAAAAATATTTAAAAAAACATTGAATTCAAATAAATTATATACCCGAGCGAAGCCGGGGCTGGCCGCTAGTATTAAATATTTTTCATACATATTCCTTAATAGAGACAGAGCCCCTCAGGCGTCGTCTCCTTCAAGATGCTTTTCCGTATCAACGGGCTAGGCCGTGGTCCGAGGCTCCCTTTAGCCGTCCCTAGACGCGTTGGTACATGACTACTCTGGGGTAGAGCCTCCTGCTGCAAGTCCGGTGACGCTAGATTGTTCTTAACTTTTCGACACAAGCGTAGGTCAATTTAAAAAAAATATTGACTAAGTAAATAGTTACACTTTACTACATAGTATAAAACAAAGTCGCTTTCTCTGTCCTTATGTCCCTATGTCCCTATGTATACTTAAATCTTTAAAACTACGGAACGGATTTTGATGCAATTTTTTTTAATAGATAGAATGATTCAAGAGGAAGGTTTATATGTATAATACATGCATAATATATTTAAGGATAACCCACAATAACCATTTTCCCGTGCGGAGCCGGGGTGGGTCGCTAGTACACTATAAACGAGGATTGGGCCGATAAGGCGAGGTGCTATTCACATAGAGTAAGAAAGATTTTTTTTGGGTAGTATAGAGGCAATAAGGCGATCCGGTCCTGTCAACACATAATATCTCACAGCTTGAAATTAAAAAAAAAAGAGCGTTCTTTAAGCTTTCCATAGATGACGCTAGTAAAATAATATGAACAGTGATATTTATTATAGACTTTTTGATTTTTTTTTTACATGGTTCTGAATAAGGTTAAATTTTAGGATAATCACTACTTATTATAAAACAAAGTCGCTTTCTCTGTCCCTATGTCCCTTTGTATGCTTAAATCTTTAAAACTACGCTAACTGCGGTTTTTTTTAGTAGAAAGAGGAAGGTTTATATGTATAATACATACATAATATACTTAAGAATAACCCACAATAACCATTTTCCCTTGCGGAGCCGGGGCGGGTCGCTAGTGATTTATATAATCCAATTCTTTTGTATAGTGTAACTAGTATTATATTATCTGTGGTATTTATTACCTCATTATTTACTAGTGCCCTCTGTTGAGCCGTTTTATAAGGTTTTATTTCATTATTTGCTACTGGAAAACTTTCTATTATATGATATACCTACTCGGATGTTTGTCAATAGAAAGTCCCCAATAGAAAGCTGCATGACATTTGGAACAATCACAACCCGGTGACAACCCCCCGTACCTCAGCTAGTTGACAGATTTTCTTTTATTATGTATGATATATAATTTTTGATTAAACTATTTTATACTTAAGACATTTTTTTTAAATACCTACCAATTTTTTATAGTACGAGCTTAAAATACCTACCTATTTTAGACTAAGTTAAATTTGTCACAGGCCAGCTGGAAGTCACCACATTTCGCGAGAGATAAGCTGTGCCTGTGTGTCAAATTTTTTAATACCTGTATCTATATTTTCATGTCGAATGCTGATCGACAGAATTCATTGTTATCATTTTCAATACTGTACGTACAACCTTAAATAAGCAATATTATTATTACTGTTATTATATTATTATTATTGTAGCAGCCCCCTACGAAATGACCAACGATCTGGTGAGGGTCGCGGGAAGCCGTTGGATGCGGGCAGCGCGGGACGGGACCCGATCATTGCATTGTGGAGATCCTTGGGGCCTTTGTCCAGCAGTGGACGTCTACAGGCTGAGATGATGATGACGATAATTGTATTTGGCCGTTCATCACTTTCTATTATGGTGACCACAATTACATTTACATAATAATAATAGGTAATGCAGATTAAAATGTACGGACTCTCCAGTTTGGGGTCAGATGGGCATCATGTGTGAGATATCCCCATATATATTTATTTAAACCACAAACTGTTTTTAAGATCAAAATATTTTTCGCCTAATGGCTTGGTAACTTCCTATTATTTTAATTAGTTCACTAACTGGACAACAGATGGCGTTGTTAGTTTTAGAAACATGGTTACATTGTGTATTTAGGCAATGATCAAATTGTCCAAAAAAAATTTTGCCTCCCCGCTCCAAAATAACGTAAAATAAGTATTTTTGCAAATTTAAGTTATCGTAACTGATAGCTTAAGTAATTCGTCTGGCGAAAAATCAATTTATTAGACATGGGCTAAGTCGTTATTTTGCGATCACCGTGACTGTCGTTCCAGTTCCAAAAAAATCACTGTGAAAAATCACCGTGACTTTGTCACGTCGTTACTTGTCGGTTACATGGAACGACATTGGGCTTGGAACTTAGATAACTAGGTGGAACGGTTGGAACTTGGAATCATAACGATAGTCGATTATAGTTGAGCGCGGGCGAGAGTGACTGACTGAACAGTTGACAAGTTCCGTAATTACTAAATATTTGTTACATTATCCTATAAGTATCGAAAAAAATAATAATCAAATAAGACATTTTTTTATAGTTTCCGTGTCTACTATACTTGTTGCTCTGTCGTCGTCGCGCGCTTGCAATAATCGCCATATTGGTTATATCGCCGAATCTACCTACCGATGATTAGAGATGGGCAATAGTTTTTGCCCGTTTCATTCCGCCCGGGTTATAACTGGGTTAAAACCCAAAGACCGAGTAATAACCCATTATCTACTTTTTTGGTGGGCAAAAACTCAGAAATATGAAAAATGAAGAAAAAAACAATCGGATTTGTTAATTTATGATAATTAGTCACACATACAAACTCGGCATCAGTTTACCGCCGCTTCAAATTGAAAAGTTCAATGTTAAAAATCGAAATAATTTTCATTGTTTTCGTTTATGGGCTGATATCAATGATACTCAAATCAGGGCTAAGTTACTTTGATGAAACTTGGTATAGAGATAGAATAGACCTTGGGAAAGGACATAGGCTAACTTTTACTGCGGGAAAATATCTAATTCCCACGGGAAAAACGAAGCTGAGGGGCGAAAAAGTTTTTATGAAACTTGGCAATAAGATAGAATATATCCTGGGGATGGAAAGTTACCTTTTACCGCAGGAAAAAAATATTCCCATGGGAAAAATAGTGGCGCACTTCAAAAGTTTTGCTGACACTTGGCACAGAGGTAGCTAGTATAGACCTTCAGGATGTATAAAGGCTACCTTATACCGCTTATAAATTTAATTAAAACCTTATTCGCTTTTGAACCGATTGCTTTCAAAATTAATGTCTAGGGTTCTTCCCAGTGATGTCCAATGACGAAACTGAGGTCAAAATTAGAATAAAATGGCCGCCGTTTTGAACTTTTTTGTTTCTGAACGGATTGCTTTCAAAATTGATATCTAGGGTCCCCAGTGGTCTCCGATGACGAAACTGAGGACAAAATTGGAAAAAAATATTTTCAACTTTTTTGTTGCTGAACGGATCGCTTACAAAATTGATATCTAGGGTCCCCAGTGGTGTCCGATGACGAATCTGAGAGCAAAGTTGGAAAAAATGGCCGCTATTTTGAACTCTTTCGTTTCTGAACCGATTGCTTCCAAAATAGATATCTAGGGTTCCCAGTGGTGTTTGATGCAGAAACTGAGGTCAAAATTGAAAAAATGGCCACCATTTTGAGCTTTTTTGTTTCTGAATGGATTACTACCAAAGTTGATATCTAGGGTCCCTAGTAGTGTTCGGTGACGAATCTTCGGTCAAAATTGAAAAAATGGCTGCTTTTTTGAACTTTCTTTTCTTAGTGTGGGGGTTGGGAAAATTTTATTCTGACGTCAGATTTGTTAGAGTCTAGAGACTACTGGGAATGAAAATCTAGCAAAAAAGTTTGAAATGGCGGCTATTTTTTCAAGTCTAACGTCAGATTCGTTATTGAATAACTTTGGGGACCTATCGATTTTGAAAGCAATTCGTTCAGAAAAAAAGAAGTTCAAAATGGCAGCCATTTCTCCAATTTTGACCTTAGATTCTTCATCGGTCACACCCTAGATATCAATTTTGAAAACAATTCGTTCAAAAAGAAAAAAGTTCAAAATGGCGGCCATTTTTTTCCAATTTCGACCTCAGATTCATCATGTGACGCCACTGGGGACCCTAGATATCGATTATGAAAGCAATTCGTTCAGAAACAAAGAACTTCAAAATGGTGGCCATTTTTTCCAATTTCGACCTCAGATTCATCATGTGACGCCACTACAAACCTAGATATCGATGGAAAATAATTTTCTGTTAACCAAAAAATCGAAAAACCAAAAAATCGAATCTTACAACAAATAGATATATTATTCGTGCACTAAAAATACTAATCTTGCACCAAATATCCAAGGGCGTGAAACGAAGCGGGGGAACGGGGGGGTTCGGGGGGCGCAGCCCCCCGGTAAAAAAAAACAAATCTACCCAGAATCGAATCGGTTGGTTAGGTTAGGTTAGACTGATGTCAATAACAGAGCGAAGGGAGCCGAGCGAGCGGAGCGAGCGTGCCGGGGCAGCGGCCGGCGACCGCTGTAGTTTTGAATTTTTCAATGTTGATTAACTCAAGAAGTCTCAAGTTTGCATATTATTTTGGTGCACAATTAGTATATTAGGTGGAACAAGAGTATAATTTGGTGAAGATATTTAGGTGGAACAAGAGAATAATTTGAGGTACCTACGGTTAAATACTATCCGATATCGATTAAGAAAGTAATTAGTTCAGAAAGAAAAAAGTTCAAAATGGCGGCCATTTTTTCCAATTTTGACCTCAGATTCGTCATCGGAGACCACTGGGGACCTTAGATATCGATTTTGAAATCAATCCGTTGAGAAACAAAATAGTTTAAAATGGCAGCCATTTTTACCGACTTTGATCTCAGGTTCGTCATTTGACACCACTGGGGACCGCAGATATCAATTTTGAAATCAATCCGTTGAGAAACAAAAAAGTTCAAAATGGCAGCCATTTTTACCGACTTTGATCTCAGGTTCGTCATGTGACACCACTGGGGGACCCTAGATATCAATTTTGAAAGCAATCCGTTCAGAAACAAAAATGTACATAGGTACTGGCGGGCATTTTTACCATTTTTTACCTTAGATATCGACTTTCAAAGCAATCATTTGAAAAGCAATAATATCAAAATATCGGCCATTTTTTCCAATTCTGACCTCAAATTATTATTCGTCATTTTTTAGGCTAAAAACAAAAAAGTTCAAAACTACACGAATATATCCTTCCTAAGGTCTATTCTATCTCTGTACCAAGTTTCATCAAAATAATCCGCCCTCTCTACCATTTTTCCCGTGGGAATGATGTATTTTCCCGCGGTAAAAGGCAGCCTATATCCATCCCCTAGGTCCGTTCTATCTCTGTGCCAAGTTTCATCGAGACTTTCCTCCTGCGCTATCATTTTTCCCGTGGGAAAAAGGTATTTTACCGCGGTAAAAGGTAGCCTTTGTCCTTCCCCAAGGTCTATTCTGGTTCTGTACCAAGTTTCATCAAAATCGGTTCAGTGGTTTTGGCGTGGAAGCGTAACAAACAGACTGACACAGTTCCTTTTGCATAAATTTATAATATAAGTAGGGATAATTTAGTGTAAAATCTTCATTTAACTTTGTTACGAGTGTAGTAGGCTATTTTTTTAAATTAAACTATGCTTTTCGTGTATATTCATATGTTTATTGCAATAATAGACACTTGAATTACCATTATTAGTGTATTTGAGTTTTTGCCCACCTGTTTGGGTTTTAACCCGGGCGATAATGGGCAATAATGGGTTATTACTCTCATGAGGGTTATAACCCGGGTCGTTGCCCATCTATACCGATGATTGGTCGCCGCCGCGAACCGGGCGGGAGCGCGGCCGCTTGGCGCCAACCGTGACAAATAACGCGCGGCGCGGTCGCGCTCGGAACGACTTGGAAGCCGCGAAGTAACAACGTTATTTTGGAACGTTGTTATTTTCTAAAAAGTCACAGTGACTTTTGCAGGCACCTGATCACTGTGACTTTTTCACTGTGACGTTATTTATCACCCAAGTCTACAATTTATTAAGTTAAGGGAGACTGGGAGAAACAAAAATCTGAAAATGAGTTTATAAAAATGCATTTCTTTCTATTTCTACTCTACTCAGTTTTTTAAGCTCTTTATGAGGTTGAATTTAAAAAAAATTCTAGCTTGAAAAAAATGACCGATAGTCGATACGGTAAGATTTTTTCCATGCTACAAAGCAAAATTTATTCTAAAAATTAGTGTAACGGTCTATTTATTCGTTACAACAAGTCAATGTAGTGTAAGTCTTGTTTACAGTGGAATTCGATTACCGTAACTTCGATGCCTTATATAGTTTATCGTCTAGCGAAAGATCAATTAAGTTAAGAGACAAAGTACGATTTTTCACCAGGAGCCGACAAAAGTTTTTTTCGTGAAAAAGTTATTCCGTTTCTGGCTACGGGTTTTTAACAAGGAACGAAAATTTTCAGCTTCCACTAAGTTTGCCATAGCAAGCAAGCAGGCGCCCATAACTGCTGCAACGGCTTTATGCGCCTCCCGCCAAGCCGACGCACTTTTATTCTCTTTTCCGCATAGGTACCTACGCTGACTCTGTTTCTGTAGAATTTTTTTACTGTTTCGTCGTTTGGTGCGAGTTATTTATATTATGCTGCCGCAAACATTTTATAATCATTTCTGAGTAGGTAGGTACGTGTTATTGCCACTGTTTTTTAAAGCAATTTTTAACTAAGACAAGTATTGTATTATTATTGTACTACAATAATATTACTTCAAGAAATTGAAATTATTTTTAAAGATCCTCGTTTTAATTAAAATTATCGTTATTAATAACTTAGACGCACACATTTAAGCGTTGTATATGTGTGGAAATATCTCCGATGTTACTATTGCCCCTTGTTACTTTTGTCCCCGGTCTACCCTATATTTTATTAATTACTAGCGACCCGCCCCGGCTGCGCACGGGAATATGGTTATTGTGGGTTATCCATAAGTATATTATGCATGTATTATACATATAAACCTTCCTCTTGAATCACTCTATCTATTAAAAAAAACCGGATCAAACTCCGTTGCGTAGTTTTAAAGATTTAAGCATACATAGGGTAATAGGGACAGAGAAAGCGACTTTGTTTTATATTATTAATAACAATTTTGGATATTTTTAGAATAAAAAGTAAATTAAAAAAATCTAAAAACCCGACTGCTTGGAAAGTGAACTAAAAAGATGAAAACAAGATGATAGTAGCATGTATAATTGAAATCCTCTTTTTCTATAGGTAAATTAAAAAATAGTCATTATTGCAGTCGGAGGCATAAAATATGTAGCAGGAGTCTTAGCAAGTAATATATGAATAATATGCCTCCGACTGCAATAATGACTATTTTAATTTATAGAAAAAGAGGATTTCAATTATACATGCTACTATCATCTTGTTTTCATCTTTTTAGTTCGCTTTCCAAGCAGTCGGGTTTTTAGATTTTTTTAATTTACTTTTTTATTGAAGACTTTTTAGTTTTATGAAATTTGGTTCAAGAAACATAATCTTCATTTTGAAGGACCTATCTCATGATGTGCCACTTAATATGTTACGCAAAAATTTGTTTTCGTCTTTACCGCCATTTTGTGTTTTTTGGCCGCCATTTTGGTTTTGTTAAAACAAAACCTAGCCTATAACTATCGCAGGATTTAGACGAATCGATAGACACCTCATTCTTTAAAATCCGTCCAGCCGTTTGGATGATTCGACGGTATAAAGAATCCCACATACATACATACATAGGTACACAGATACGCGTGAAAAACATAACCCTTCCTTTGCAGTCGAGTAAAAAGAATACAGATATTGAAATATTTTTTCATGCACATTCCACATTGATTGTTATTTTCATGTACCTATATAATATTTATAATCTAAATGAAATATATATAGGCATATAGCATAGTCTCGCTCGTTTTAATAATTAATAAATTTTATTTGCTGTGGTCTCAGTGATGCCATATCTACCAACTTTTTTGTAGATCTACCAATTTTCACTTCAGTCTACCTATCTACCACCCAAGACCTAAAATCTACCTATTTTTGACATATCATATTTGAATTATTTTTATATGGACGAGCGACGTAACGTTGCGATGTGTTGCGTGAGCCATGCGACAATGCGTCAAACATAGAGTTCAGGCCATAAACCACAAAAAAAGTCAGCAACAGTTCGCCGTTCGCGCCTAAGGACATTATTATACTGTTCTGGTTCTGTGTCCCATTCCGGTTGGTTTGTTGCGGAATCAATGGTGAATGGTGACAGCCCATTTAAAAATTTTCAAAAAAATAAATATATTATTTCCAAAAATGAACATTTTAACAACTGTTCATGAATTTTTAAAAATAACAAAAAACTTCTAAATTAAGGTGGTAGATCTACCAATTTTGCATTTTACATTCTACCAACTTTTGGCACATAATCTACTACTTTTCTAAAATTCGTGTTGGCTTGGCAACACTGGTCTAACTAAATGATATTTTGTCGTAAATACTAAATAAATTTAAGTTACCAGTTACGATAACTTAAATCTCTAAAAATACAGGTTTCTTCACGATGTTTTCGAGGGGCGAAAATAACATCCAGCTTGTCGTCATCGCGCGGAAACACAACGTAACCATGTTTCTAAAACTAACAGCGCCATCTGTTGACAATTTTGGGAAACCCAAGAACTCACTTTTATCGACAAAGCATTATAAGAATATGCCGTATTACCATACCCATTGTGTTTTAATTTGCTTTGTAGCTGATTTTTTTATTGTCTTGTGTATATACATAAATAATTATATAAATAAATGTTGAATGAAATAAATGATGGTTTTATATTTTGTACGGCCGGAGGGGTAAAGTTGTATATAGCGACCAAATTCATAATAATACTGAGGAGCGGCGCTGGTAGTTAGATAAATATACGTTAATTAGGTTGGCTGGAAGAGATCTTTTTGTAGAGACAAACTTGTCTTTGCTGTTAATTTACTGTCAAATTTTATTTTTATGTGAGCAGTAAAATAAAGTACATAATATACATATAATAGGTATATATACTCTTTCACGCAAAAACTACAAAATGTAACTTTACAATAATATAGCTTATAAATCAAAATAACACATAGGCTACTTTTTACGGCGGAAAAATACTTCTTTCCCACAGGAAAACCTGTTAACGCGGGCGAAGCCGCGGAGCGGAGAGCTAGTGTATAGTGTATGGTATTTAAATACAGGGTTACTTTTTAATCAGTGCACATATTATTTCAGAAATAAATAACCCGTATGTTGTATATTTTTTTACGTTCAAATCGAAATATCGCCATTCCATGCATAAAATAGGTGTCTTTTGTGAATAAAATTTTCTTGAAACTTCGAATTAAACACTCTTTGACATAATTAATTGGACCCGTATTTTGTCGTTTCTTTAAAATTCGTTTCCTAAACGGGATAAAAATAAAGTAATGAAAATAAAATATTTTCGTCTAATGTGATCTAATAACGATACTCTGTACACCAAATATGCGCAAAAAAAGTAAAAAAAATAATAATATGTGGGACATCTCACACACGGCCATCTAACACCAAACTAGCAGAGCCTGTACTATGGGTGTCAGACAGCGACAGAAAAGTAACGCAATAAAATAACTATTCTATATCTGATATCTGTATTTTACAATACACATAGACATTTATACAATACACTTTTTTCAATCGTACTTTACAAAACATTGTTATTAGTAATTATTATCATAATAATTGTAAAAATATGTTTAAAAGATGCAACGCCTGTGGAGTTTCTTTGGCGAGCTCTTCTCCACAGAAGACAGCCAAGTTTTTGAACTCGCCATAAAAGATAATTTAAATGACTTAACTAAGTGATGTAACATCCAAAAGTTAAAAAATAATTTTTTTGAACTCTTTGAACTCTTTAAGCAAACGTTTGTTCAGCACAAAGAAGCATTTTACGGATAATAAAAGTAGAAACAAAAAAATCTAAAAAGATACCCTTTTCGGTCGAATTGAGAACCTTCTTCATTCTTGAAATCGGTTAAAGATAAAAAAAAAAACAAAATAAATAAAAAAAAAAAAGTACCAACACATTAAAAACCAGTCAAGTGCGAGGAGAGTCGACTCGCCTGCAGAGGGTCCGTACAAACAAAGTTCTTCATCAGTAGCCGAAACTACACACGTGTAGGTAATGCATGATGAATAATATCACAAATGTACCTACCTAATATCATAAATCACAATTACGCGAGTATTGTAACCAGTACACCAGTAGGTACACATCACACATTAGATAAAGGAAAATCAACTTCTATCGGTAGATAGTAAAAAAATAAATAATAATTTGCCATCTATCTCGAGTAATGCTAATGTCACGTGCGCGGTAAATCATAATATTCATACTATGAGTATAACAATATATTAATTTTATTATACAGAGGAAATATTTGTATTTTTGTGTGTATGTTTGTAATGAATAAACTCAAAAACTACTGAACCGATTTCTAAAATTCTTTCACCATTTAAAAGCTACGTTCACCCTGAGTAACAAAACGAACGGTAAACTTATCTAGTAAGTTCAGTTCTTTTTTATATTTTGTACGCAGCGAGATAGCATTCATCGCTTCACACATAAGCCTTACTAGGTTTTACAGGGGAGCGTTACTGATTTTTTAATGTAAATTTTTGTTTCGAACAATAAATAAATAAAAAAAACATAGGCTACCTTTTACCGCGGGAAAATGGACCATTCCCACGGGAAAAACTGTTAACGGAAAGTTAGTGTTATAGTAAAGTAATGTGTATTGCTACGGTACGTCACTGTATGGAATAATACCAAGCAATTCTTCATACAAAGTGATAATTTCATTCTTCATTTTGGGTAATGTTTAGTGATTTGTAAATGTTATAGGGTGATATCAATTTTCGAAAGTAATGAGTAATGTGATATGGCGTTTTAACGTACCTACTGTTTTGCGGATGTTTAACCGAAACTACTGGACTGATTGAACTTAAATTTGGTAGGTACGCGTATGTAAATCCATGATTCAAACACGGACGTGTGACAATAAATTACATAATAAGTTTGAAACATGGAGGCCACAGCTCTTGAGTCCTCATAATCATCATCATCATCTCAGCCTGTAGACGTCCACTGCTGGACAAAGGCCTCCCCCAAAGATCTCCACAACGATCGGTCCAGCGCTGCCCGCATCCAACGGCTTCCCGCGACCCTTACCTTAGCTCTTGGGTAACAAATAAAAATATAAAAAAAAGTTTCGTGTGTCATATTAAATGAAAAGTCTTGTTGTAAGGATCTCAAATATTTTTTTTAGAATATTCAAAATAAATAATTTTGAAATTATTTAAGACTAGCGACCCGCCCCGGCTCCGCACGGGAAAATGGTTATTGTGGGTTATCCTTAAGTATATTATGCATGTATTATATATAAAAACCTTCCTCTTGAATCACTCTATCTATTAAAAAAAACCGCATCAAGATCCGTTGCGTAGTTATAAAGATTTAAGCATACAAAGGGACATAGGAGGGACATAGGGAGGGACATAGGGACAGAGAAAGCGACTTTGTTTTAGGTATACTATGTAGTGATATGATGAAGGCGGTAAAAATAGGCGAACATTGATCATTTATACAGGGCGTCCCACGGCTATGCCACATGGAGGGAAAGTACCTTAAATATTGTAGGTAGAACATTTTACTGAAAAAATACTTTATTTTTAATTAAAATACTATTAAAACTGCATTCATATTTTTTTAAATACATACAATATTTTTAGGTTCAAATTTCCCTCCATGTGGCATAGCCGTGGGACGCCCATACATAACTCCGGATCTATTGGAACTAAAATTTTGAAAACGGTTTTTTTTTAATTGACCTATGCTTGTGTCGAAAAGGTACGACCAATCAAGCTTCACCCGACTTGCGGGGGAGCGGAAGGCTACCCCAAAAAAGTCATATACCAACGCGTCTAGGGGCGGCTCAAGGGAGCCTCGGACCACGGCCTAGCGCGTTGATATTGAAAAACATCGTGACGGAGACGACGCCTGAGGGCTCCATCTCTGATTTTCAATTTTGATTTAGGTTCTGGCCGCGCCCCCGTAGGCGCGGGTGCGGGCGTTGTTACCTGAAAGGTAAAAAAAAATTGAAAATGGACGTAGTATTAGTGTAATTTCAGAGTACCATTATTAATTTTAGTTAGTAATAAACTCAAAAAGAATTTTAATTTTTAATCACATTTTTTTCAATTTCGTCGTTAATTAACTTTATGAATTACTAGCTTCCCGCCGCGGCTCCGCCCGCGTTAATTAGCCTTTATTTAGCCTTTAGTTAGCCTTTATTCTTCCCCAAGTTCTATTCTATTTTTGTGCCAAGTTTCACCAAAATCGGTTCAGTTATTTCGGAGCCCATTAATTATTAGGAATATTTTAGGTATTTTTCCCTCCCTATATGATCTCTATTTTTTAAAATAAAATATTGCCTATGTTATAAGGGTGAATGTAGCTTTCTAATGGTAAAAGAATTTTTGAAATCGGCACAGTAGTTTTTGAGTATAAACTCAATGTAATGAATAATCATTATAAACATACACACACATACACACACCACACACACACACACACACAAAATACAAATCTTTCTTTTTTATAATATTAGAATAGACTAGTAAGATAGTATAGACAACGAACTAAAAACTGCTTCGGCTTTGATTGATCGTCACCATCCACGTTTTACTGCCGCCGTAATAAACATCGCCACGCGAATGTGATGTGCCCAATTGCCCATCAAAAGGAGCACGCTATTTCTGCATTATTATTTAGGTTATATTTCAAGAAACCCAGCAATAAAACTTGGTGTGTCAAAGTCAATAACAGAATAGAATTAAAAAAGGCCTTAAAGGCCTTAAGCGGCTTTACTGCAAAGGAGGGTATGCAAACTGATACCTTTATGAGAAAGAGTCGTTCCACTTTCGTCCCACATAATACGGCCCAATTGGGACGAAAAGATAATTTAATATTTTAGTGCCTCTTTGAACTAGTCCAATGCATATTATTATTATTTAGAATGTTTAGATGTTTAATACCGGCAACATCAAAGTACCTATTAATTGAATACTGCCAACATCGAAGTATATTATTGTAAATATTATTTCTTAGAAAGTAAGGGTGCTTCTACACGGTGCAAGTAGCTCGCGTATGTTGAGTTAATTATGTCTTCGTTTGGACACGCGAAGTACATACATTGGCCGCATCTAATTTAATCTGTATCTGTGTGACTTACACTTTATTATTTAAGGAATGCCTATATATAATTGTAGTTCTTTTAAACGAAGTCAAAGTTGTTTGATCAATATGCGCGATCTACTTGCACCGTGTCGAATTGAGGTAGAGTCTTCCGCTCCCCCGCAAGTCCGGTGATGCTTGATTGGTCGTACTTTTTCGACACAAACATAGGTCAATAAAAAAAATAACGGCGTAGAAGCACCCTAAATCACCATACGCTTTACATGATCACGTAATTTGGATAAATTGATATTTTGACGGTTTTCGATTAATTTCATCTTCACTATTATATCAAAACTTAATTGTGTCCAATGATAACAAAGGCTCATTTAAAAACGTTATAAAAATATTTAGATTACCATTTCGTCTCAAATGAACTGTATTTGCTTGGGACGAAAGAGGGACAACTTTGTAGGAAAGCAAAACTTTTAAAGCATATTGGCTCATTTTTGGCTAGAAGCCTAGTTCATATGAAGTTCTGTTTAAAAAGTGAGATGGGTAGATTGGATTAGTTTCCATGGAACTTAGATTCATGAAAGCTTTTAAAAAAATTCTTCGGACATGGTTTTGCGTTTGAATTATTTTTAGATTCATGATAAAAATTTAAAACGTTGTTGGTATTATTTTTAATACCAACAAAACAGAGGGGTACAACATCGTAACTAATAGATTTCTTTGTCCGCAAAGTGTCACAATCGAGAGTGTTTTAAGCTATAACCCAAGAAAATATCTTCAGCCATTTGAAAATTATCAGGTCATTTCAAGTTTTTAAAGGACCAAGTCGGTTTTGTGGCGGTACCTCAAAAAGAAAAAAGGAGCTATTTTAGTATCACTTTGAACAGCTATGGATTAAGTTTCTCTTGTAGATCTCAACTCTTCTTAACCGAACTTGGCGCCGAATTAGTACAGTAGCAACTTCTAGCAACCCTAGGAGTCAACCAAGTTTAGGTAGTTACCTAATTTCAAAGACGGCGGGAGTGAACTTTCTGGAAACTTTTTATTTTGTGATATGCGCCATCATTTCAGCCTATAGACGTCAACTGCTGGACAAAGGCCTCCCCCAAAGATCTACCTCGGTGTGCTAGAGGGGTTACTCTTGACGGCGATTCCGATCCGTTGACATTGAGATCGGGCGTTTCGTACTATCGAGCTAGTTCAAACCCTATCCGACTATAGCTCTAACTAAGATCACTAAGGGTAGGTTTAGTCCTGGATGAACATAATAATATGCAAAGCAACCGGCATTCCTGGCCTTCGTCTGCCGCAAATACAATTACTTTAATAATTACAAAACCGATAAAAAACAATATCATTCCGTTCTTTATCAAAAACCGGGTAACCAGAATGATTTTGGTTTGTTTCATTAAATTCCATCTATTGCCGGTTAATTGGGGATCGGAATTATATCTATTTTTCGAACGATATTAACAGGTATTTCAAAACCGGTCACTAGCGCCACCTTGGTTTTATATGTATTGGGCGGATATTGATTGAACTAACTGAAATCGGACATTTGTCAACTCTTGGCGGGCAGATTTTCAAGAGTAGCGGTCTAAAATTGACTTTGGTATAGCATTGGGTTGAAAAGGGATCGATATTGATTTCAAGAGAAGAGCCATAGATCATTGGTCCAGCTTGTGTGGGGTCTGCTCACGCCACGCTACATCTTCGGCGCGCGGTCGCCATCACGAGCCTACGTCATTTCTACGTCATTTTGCCTATTCATCCTTGTCGAATGCGTGTACTAGTAATAGACAAAGATGAACAGCGCAAAATTACGTAGGCTTGTGTCAGTCACGTGGTCTAACGGTTAGACCTTGTTTTCTTAGACCATGGGCACACCCCATTTTTGTAAAAGTCAAAGTCAAAGTATTTACTTTTAACTTTAGGATATTTACATCATCACTTTGTTAAGTCGATGACAAGCTGACAAGATTATATATTATTATAGTGCTCTGCTAAGCCCTCAGGAATATAGCTGCTACGTCATCAGCGATAAACAAAGACCGCCATACCTATAATAAATTACTATGCGTGTAAACAGGACAGCCAATTGTAACACTACTGTATTAATACAGGTTGCAGCGTAAATTTATTTAATATTCAAATGGAAACAGTCTGAAACAGAAATTACATAATAGCATTCTTGTTTACATTCGTGGATTGACAATATGGCGTTATAATGATAAGAATATTCTTAGACTAAAATAATATGATTTTGGATAACCTCGTAAACCCACACGATAAGCAAGCAAGCATTGGGTATGTGTAATTTTTTTAGGTTCTATATTTTAAAATTATTTCGGGATATACTAATTCCTATTATTCCCTATCAATTTGCCAAGATTGGGGCCATAAAACCAAGAGATAGCGATTGTTACCTATATCATTTTCAATTAAATAAATTTGACTTCCAAATGATGGACGCTAAACATTAAAATACTTACCTCAATAATATTAAGAACACAAAATACTCTGACTTACTTACTTTTGTTTAAATGTCAGTCGACTCTCAACTTCGCTCACACGTTACAACACAATAAATTGCTATGTCCATATGAACGCAGATCAAACGGTAAATGGGTAAGAATACATTTTTTGCTCTGTTATACACCCTAAAATATAACTGGTGGTTTATTAACTCATGAAACTGAACAATTTTCCCTAAGAAACATAGGTTGAAATCTCAAAAATACGAGTAATACTCAACTTTTAATATAAACTTCAGTCACGTGACCGGCCACTTTGTATGACAAGTTGAATTTAATTCTTGGCATTTCGACCTAAGTTCCTTAGAAAAATAGTTCAGGTAAGTTGTTTAAATTTCACGTTGGTTAATGTTGACAATGAAAATCTTACAATCGGCGGAATATATATTTAACTTAATAAGCAGAAATAACGAAACTGATCTCTTGTCAAATAAGCCGAAAATAATTTTAACATACCCAATTAACGAACGGGCAAAACCGAACTGGTAATATTCGGTTCTTTTTATTTCGATAGCAAACATCGTTGACAGTTACCTAATTGGTCACTTGTTGTATTTTACTTGAATAGTTGCTAAGTTAGAATCATATAAAAGGGACTCGTCTGGATCCAGAACCACATTCGACTCTCAGTGGTTGTCGGACCATTTTGACTCTTATTTACCGAATTCTCATAAAAATGTTACAAAAAATGGCGCGCGTGGTATGCTTCTTCATCGTTGCTGCACTCATTACTACCGGTATGTTCTTAATTTTATTTATTTATTGCAATTGAACGGGATACATTTAAAGGCACATCAAAGTATAATCAAAAGCATTTCAAAATTAATGAAATGCAACATTATTTATGTACTACTGGTCTTGCAATAAACATTTTTTTTCTAGAAGTATGGAAGTTAATGTGCAAACTACATTATTATTGTTTTACAAGATGTGGAATTATGTGGAAGCTGGAATGATTATTTTCATATTTTATTTATATACAGGGTTAATTTGGAGTCGGTGCGCATTTTAAATAGATATACATTTAAAAAGAAAACCCGTATAATTTTATTTTACAGTGTTTCATGAATCTAATAAGGCTATTTTGGGTTCGTCCCCGAGCTTACCGTTCCCCGAGCTTACCGTCCCGGAGCTTACCGATTTGTAATTATTATAAAAAGTCGATTAAAATATCAATCTCGCTTTAAAGTACTATTAGCAGCAAAAGTGCAAAGTCGAATTTTATACTTTATAGGAATAAATAATAAGTTTTAGACCACACGGTTAAATAATCACGTTTATTAATCTGCTGGTGTAATTATCACAGGTTTTAATCATCACAATAATTTGTTTTCTTATTAATAATGATGGCAATTATTATCTTAAAAATATGGTTTTGCTATATTTAATTTAATAATTACACATACATTTTTAGTCCTATAACTTTCATCATTAAGTTCACATAATTCTGCCTGCAGTAACCAAACAAACACATTTCATACCTACTTTAAAACACTTTTGACGTCTATTGTACAAGTTGGAAATAGTAGAAAAAAAAACAAAATTAAACGGAATCAATTTTATCAAAATCGGTAAACTCCGGGACGGTAAGCTCGGGGAACGGTAAGCTCGGGGATGAACCCGCTATTTTACGCGTAAGATAGTTATTAATTTTGTACAAAAAAAAAAACACTTGTTTTCAATTCCCTGTAGGTACTCGTACAAACAATTTTTGACATATGATTAAATTGGATATAAATAAGGGAATTAAAAAAAAACCCCTGGCTGACAAAAGTGGCACAATTTGTAAAAAAAATAACATTATATTATTTTGTTTTTCGGAGCCGCGGCGGGAAGCTAGTTATTAATAAACTGTGTAGTGTGCCGTGTCTAATGATTTATTTGAAACAGAAGAAAAATTATCATTATTATTAACAAACTATTATTATTTTCAGATGCTGAACCGAAAGGTTACTCTAGAGTAGAAGCGGCGGGTGGCTACTTAAAGTTACATCGTGATTCCTTAGATTGGAACAGTGCGGCAAATAGATGTGCGGCAGATGGAGGTTTTCTATACACGCCTGAGAGCGAATCGGAGCTTGACGAAGTCATCAGATTGCTAAGAGTTAATACAGCATATATGCATGTTGGAATATCAGATGTAGACTCCCTTGGCGTTTATATGACCGTCGATGGTGAGTGATACACTTATTTTATAATCCATACTTAGGTCTATTGCGAAAGTGTGTTGGTGTATATCTTTCTTTCACACTAAAACTAACACCCGTTTGCACTTAACATAAGAATCGCTTAAGTTGATGCCTAAAGTATTTAGGTGAGATTTGGTAAAAATTTTGTTTGCTAGTAACCTTCCGACTTTTTTTAAACTGCTTAATTTCTGCCTACCTTTATGAGCCCAATTAGACTGTAAGTGAAAACCAATTCCTTTATTAAGCTTTAGTTAGCTTAAGCCTTTCTTAACTACGAAAAGCCTAAGACAAGGTTAGTGCAAACAGGTGTAGGAAAGAAGTCAAAAGTGATAACCGAGGATTGAGAATATATTTTTTTTTAATTATCTAATAAGTCTATTCATTTAATGGAGTCCTTAAATGTAAATAAATATTATTATACTAATATCGCCACGTCTAAAATCTTCTGAAGGGCTTATAACTAAGAGACCCCCCCCTACAATAGCGTTTTTGAGCGTCGTCGCGGCAGCAAGGCGAGTAAAACAAAAGAATGTGTTCGCCGCGCCGCGCGCCGCCGCCGCCGGCCGTCATCGATGACGACGCTGCTGGCACGACGACGACGTGACGCTCGAAAGACGCTAGTATGGGGGGTCTTTAAGTATTATCATAGAAAAAAAAAACTAAAGTCTGCTGATTCAATTAATTAAAAAAAGGACTTATAAGTTAAAGGAAGAACTTAAATATCTATATTTCTGACTTAAAGGTTATCTTCGAGTCGACTTGTTAATGCATTAAAAGTATTTAAAAGGTGTCTCAATGCCCACAGGTCACTGCAATGTTGGTCTTTATTTCATGCTTACAGGAAAGCCTATCAGCGAGGTTTTTGATAAATGGGGAGACGGAGAGCCTAATCGAGGCTCGGACAACCAATTCCGCTGTGCTCGAATTGAAGTACAGTCTCGTCGCCTTGCAGTATTTGGATGCACCGGTTTCTCTCGAAATTTTATATGCAAGATCGAGCAAGGCATAGAAAGTTTAATATTGACGGATATAAAAAAGACCATCGGTATGTTGGATTTTAAAATTTCTAAATTTAAAAATAGTGGTTAAGATTCATTTTACTTGATTTGTATGGTCTTACCAGAGAGGTATGTCATTTTTACAACTTTCATATTATTTGAATAAATTTAGGTTAGTATCGCTTGTCAACGGACGACGCCCAGTGAGAAACGCCATACGCAGTTTATTTTTTAGGGTTCCGTACCTCAATAGCAAAAAACGGAACCCTTAGGGCTACCACACATAACTGCAAATTCGCATCGCAGCGCAACTATCTGTGAGCTCGCACGAACACTTCCAATTTGAATCACATTGCATCGCAGTTTTGTGTGGAAGTCTTTGTGTCTGTGCATCCGTCTGTCAGCGCCTATTTTCTCGGAAACTATTGAATCGAAGTTAAATTTTGGTAACATGTAATTTAATCAATGATTAAACGACGGACGTGTGACATTATTTTTTAAACATATGGGCTACATTTGGTTGATACCTAAATTAGACTTAAAAAAAACTATTTACAAACTATACATATATATAATAGTGTGACATATCAAATGAAAGAGCTTGTTGTAAATACCTTAACGTTTGGCTTTCATTTTATAAAATCCATTATTTTAAAGTCACAATTCCGTCTGAGTCACGTATTTGCATAATATATATGTTACGCTCAAATATCGAAAACGCTCAGTGAGCGGAAAAATAACTCACAACGCGTTGTGGTCACAGTAAAACATCCACATGGCGAAATTCGTGTAATGGCTCTAATGGTAACCTATCACATTTTCGAAAAACTGATAACCGAATTTCAATATTCCGTAAACGATTCATACATTTTTCAATTTCCATTGTATGACTTGACATATTTTTAAATCACCACAATAACACTTTACAGAATTATTCTTTCTCCGCACAACGTTATTCCGTTTTTCGATTAATCTTTTTTACTAAATCCCGTAATCTCACTTGGTCTTTTTTTAAACGATAGATTTTTTTTGTTGTTAATTTTATTATTCCGAAGTAACAATTATTATTTTTTATAATTACGACACATAATGTTTTTGGAGTTCGGGGCACCCCGACATCTGTCGGTTAGGTTAGAAGGGTATGGCGGGCGTGGTGGGCGAGCAAAGCGAGCCCACCTCGCCCGCCATACCCTTCTGTTAGGTTTGACATGTATGCATGCCTGCTTGTGCTTGGTTGCATGTTTGCTTGCTTGCTTGCTTGTTTGCATGCTTGCATGCATGCATGCTTGCTTGCTTGCTTGCATGCATGCTTGCTTGCTTGCATGCATGCTTGATGGAATACAGAATGTAAAATGGAGAAATTAAATTTGACCTTGCAATATAATGGTTCAATTGAGCTATCGCACATGTAATAAAATGGTTAATGATGACATGGATTTTCGGTATACTGGTAAATAGTTTAGCGGAAATTTGAAACATCGGTGAACAAGTAAAAAGGTCAATAAAAACGCGGAAACATAATACAATGGAAAATGTTATTTCGGACAATAAATAAAATTTCCAACTGATAAATGTCAAAAAGTTAGCGGAATAACAATATTCGGAACAAAAAATATCGGAAATACAATAGGTAACCGGCTCTAATGAAAACGCGCATAACGCGTTGTGGCATTCACAGAAAGACCAAATAGCGAAATTCGCGTCGTGGCTGACATGCTATTCGATCTCAACGCGTTGTGGCAATGAAGAAAAGCCATGACGCGTTCTGAGCATTCATTGTTTTAACCATATCACGACGGACAGGTTGTATGTAACTTGTCGGTGTCGGCTCGGGTGCAAAGATGCATTAAAACATCAGTTTTATTGATTTCTTTTCTGTTTATGAGAGAATTTTTTTTTGTTAGCGCTAATTAAAAAGAATAAAAAATATTTCCTAAGGACATCTACCAAAACGTTTCCAGCCTAGGCCTAGTAGGATCCATATCAGAAAGTAGTAAGCGTCGTAGTCAAATAATATTCCATACGCGTCATGGCTTTTCTTCATTGCCACAACGCGTTGAGATTTGAGATAGAATGTCAGCCACGACACGAATTTCGCTATTTGGTCTTTCTGTGATTGCCATAACGCGTTATGCGCGTTTTCATTAGAGCCATAACACGAATTTCGCCATGTGGATGTTTTACTGTGACCACAACGCGTTGTGAGCTATTTTTCCGCTCACTGAGCGTTTTCGATCTTTGAGCGTAACATATACACACAATTTGAACTCAATTAACCCAGTTATTTCGGCTGATGATGAAGAACTTCGTTTGTACGGAACCCTATCCAGTCGAATTTAACTCGCACCTGACCATTTTTTATATTTTTATAGGTAACTCCAGTGACAGAGTTATCGAACTATTGGAGAGGCAGAATACTGCCCTCGAACAACTATCACAAGGAACAACGAATCAGGCTAATGCTGCAGCCCGCAGGATGGAAACTGCTCAAAGGCAAGTAGCAGCTTCGTACAGGCTGATGGAGAACCTACAACAGCAATCAGTAAATCAGACGACCTTGCTTGAACGTCTGGCTGAATCCGCTGTAAGGCAGTCTACGGTGCTTGAACGTCTGGCTGAGTCTGCTGCAAGGCAGTCTCCAGTGCTTGAACGTCTGGCTGAGTCTGCTGCAAGGCAGTCTACGGTGCTTGATAGGCAAAACACTGTGCTGGGGCTATTACTGGATGCTGCCAAAAACCAAACAACTATTATGACTCAGATGTTGGAGCGGCTGCAAGAAGAAGATAACAACAGTGTTAACGTACGATCAGAACAGTAGTAATAGCTAACTTACCTAACCTAACTAAGATGAAAATAAATTAGTTTAATCAAACCCGGCCATTAGTAAGTATACACACACAATTTATAATTACATTATTTATTTTTAAAAGTAATCCATAAAGGCTTTCGTGAAATTCACAAACTTTATTGAAATTCTTACTAAAAAACATAAACTATGTTAAGTAATAAATTAAAGCGTTTGATTTAACCGAGATTAATTTTCATCGTTTTAGAGTATATTTAAATGAAACCTTGTTTACTTTCTATAATTTTTAGTTTTAGTAAAGTGTCCAAAGCAATTTCAATACAATTCAATTCACAATTTCCAAAAGTGTTCAAAGCAACTACACATACAAGGTTAACTCGACTGCCTTAGCACTTTTCATCGTGAAGTTCTGTTGTTCAAGTCCGGTGAAGCTTGATTGGTCGTACCTTTTCGACACAAGCATAGGTCAATTCAAAAAAAATAAAAAAAATAAGATGTTCTGTTGGCTATATCTAGGCTCCTCCTTCAGACCCCGTCATGTGCAATGAAAAATGTTCCAAGCAACAAAGCCAGTGAGCTCACACACGACTAAGTACCCTAGCACTTTCAATCACAAAGCAACAAAACGCATGAACTTCGAACTAGACTTCCATACACTTTCCACCCTGGAATTCTGCTTATTGTCTTCCAGCATCTTCTTAATCAAAAAAACTCGAGCCCCTCGGTGGGGACGTGTATGGGCTGGTAATGATGATACATTTATTTGGCAAATAAATCTACAATTCAGAAGGAAAATCTAATAACTGCAGTTAATTTCGAAACAGTAAGCCGGCGCAGAGAATATTTTTAGAATAAGGAAAACATCTAAAACATCGAGAAACAATTTAATAATTGCACAATGATTGACGTCACTAATTAAATTCTAAACATAAATAAATTATTATGTATTTTACATATGCTGATAAGATTCGTACCTACCTACGGGTGAAACATAATCGATTTTGCGAATCAAATGACAAGCGTAGGGTCAATTTTAAAAAGTCGTGTAGTAAAATATCCCCTAATATGGTTTGTTTCATATTAATCCGGACAAAAGTTCATTAACGCCTGCATGCATATAACGCGCAATTTTTTTTCAAACAATACGATAAGCACTAGTAAATATTGAGGTAATAAATACCGAAGTATTGGATTATAAAAAAAACATTCAAACTAATCAACTAATTATCCTAAAATTAATCTCAGTCAGAACCATGTAAGTACAATCCGACAAAAAAAAGGTCAAAAAGTCTACAATAAATCTCACTGTTCTCATTATTTCACTACTAGCGTCATCTATGGAAATTTAAAAGAACGCTAAATAAAAATATAAAAAAAGTTGTCAGAAAAGCTCCCATTAGAAAAAAACTCATTTCACAAACGCATTCGTAAAGGTAGCCGTTCGATTCGAACCAAGCGTTAGCGACACTGACGCTACGACACGAAAAAGGATAATGGACTCTAAGGTGATTATTTAAGGTGGACTTTGAAGGCATGCGACAGTGACGCGAGTGACGCAGCGTTACCGGTGTCTGTGTCGTCGCGCCAACTCACTTTTGAGTAAATTCATTCTTAAATACATCACCTTAGAGTCCATTATCCTTTTTCGTGTCGCAGCGTCAGTGTCACTGACGCTCGGTTCGAACGGTTACCTTAAGGCTGGTGGTAGCAGTTACCTCCACGTACGGTCATCTCTCTCTCTCACTGGTGGGAGTGAGGGTATCCAGCAGTTACCTCCACGACACAGTAACTGTGACATACTGCGCCGTTTCCAATATCGGCCGCGGAGGGCGCCACACGAAATGAAAAATAAAAGTCGTAAAGAAAATTACTTCCTGGCTCCGAAAATTCACTGTAACTTTGCATACGGCTTGTACGAAAGAAATCTGCGATACGAGAGAAAGTGTAATAAACGAGGTTGAAAATTCGATAAATAATAACTATCTTCATAATATAAAATACTATATTATCTAAGATAGACTATATGTGAATGTATATCATCTCGCTGACACCCATAGTACAGGCTCTATATCTACATAATATAAAATACTATATATAAGATAGACTGTAATATGTGAATGTATACTCGTATAATCTCCCTAACACCCATAGTACAGGCTCTGCTTAGTTTGGGAAAAAATGGAACATAGAAGATTTTTGATGTGAAACATCTATAGGCGAGGGGTAAAACTGATTACTGTCGTGGCGACCATGGCGAGCCGACGACCGTAGCATGCAGGCCATGGCAATGCGGTCGCCACGCTATATTTACTAACGAAAACTTTATCTTATTACCGCAAATAAGGTGTATATTCGTATTATACATAATGTACTACGCCATCTAGCAGATACCTGTAAAACCACTTGAAGCAAGTACAAACTAACTTCACTTTCGATTTTTCGGCTCACCATTATTTTTTATTTATCCTATCTAATACTTTATAATTATGTTATCATGATATATATATATAAGGCGATTTGAATTTTTGTAAGACAACGTCAACTAGGTTGCACATAAACTATTAAAATTGTCATGATCTGAAAACATATAACGTGCTGTAATTTATTTACATACTTATTCTATTATGTACCTAACTACCTACATACTTATTATAACAAGGCATATTTATGATCGATACTAAATAAAATTAGTATTTTTCCTTAGAGCTTTGTGTGGTGACAAAATTATTACATCATTTCACCACAAACGCTATACTTTGTCCTGTGTGTGTACGTTGCCCTCCAACATTGCCTATATTTATGGGAAATGTAAACCAAAATATGAAGAAATATTGGATGTGTACATAAAATAATTTCACACGAATCAAAATTTGTGAGCATAAAATATGAATAAATTTGGTGATAATATAAACACAGAGTCGACCAATTTAAAAGTTTGTTTCAATAAGACTTTTGTATGGCTGGAAACTACTTACTTACTTCGTTTTCTCTTCAAATGAAGTATTTCAGCAAGTAAGTGAGTGATAAGATAACATACTTCATGCCAAAAACATCATCTCAATGTTTCCTTCAGATAAATGTGTTCCCAGGAATATTCCCATAATTCCCGGAAAATTTCCGTTCCCAGGAATTTTCCCAACGAAATTTGCTGTTCAAGCTGGATAGATGTGGTAGACCGGGTTGGTGTTTTCCGGTTAGGTACCCAATGAGTCGTTAGTAACATTCCGACCGACTCTACAGATCTCACTGACTCATCCTAGTTGGCGTCAAACGGAATGTAGCATTCTTAGTGTGGGAAACAAACAAATTATGACCATTGACTCGAAGAAGAAGAAGAAGAAGAGTGTGTCTCCGGGAATGGCACCACTGGGCGGTCACTCCATACAGAAAACGCATTTTGACAACCTACTTCTTTTTGAATAACAACTGAATATCAATTACAAGTCAACGGCGCTAGGCGCTACGTAAAACACCCCCGAACACCACCGGCGGAGTCCCGCGGCGCCTGCGGGGTGCGGGGCGTGGGGCGCTATATCGGGCGGGAACTCATTTTGGCGCGGGGGGGTGTGTCCTTTCTGTTCGGGTTAGTAGTATTATTTTCTTCTGTGAAGGCACATCACCTTCTTTTGTTTGTCCACCTATCTTCATAGAGGGGTTCAAGCCTTTTTTAACATAGAAGAATTTATTTGGGCTTTTTTCATCGACCTATAAAAATATTTTTAAATTATCATAATTCTTTGTATACCTAACATAATCCTTGCAGTGCTTTTAACGTAAATGTTCCAATGGCAATAAGTCTTTTTTTCGGAAACGAAAAATTTATGACTTCTCCATACAAACTGTCTGATTTAAATGACCGTTTCGTTGGTATTGACCTTTTTTCTGTTTCTTAGAAAAGTCTCTTTAAGAAAATTTACTAAAGTTTTTGCCGTATTTATTAAGTCAATATTACACATATTGACAAAAGTAACGTATAAGGGATCTTTCACACAGAGAGCGGTCACGCGGTCAAGCGTTCAAGCGGTCAGTTTTGCGTTCTCTGTATTATATTACGTTACATAGACATACTCACACAGGAAGCGTTCGACCGTTCAACAGCGAGCAAATGGCACGCTCGAACGCAAAACTGACCGCTTGAACGCTTGACCGCGTGACCGCTCTCTGTGTGAAAGATCCCTAAAAGGTAAAAGTACGTTAAAAACGTAAACATAACGTAAGAAGTAGGTAGTTACACAGTCTAGACTGTATAGAGACGGCACAGTCAGCGTTAATGCACCTGCAGTCTAGACTGCGTAGGCGTAGTAAAAATTACCCATAAGAATATTCATTACAATAAAGTCAGTCTAATATCGACCAACGAACGAAATTGTTCTTATTTTAAATCAACTCTAGTTTTTAAAAATAGTTTTTAAAAACATATTTCCTCACCGTCGCGATTTGACTAGGTATTCAGTAGATTATTATTATGGTAGAAAGTAACTCAGTAAGCTCTCATCTAGTGCTTTAGTGTTTCGCAGTAAAACTACAAAATCCAAGTGAATTAGCCGTCTCTTCTCAGTTACTCCCCGCGGATTTATTACTTCCCGTCCTCCGCCTGATACTTTGCTCAGAAAATACAATTTGTTCTAGAACGTTCTAGGAGCTTCTCGGATTATCTGAAGGACATCTAAGATTGATAAGATCTGAAATGGTTGAAGTTTTTCTATTTTTTGGCGCTTGATTTAAGAGTTGATTATAGTTATTACGATAGGAAGTATTGTACGATACCGTGCGGAGATTTGACTTAGAAAAATGGTGAAAGAATTTTTGAAATCGACACAGTAGTTTTTTTATTCATTACAAACATACACACAAAAATACAAATCTTTTCTTTATTAGTTTTTTACTTGTGTATATGTATTTAGAAATTATTTTTACTTTATAAATAAAAGCTAAACATTTTACATTTTTATAATCTTTCCTCTTTATAATATTAAGTGTGATATAGTATGATTTATATTGATCACAATCAAACCAGAATGATCTAATCCAAAACAATCGATCTACTCACTCAATACCTAAATACGATCCAAACAACCTGACGCCAAAGAATTTAGATAACACCATAAAGAATGCCTCTCTGGTAATAGTTGCCCTTCAGGTAACAATGCCTATACCCGCCGTAATTACTGACGGAGCCCCTCAGTGTCGTCGTCGTGTCGTCGTCGTGTCGTCGTCGCGTCGTCGTCGCGTCGTCGCGGCGTCGTCGCCGCGTCGTCGCCGCGTGGTTGCCGCATTCACAATGTTTTTTCGTAGCACTAGGTCTAATTCCGAGGCTCCCTTCAGCCGCCCCTGGGCGCGTTGTTATGACTACTTTGGGGTAGATCTTCCGCTGCAAGTCCGGTGAACCTTGATTGGATTTATGTTTTCGACAAAGCGTGGGCAAAATATAAAAAAATAGTACTTATACTTCGCCTTTGATTGAATGCTTACTGATCTTGTACAGTAGGCAGCACATAGGGTTAGACATGTTGACCTTGTGATCGCCCGTATTCCGTAGCGGTAGGGGTGAATTTTATGTCCAACCGCATGTGCTGGCTTCTGTAATACTTACTTTCAGTACACCCCTCTTAATCAGTAATTACACTTTTTTTTTTGCTGTGACCTATGCTTGAGTCAAAAAAGTACGACGGATCAAGCTTCACCGGTTTTTACCTACGCGTTGCATCGCAAAAAATAAATCGATCAAAAATGTTAACAATAACTTATACAAACTTAGGTTTTTATAAGGATAACAAAATATTGGGCCACATTTTAATATAGCTAGGTCACGCTGTTGGAGCGAGCAATAAATCACGCATTGTTGTTGACGACAAAAGAAGTCATTTCTGGCTGGAAGTGGGCCATTCATGGCCACTATTAGCCGAGCTGTGCTAAGGCCGTCCTATACAGCTTTTTAATAGCCAGGTGTCATGTACGTTGGTGAAAATACGCTTCTCATGTTTAAGAAATATCTAGGTAAGTGTTTGCTATGTGGAATTGACAGAATCTTTTATGTTATAATTTTTGAGTTACATCTTTCTTCATAATGCAAAATGGTAAAGAGCCAACTTTGAAAATGGTGCTTATGGACATTTTAGGTCGTTTTTCTACATTATGAAGTAGCTTATATTTATATCTAGATTTCAAGCAATCTATTAAATTATAATACAGGCGGCGGCGGGGTTATTTTATTACAGGCGTCATCTGTTGAAAAATCAATAAACTATTTTCAAGCAATCTGTTTAAAAATTTACATACAAATCAGTTCATTAGTATAGGCGTTACATTTTAGTGCGAGCTAACAAGAATACGACAGGCGTTTTCGCTTTAAATTTATTAGTATCATAATTATTATAATCAGATTAATATACCACTACTTACTTACTACATCATCTCAGCCTGTAGACGTCCATTGCTAGACAAAGACTTTTTCTCCACAATGATCGGTACTACTACTTAATACAGCTTATTAACATTCCACTGCTGTCCTAGGAAGAGTTGGGTCAATTTAATGGGGTAAGTTTAGAAGTAAGTTACTTTTTTTAAACCTTTACTTGTGTCCTAGTGTCGAAAATGTACGACCAATCAAGCTTCAACTACTAACTTTATTGCACACACAAAATAAAAACAATGTACAAAATTTTTTTTATTGTTTTAGTTCGTTTAGAAAAGTATCAATATCATACTTTTTACTGAGTGGCAATGAAATAACTTACTTTCAGAGCGGACTAGTAAATTGTGAATAAATATTACGAGTAATTATAATAAATTATTACTTTTAAACTCTAAAATTTATGATATTATTATGTAAAACTAATTTAACTGAAATGTAAAGAATTTTAATTCAATTTGAAAGTATTTTTGGTAAAAAAATAAACTAACGGCGCAAAGTAACACTAGCGCCAAAATCAGAAAAAAAAAACTAACTTCATTTTAAACCAGAAATCTGACAATGAGCTTATACACTGCTTGGTCATTATAAAACACCGTGGTGCAACTACTATACCTAATAAAATAAAAGTTTTTTAATAGTTTTACAATTTATTCGCCATTGAGGGCAAAAGCAAAAGAAAAACTGACAAAATAGAAAAACAAAATAATATCAAAAATGTAAAAGAAAAATAATAGAATCTAAAAAGTAAATAACATCAAAAAAAGGTTTGTCGCCAACATGGCACCCCGCGGTGCAAGGCAACCATAAGAGTTAGGCGACAGTCGGCAGTGGCACCAGCTTTCTTACTGGGCGACGCAATGTTCCAGCTTTGGTTGCCACGTCAGCACATCTGACGACACCCCTTGAACCAGGCCACACTGCGGTTATTCTGCCTCGCGGCCAAGTTCCCCTTGGAAGGGATCCGTCAGCAACCAACACCAGATCTCCAACTTTCAGCTGAACCTTGGGCTGAGGAGGTATACTGCGTCTTGGTAAGAGAGTTGGAAGGTATTCAACTACCCAACGCTTCCAAAAATGGTCAGCCAGTCTTAAACCTTTCTTCCATTGGATGCGACCCCAAAGATCGGATTCTGAAACAGGGCGCAGAGGTGGTTCATTGGTCGCTGACCCAATCAGGAAATGATAGGGCGTCAAAGCTTCGTCTTCAAACGGTTCTACCGAGACATGAGTGAGTGGACGAGAATTGACGAGGGCTTCAGCTTCCAGAAGAAGTGTATGAAGAACCTCCTCGCGAGGTGAATGCTCCTTCAAGGTAACGGACAGAGCGGACTTTACGGATCTTACTAGTCTCTCCCAGGCACCTCCCATCGATGGTGACGCAGGAGGAATGAACTTCCAAACAATTTTGTGGTTAGCAGCGAAGTCGTACAACTCATTGAACTTGTTGTTGGCCCCAACAAAGGCTGTTCCGTTATCAGAGATTATGACTGAAGGGCTGCCTCGCCTGGCTATAAAACGCCTCAGAGCCATTAGAGCAGAGTCTGTAGTAAGGCTTGCGACTATTTCCAAATGGACAGCTCGAACTGTAAGGCAAGTGAACAGTGCGACGTATCTTTTCTCCGTTCTTCTTCCGATGCTCACAGAGACTGGACCGAAATAATCAAGACCTACATTTGAAAACGGTCGCTGATGATGTGCCAGTCTTGCTTCGGGAAGGTCTCCAGTTAAAGGTGTCAGTGGTTGAGCCTTTCTGATTCTACAGAAGAGACACAAAAAAGCAGCCTTCTTCACAGAAGGCCTCAGGTGAAGGATAAAGAATCTACGTCTGAGTTGATTTACCACCGTCTCGTTATTTGCGTGTGCGGCCTGTCTGTGAAAGTGCATAATCAACAATTGCACAATTTGATGCTTTCCGTCTAAAATTATAGGGTTCGGATCCGTATCAACACCTTGAGCACGTGGAATCCTTCCGACGAGGCGAAGAAGATTATCCGAAGACCGATGGAATTCAAGGTTCTTTAATCTTGCGTTTGTCGAAGCGAGACTTGGTTGCACAGCTTCGTTAGGAAAGCTATCTATTTGAGATTTAAAAAAAAGCCTTTTCTCAGCTTCTTCGACCAACTCCGTTGACAAAGGATGGAAGACTTTTGTTCTTAAAAATTCTTTCTTGAAGTTTAATTTTGGATTTTGACGTCTTAAATTCAAACTTGACCGAACCAAATTTATAAATTGTTGAACGCGAGCCGTAGAACGGACTAAACGCAACCACTCCGAAAACCTTGAGTGGTCCGCAACAACCGGTGAAGGAAGTTTTTGCGATTGAAAATTAATATGTCCCACCATTTCTGATGAAAAAGAACGTTTTACCTCATCATCACGAAATAATGGGGCCTCGCTCGACGGCTCAGTAGGCCAATGACAAGATGATTCTAGCAAAAATGAAGGTCCGCTGAACCAGCGAGCGAAAGTGTCAAATTTGGATGTGCTTGGGCGCGTGGCGTCATCCGCAACATTTTTAGAAGTCGGAACGTAACGCCAGTTGGCAATGTCAGAAATTTCCGAGATTTCGCCTACCCTATGTGCGACAAAAGGCTTAAAGGTGCGGGCGTCGCTGCGCAACCACCTAAGCACAGTCATTGAATCAGTCCAAAAAGTTACTTTGTTTGGTTTATGCTTATGTGCTTGAATGATGAAACTAGCAAACCTCGCAGCTATCAGGGCAGCTTGAAGTTCGAGCCTGGGCATAGACACAGGTTTTAAAGGCGCAAGCCGAGCTTTACCGCCAATTAAGGCGAGTCGAACATTGTCATTGCCAAAACTCAAAAGCCAATAAGCCACGCAAGCGTAAGCATGTTCACTTGCATCAGCGAAAACGTGTAATTCTAAAACGGGTTTCTGGTTTTCTGACCATCGTCCCTGATACCAACGAGGAATTGAACAGGCTTTGACTTCCGAAAGTGCTTGAAACCAAGACATCCAGTTTAATTTAGCGGTAACAGGAATCGGATCATCCCAAGACACGCCTGTTCTCCAAAGCTCTTGGAACATAATACGACCTTGGACCACGATTGGGGAAAGAAAACCAAGAGGGTCGTACACTCTCATCAATAACGAAAGAACAACTCTTTTGGTTAGTGGTGAAGGAATTTCCTCAGGTAGACCAATTCTAAAATACAGGTTGTCTTCTATAATGTTCCAAGATAAGCCTAGAATTTTAATGCAGTCTGATGAAGATGCGTTTGGTGAGGAGGAAGATGGACCTAAACCTACTTGAGATGTGGTGAGGTTACATAACTCAGGTGGTAAGGAGGATAATGCTTCAGGTTTATTGGATACCCAAGATCTCATCTCGAAACCAGCCAAGCTATGCACTTTAACTATGTCGGCTGCCAGACGAGCGGCTTCGTTAACGTCGTCTAGGCTTCCCAGATAGTCGTCCATATAATGATTTTCTATGATAGCTTCTGCAGCTTCTGGATACAAGTGACGATAATCTAGTGCATTTTTGTTCTTTAAATACAGTGCAGTACAGGGACTAGAGGTTGCACCAAAAATCATAGATGACATCCTATATATTTTGATTGGGGAAGTTGTTTCACTTCGCCACAAGAAGCGCTGCGCATCGCGGTCAAAATCTCGAATTTTTATTTGAGGGAACATTTCCCGAATGTCCGCGTTCAGCGCTACGCAGCCCTCTCGAAAACGCATCAAAATTGCGACAAGGTTTTGTAACAAGTCGGGACCTGACAGAAGCATAGAGTTAAAGTTTATCCCCAGAAACTTAGCTGCAGCGTCATGGACAATCCTTAACTTTCGCTTCTGTGGGTGAAAGACCCCAAAATGAGGCAAATACCAAACGAAACCCTTTGGAGGCTCAGTACAAATTTCAGCGTAGCCTTTTTCAATAGTAGCCAGCATGTTAATTCGATAGGCTTCCGCGTAATCAGGTTCCTTTTCAAATTTTCGCTCGAGGCTTTTAAACCGTGACAAGGCTATTTCGAAATTATTTGGAACATCTGTTAAACCATCCCGCCAGAGGAGACCGGTTTCGAAACGTCCTCCGGGAAGACGACGCGTAGTACTTTCTAAAATTTCCAAAGCGCGAGCTTCATTTTTCGTGCGGTAATCTTTTTTCTCAATGCCAATAGAGTCTAATTTGTAATTTTCTTTGATGAGAGTCTCTATGGATTCGCTTTCTTCTAAAACACAGTGGTTCACAAAATCGACTGGCTTTGTTTTACTGGAAGAAAATCCATACAGAACCCAGCCTAAAGGAGTGCGAGTGGCAACTGGCTGAGACTTAGAACCATGACGTACTGAAATAGGGATAGTCAGATGCCAGTTGTCAACTCCTATGATCAACGAAGGCTTTGCCTGATCATAGCACAGCTCTTTAGCTAAATCAGAAAGATAACTAAAACAGGATATATCATCCGGGGAAATCGATTGACGATTAATTAAATTCAATTGCGACATAGCGCGAACATTAGATATTTTAAAAGACTTTTCGTTATGTTTACCTTTAATGTTTAAACTTACAAAAGAAACGTCTGAATTCTTAAAAAGCCCTCCTATACAATTTACCCTAATATGACCTTTAGGCCCTACTGCGCCGATCTCTTCGGCCACTTTTGAGTCAATAATAGTCGCTGTTGAGCCGTCATCAAGAAGAGCAAAAATATCTGCTGAACCGAATGGACCACTTACTGTTACGGGAATCACCTTTAGCAACGGACGACGGCTACCAAATGGCTGTTGAGAGGTCGTATTCGTATGCGCGACCACCTCAACGTCATCAACACTCAGGTCTTGAGCGGCGTCAGACGCTTTGGAGTGCCCGGGTAAGGATTCACCATCCGGGTTCAATGAAATATGGTTAGAAAGCTCCGACGACATCGGCGAATGAAGCAAAGTATGGTGGCTAAATTTACGGCTACAGGAAGGTGCGTCACAATTAGCTTTACACAATTTGTATAAATGCGAACCTTTCTTCAAACATTTCCTACAAAATTTATTTTCAATAACCCACTGCCATCTATCATCAATATGCAGCACTTGAAACTCCTTGCACTCAGTTAACTCATGGTTGTCTTTTTGACTGAATTATGGAAGATGGCGCTGGTTTAGGAGCAATTTTTTTAGCAAAAGAGTTTTTAGTTGCCTGTGAATAATCGTTTGTCAAATAATTTTCCAAAGAATCTTCTTCGTCGTCATACGCATACATTTGCTCTTTGGTTGTTGGCCGATCTGACAGTGACATTTTTATGTCAGGGATAAAACCAAACTTTGAATGAATTTCGGATTCATGATAAAGAAAATCTGATAAAAGTTCGAGCCTGTATTTAGTATGACTACGAGAAAATGCGTAATCTGCCCATCGCGCCCGCAAAAGCGTGCTTAGTTTACTTACGATGGTGTTACATAGTTCAGGAGAACCCAAGTATTCGGCCTGATTGAGTACGCGAATGGTTTCTACACACCGGCGAACTCGACAGGCAAACTGAGACAACTCCCTACCCCCATCAATACTACAAAGCCTGGGCAAAGCCTTGGGGCTATCTCGTGCAGGACTATGTGTTCAGGACGGCCGAACCTAATGTCTTCCGTCTTGGCGCGGCCACTGCCACAAATGATGATACCGGCTAGGTGAAAATGATGTATGCCTATGTACCTCCTAGTACCAGAAAGGAGAAGCAGTGTACCTAGATACTTAACCAGTTATAAGGTATTTTTGGTGGCCGCGCCAAGACGGAAGACATCCGAACCTAGCCTCCAAGGCGCTCATAACCACTTCTGGGTCTCGCGCAGAGGCTAAAAGCGCGCCAACCTCATCCCTGGCTGGACCCCGCAAAGCAAAATTTAGTCTAGCTTGGTTTTCTAGAGGAGAAAACCCAGCTTTAGTAAAATCAAAGGTTCTTTTGAATAGTAGCCAGTCTAGGATTCGCCCATCAAACAAAGGAAGTTTTAGGTCACTCACCCGCGGCGACTGCTGCTTCGATGCTGCAAGGCTCGTGATAGCTTCCGCTAGTTGTTGAATATCAGTAGGTGTATCCTGACAAAAGCTAGTTTTATTAATGTTGTTACATAGTTCGTGCTGTGTATGTGTACCTAAAAGCTTCGCATGGGTAGTAGGAATTGGTTCCGGCTGAGGTAGGAACTTAGCTGCTGGGGCAGTTCCGGCAGGCGGGCGTGGTTGCAGCCTCACGGTAGCCGACGCGGCAGCACTCCTTGCTGCCTCAATAAGCGGCGGCGACCCTTGGTGCGGCTTTTTGTCCACAGTAGGCGATGCAGGTGTAACCGTATTTGCAGCGCCGCATAATAGTACCCCTCTGGGTAACAGCACTGACGGTAATTGTACACACTGATCGCCATTTTTATTAAGCCCGGATACCTGAAAATTAGGATCATTATTACTACATGAATCTACCCAATCAGCTGTTCTACTGTACCGACTAGAACCACTATGTGCCTCGATGGCAGCCAGCTCGGCTTGTAGTTCCAGGTCAGCGGCTGCTCGCTCCTTTTCCATCACAGCGCGTTCTTTCTCCATCACAGCGCGTTCCTGCTCGGCGACGCGTCGAGCGTGTTCAGCTTGCGCCGCAAGCTTTTGCGCCACGACAGTCGCGCTGGAGCGACTTGAGTGGGCAGAGCGACTCGGTATGGATGAAGGTTGTGCAGTTTGAGGCCGTTCTGGCAACTTTGCTGACGGATCCGAGGGAATCGGCTCTAGAGAGGTAGCGGATTGCTCAGCCATATTCCTAATGCTTTTGCTTCTAGTAAGCATCATAAAATAAGGGAAAATCTAGTATGACGCTACAGAAGATTATTAGTAGGTAATATAACACGAAATGAAATGAAAAAGTGGTTCAAATAATTACTTACCGAAGAAGGACCATATAAAACACCGTGGTGCAACTACTATACCTAATAAAATAAAAGTTTTTTAATAGTTTTACAATTTATTCGCCATTGAGGGCAAAAGCAAAAGAAAAACTGACAAAATAGAAAAACAAAATAATATCAAAAATGTAAAAGAAAAATAATAGAATCTAAAAAGTAAATAACATCAAAAAAAGGTTTGTCGCCAACAGTCATATTTGGCACTTTAGATTGTGTTTCTATATTCTAGAACACAGTAGTAGGAACGGGTATAATCGTTATACGAGTATGAGCCATGTCATATGCTATCACCAGCTGATAGCTCGATCACTTCAGGTCAGATTCTAATAATAACACCAGGGTTTGTGAGGTAGGTTAATCTTAAAACCCTCACTCTAACTACTCTAAGCAAGCAAGTAGGGTGAAGTCGATTTTCTTTCTTACAAAAACCGTGTGATTCTTATGCCCGTTTTCACCAACATCCCCTAACTTTAAGTGTCCCTTAAAAACATTTTAAGTGACCCTTAACGCGATTTTGGTTTTCACCAACAGTTAGGTGTCCCTTAAGGCCTAAAGAAGTCCCCTAAAGTTAGGGGGTCGAATATCGGGCCCGTAAACATAAGGGTCAGTTTCAAATAAGCGTTGTATACGATTTCTCTACGGTTATGTTAGTTAGTTTTGTGTTTTTTATAAATAATTTTATAATTGTCTCTAATAACGTAACGGCGATTATTAAATAATTCTGCGAACGGCAAATTTCATAAGTTTAAAATTTTTAAGCTCATATCCCCACTTAGGGGCTCGAGTCTATTCTAAATTAACTAAGGTGAATTAGTACTAAGTCGATCGATTAAATTCAGACAAGACAAATAACCTAGAATGTTCATAAAATCAACAAAATAAATTTTGGCCTACGAGATTTCACTACCTGCTAAAGAGGAACAAAACGTTTTTTATCATTGTTACGGTTCTGCAACAGGCAGCCATATGCGCATCCATACAAACAATGAAATTGCATTGGTTGTCCAAAGACCTTTCTTCCTGTCACAAAATATTTTAAACTTACGAATAATTTGTGCTTAAAGCGCCCTCTACCACCCTCTACCTACACTTCATAAACCAAAACTGATGTTGTATATAATAATAATGTAGGTATTCGTATCGAATTTGAGTTTTATATTACAAAAAGGACACATTTAGAGTATTTCTTTTCTTTTTTTTAAATAATAACACGAAATTTATAACAATACTAGCATGGTATTTGGCTCGGATAATAGGTACAGCACATAGACCCACCACTATCTGTCACCTAACAAAGGGACCCTTATTTTAAGGGTAGATACAATGGTGAAACTGAATTTAAGATAAGGGATGGTTTAAGGGATACCATAGCTTAGGTGACACTTATTTAAGGGATAGTTTAGGGGTTGTTGGTGAAAACGGGCATTAGTATTGTTTCAATCGGATGCCATGCCACTGTCCGGTGTCCTACTTTCCAACCCATTTTTTATCTTTATTGGTCATACACGTCGGAAATAAGAGAGTTTTTATGCGGAAGGAAACATAACTAACCTCCTTTTTAGACGTTAAACGGTTAGCAGGTAAGTAATTTTATTATAGGTTTAATATAAACATGCAATTATTTTAAAATGATTCGGAAGAATTCTTGTTTTTAATTTAAATTAGGTAGTCGTTTTGTTAATAGGAAACTAGCTGTCTGCCCGCGCCTACGCCCGCGTTGGTTTTCGACTTTTCCGTAGTAATTTTTAACTATCCCACGGGAACTCATATTCAGAGATTAAAAGTATTTACTTTATTGAGGTAGCTTTAAAAATCTTTAGCTAGCCTGCAATGCTTTGATTCAAAGTTATTTTACAATAAAATAAAATAAGTCAATCAATCTCCATATCGGAAGTACACAGAAGAAAATATGGTACAGTAGGCAGTACATGCGGCTGAACATGTTGTTGTTGAGCGCCGTTATTCCGTAGCAGTAGATGCGAGTGTCTAGCCGCACGTGCTGCTTACTGTACCTAGAGTTCAAATAATTTAATTCTATAAACGTCAAACTTAATCAAAAACCTGTCACTCAAAAATTTAATTAAATTCTCTCACTATTCAGATAAAAAATACTACATACATCAAAATTTGAATAGCTCCAACCAAAAAACCATTTTTTTCGTGATCATTTATTATTCGCTCGCTTCACAAAGAAAAAAGTAATTCAAACCACATGTTCACAGTTTAATAGATTTGGCACTTGTCTGAAATTTACTTGACCAGTTTATAAAGAACTTTGAAGATTCGTCGCATTTTGAACTAAATAATTTGCAAGACTTATAAATATTATAATTATAATAAAGGTTATAATAATCCATAGTAATAATCTAAAGATACCTACTATATTAGTGCTTTTTGTACAATCTATACTAATATTATAAAGAGGAAAAGTTTGACTGTTTGCATCGAATAGGCTCCGAAACTACTGAACCAATTTTAGTGAAACTTGGCACAAAGGCAGAATAGACTTTGGAACAGCAAATAGGCTACAATTTACCGCGGGAAAATTCCTCATTCCCACGGGAAAAACTATTAACGCGAGCGGAGCCGCGGCGGGAGATTATTTGGTCCATAAAGGTGAGGCGTCTCAAAATAAAATGGTCATATCTAATAACGATCGCCAGTCTTGTCAAGGAGGGGGCATAATGGGGGAAGTTGGGGCAACTTGCACCATTAATTATTGAAGGTTCGAGTTTGAAGACTTTTTAACCGCAATGGTATTAGCCCGTTATAGCTTATTTTTTCTTTAGACTAAATGATTTAATTTAGATAATAAAATAACATGTAAGTTTTCTTCAAACTACACTGAGAAACAAGGTAATCGCGCACATCCTTACTTGAAACGCGATTTACGTAATCAACGTTACTGCAACGTTACTGACTATAATTTTGAAGACATTTTGAATGCTTTTGACTAGACATATACATATATCTTGAAAGGGCTGAATTTCAATACGTCAAGTTGTTAAACGTTGAGTGATTCTAGTTCAGTTAACTATCGGCCTAGGAATCCAATAGGGTGCCGGCGTCTAATGAACGGCCTAGGCGTCCAGTTAGTTGGCTAATTTAACCAGATGACTGCGACATATGTATTCATATTTTGTACTTTTGACATTCTTCATTATAGTTTTTTATTTTCTCTGTTTGATTATATTTTTCAAGCTTGGTAGTTATCTGAATCGATTAAAAATGTAAAATGGTGCAGTCGGGAGCAGGCTGAACTAAACACTTCTCACTTTGTACCGTTGTTGTGACTGTTGAGTCAGGGATGGAGTCGTGATGCACGTTTTTGGTTTGGTCTGCACTTGACGGTATCCGTTCGGTTTCTCTAACAATTACATCATCATTACATAGTATAAAACAAAGTCGCTTTCTCTGTCCCTATGTCCCTCCCTATGTCCCTCCTCTTGTACGCTTAAATCTTTAAAACTATGCAACGGATTTTGATGCGGTTTTTTTTAATAGATAGAGGGATTCAAGAGGAAGGTTTATATGTATAATACATGCATAATATACTCAAGAATAACCCACAATAACCATTTTCCCGTGCGGAGCCGGGGCGGGTTGCTAGTTTAGAATAAGCATGTCGTCATTGCCTCTAATTGGGATAACACTTAGTTTTTATTATGTGTAGGTAGATTTATTTTCATTTATGTTATGGTGTATATCTCGTTGGCAATCTGTTTTATAAAATAAAAATAAATGAAATAAAAATAAAATTCTTAGATAAATAAGCCAATTTTACTTCAGACGTATATTATGGACGTGGACGGCCGCGTAGGAGATGGCGGGACGAGCTTGATAGCTACTTAAAAGACTGGCCAGAAGTAGCTCATGACAGGGAGCAGTGGAAGATAAAGAGGGAGGACTTTGCCCAGCAGTGGGACAGTTTAGGCTAAATAAGATAAGATAAGACTAGTATGGAAACGTCTAAATCCTAACTTAACAATTAAGATCAATAGAGCCGAGAAAGATAAAGGCAATGCGAACGGTAGCAAGATAAATCTTTTGCCGGCTAAGGACGGATTTGGCTCACGGAAATTGTTAGTAAGTTAAATCTCAAAAAAAAGCTTCACCGGACTTTGTTATCAGCACCCAAAATGTAATAAATAAGTACTTCCTACACTCACCCTTATTTCTACCTTCCCAGTTAATCTCGACGTAGGTAGCAGCTTGATTAACTCAGGGCGAATCAGATGTTGGCAACTTGTACCGTCGGCAAAACAGATAGCTTATCTCGGTATTGGCTTCTAAGTCAAGATTGACCATTGGCTTATAAAACAACGTACCTACCCATCTATACTATAATAAAACTGAAGAATCGGCGTGTCTGTACATTGATTTGTTTTTCAATAAACTGATTTTAGGTGATAAAGGGAGTGTAGCTGAAGTGAACACAAAGATACCAGTTTTGAAAAAAATGTCCGTCTGTCTGCCAGTCTGTTTGTACACGCTAATCTCTGGAACTACTGAACGGATTTTAATGAAGCTTTACAATAATATAGCTTATACATCAGAATAACACATAGGCTACTTTTTACCGCGGGAAAATACTTCTTTCCCACGGGAAAACCTGTTAACGTGGGTGGAGTCACGGGGCGGAAAGTTAGTTCGTAAATAATAACGTGTTAATTACGCACATCTCGGGCGATTACTCAGCTCATAAAAATTAAAGAACTTTTGCTCTGCAAGTTTTCTGAAACGGCATTTTTTTCTATTGCCATTTCAGAAAATTTGCAGAACAAAAAGTGGTTCAATAGTTACCTTGTTCGAAAATAATAGGAAGAGTTGGGTTACTGAAAGGTTAGTTCTACCTTCCTTCCAGTACAGTTTAGGTGAACACCTTGAACAGAACTTAAGGCCCGACCAGAGAAATAAAAACCTTGCCATATTGTGGAATTTCAATGGAACTAATATTAAAATGGTAATTGTTGCAATAAACACCAAAATATACATGTTGCGGCACCAGAGCAGGCTTTTTATTTCTTTGGTCAAGCTTTACCTTAATATTTAAGCAAATAAATGTCAGTTAAATTAGTACCTATTCGTATTTGCTGACTATACCTCACCCTGTCATTTTTGTCGTCGTTTTTAACATACAATGTATCCTGAGTCGCGGAATCCCAAACTAATGAGAAAATAAATTGCTTAAGGGTAACCGAGTCAGGGGGATGTAAGAAGTAATGTAGAACATATCCAGATTTTATTCAATTTTTTTGTTTCTCTGTTTGTCTGTTTGTCTGTTTGTACGGGCTAATCTCCGAAACTACTAGACCAATTTAAATGAAATTTTGCATGGTGGTATCTTATATCCCCATTAAAATCTAAGATACTTTTTAGTACAGGAAAATATCTCATTCCCTTTACGGAAAACTGTGCATGGATTTGTCGAAAAACAACGCGGGCGTAGCCGCCGGCGGACAGCTAGTCTAATATAAGAATAAATAAAATAAATATATGGGGATATCTCACACACGGACATCTGGCCCCAAACTAGGCAAAAAAAAAAAAAACCATTAATAAATAAATATTAATTATTAATATGTTAAAAAATATACATATTAATATATTACGTTTAGAACCTTCTTCTTTTTTTATTTTTTATACTATTGTATTATTGCTTGGGGTGGAGCTTACAAAACACATATGCTGGAGATTGAACATGCACAACGTGCAGTTTTAAAAGTAATTTTCTCCTTGTCCTTTAGGTATCCTACTGTACTACTTTATCAAAAAGCTGAAGTACTTAGTGTGCGGAAGTTGTATATTCTACAATGCCTAAGAAAATACCACAAACTTACAGTCCCAACACTACCTGGGAATAAACGGGTGTTCAAATGTCCTATACCTATAGTAAATAGCGAATTTGCTAGGAGGCACTATGATAATATTGCTCCCCGACTTTATAATAGATGCAATAAAGCAATTGGCAATCTTTCAACTTCCTCTAACTATCAAATTAAAAACAAAGTAAAAAGTTGGCTATTATCTTTAGATTATTACTCTACTGAATCGTTACTAGACAAAATATATTAATCTGATAATTGGGCAAGCAGCTAAATGGTATGTCTTTCATATTCAAATCTTCTAGTGGTTCAATTGTAACCGATCCCAAGACTGTATGTAAGTCGTAGGGCTAGAACATAAACATAAATGAAATTTTGGTATATCTTTGATATTCAAATCTTCTAGTGGTTCCATTGTAACTGATCCCAAGACTGTATGTAAGTCGTAGGGCTAGAACATAATTGAAATTGACTTTCAAGTAATTTGAAGAGATACATGGATCGATACCACACACAAACACACACACACACTCACACACACACACACACACTCACACAAACATGCACACACAAACACACACACACAAACATGCACACACACACACCACACTAACACACACACACACACTCTCACAACAGTACACAATCTTTCATAACTTTCTTTTAGCAACTTTATGCTTTCTTTTCTTAATAATGTAATAAATAAGGTAACATTAGGCTAATCATAAAAACTTGTTTGTATTGAGTACTTAAAATAACTATGATTGTTTGGGGTGAGAGCCTGGTGATCCGTAATACGGGACCTCCTAGTTCGGACACCAGTCTTTCACAAAGGCGCATTACTATTGTCATTTATAAGTACCTACGTCATAAAAACAACCTTTGTGAAAGATAAAAATAAAGTTTTTATTATTATTATTATTATTATTATTATTATTATTATTGTATAGTATAAAATACTATTCGTAACCCCTGTAATTTTATTAAAGCTATATATTGCTTTTATTAACATATCGGTCACGTGTTTTGGTCCTGTGATAATTATTATTCCAATATATTGTGAATATAAACAGGAAACGAATACCCTTTCACCCGATATTCATAGAATTAATTACCCCATGATAATTACTAGCGAGAAGGGTGGGTGGCTATATGGAAATTGGTTGCGTTTCAAGCAATAATGCTTTTAATTGTGAATATTATATTATTGTATAAATTTGTGTTTGCTTATAATTTATAATTTGTGGGAAAAGAGAATAATATATATTTTGAAAAGACCTTTCTCTACTTATAAGAGAAAGGTCTTTTCTTAGAAGAGAAGATTGTTTTGTACTATTATTTATTATCTAACGGGTTAAGACTTGTGTTCCCTGTAATCATATTCATACTGTTATTATAAAGAAGAAAGATTTTGTATTTGTGTGTGTGTGTGTTTGTATCTTTGAAACGAATAAACTCAAAAACTACTAAACCGATGTAACATAGGCTACCTTTTACAGCGGGAAAATGCTTCCATATTATTATTTATATATTTCCATATTATTATTGCTTGGTATGATTAATCCAAGACAATTTTTCCCAAGAAATTGCTATCCGCCTATCCAATAATAAATTCCATAAATACCAAAGACAACGAATAAGCATGAAAATTGAAATATTTCCGTGAAAGAATTTAATCATTATTTCCTTCGACGAATACCTCAGAATTCGAATGCAATACATCGCTAAGGAATAAAGAAAAATCCTTTGCACCTGCTTTAATTTTTTCTTTTGGGAATCATCCAACGATGCTATACAAACATAGGTAGGTACTTACTTTTTTGTTTTGTGCAATCTATATCTATATCTATACTAATATTATAAAGAGGAAAGATTAGTATTTGTGAAGCCATTACCATTATGAAGCTACATTCACCCTGAGTAACATAGGCCATATTATGTAATAAAAAAAAAAAATAGGGATCCTTACTAAAACTTCAATAATGTAACCCAAGGTGTAAAAAAAACCTTAAATATTCCTAATAATTGAATGGGCTCCGAAAGTACTAAACCGATTTTGGTAAAATTTGGTAAATGCCTCATTTCCTCGGGAAAAACTATTAACGCGGGCGGAGCCGCGGCGGGAAGCTAGTAAAGTAAGTATATTTTGATTTTATTGTATTTGTTGAACATACCCAATAGTAACAGATCGCCCACACTACTGGCGTCTTTCCCGCGTCTCGTAGTCGTACCAGCGTCAATGCGGCGACGCGACGACGCAACGAAGCAGGAATAAGAAACAAATAAGAAAAGAAAAAGAAAGAAATAAAAAAAAATAGAGGTAGAGAGAAAGTATACTTAATCTTTTTTTTTTAATAGGCATGTGGGCATAAATTTAGTTTTTAAATAAAAAATGATGTATTAAATAACATTTAATCACGGACCAATTATTTTAATACGATTTATGAATTTATGATGTGTAAAAGGATTGACTATTTCATGAATTTCATTTTTTATTTTATTTTAACTTTATGACTTTTATATTCGTACACCTAAATGGTTGAGTTAAAGGACTATAATTCTATATAAGATCTATGTAATGTACTACTCTAGAACGAATAAATGTTTCATTATTTCTTATCCCAGTACCCAAAAAAAAGAAAGAGAGAAAGTATATTTAATCTTATACCAGCAATGCTATTCTGTAAAATTTAAAACTCATCTCACTTTTCACTTCGATTTTCACAGTCACTTCGATCGTAAATTCGCACGTACGGTTTTTCGTATTCTGTAAGCTCAAGACAGGTGAGGTGATAATCGAAAACTTTGGCGGGACCTAGAGATGTGGTAAATCTTTGCGTTTTTGAAATCGATGTGTTAATCTCATTTTGTTCGTCTAATTAGACACTCTTCGGCTTAATATTATATTTAAATACAATCATTGAGCAAGAGTCAATGTTTTTAAAAGCTTTTATTTAACTTGCACTGTAAGCGGGCGGAGTTGGCACAAAGATAGAATAGACCTTGCGGAAGAATATAGGCTAACTTTTACCGCGGGAAAATACCTCATTCCCACGGGAAAAACTATTAACGCGGGCGGAGCCGCGGCGGAAAGCAAGTTAAGTAATAAAATGTAAAAATGTCCATAGTTTTTTGGAAAAATTTAAAACTTGGATGTATAAACATCAAACATTTTGCCTATCCGTGTAGTTAATAAAGTTTGTTTCTGTAGATCGATATTAGCGCCACCGCGTGAAAGTGGCGGCGAGATGAACTATTTCAAGTGAGATTTTTGACGTTAAATGGTATTCTGCGGGGCTAACACGCCAGTTGTGACAAACTCTAAATCCCTTACGGAGCTGTCAAAATGTCACGAAAACGCCGCCATTTTGAAATTTTGTCAATTTAGCGAATATGGATGCACGTTGTGACGTCAGTGTTTTATCAAACTCCATGTGGGTTGACAATTTTTTTTTTTTTTTTTTGTTTTTCTCAGAATTGCGAACATACCACCACTTTTTACGACTCATTTGTCGCAAAATGACAGTTTCTTAAGGCTAATTTGTCAATATTTATCAACCTCAAATACGGAGCGTGAGATTCTTTGTGGGTTTTATGGGACTGTAATATTGGCTGAAAAATCGTATTTTCTTCATTGTTTGCCTATAAGGATGTTTGTACACACTAAACTAAAGTAATTGAAAGATGTTCTCTTCCGTTAACTTTTGCTATTTTACTAGGTTTCCGCCCGCGGCTCCGCTGGCGTTAACAGCTTTTCCCGTGGTAATGAGGATTATTTCCGCGGTAAAAGGTAGCCTATGTTCTTCCCCAAAGTCTATACCTACTAGCTGTGTACCAAGTTTCATTAAAATCGGTTCAGTAGTTTTGGAGCCTATTCAATGCAAACAAACAAACAATAGATAAGTTATAGTTGTAAGTAATTAATATTACACTATTCATAGATTCGAAACTTCTCACGAAGGCCCTCTGTACCACTGGGGTACCATAGGACAACAACAACAACAACATTCATAGATTGCAGACAAAGTAATAAAGAGTTTTAATCAGCATGCTTCTATTAAATTTAGAAAAAGAACAGCGATAGAAAGGAAGTGCTCATTCAAGAGATCTTTGTAAACTTCGTTTGTAAGGACTTTGTCGGAGACTCAGAAGTTTGGAACCGATCACAACCCAAGCTTAGTACTACTTACCTACGCTTAGTCCATGAAGTAAATAAGCTGACATACTTTTATTAACTTTCCTTCATCAATAATCTAGTAAAACCCAACGCTGGGCTAAGTCTCTAGTATGCCTTTGCCAATATGACTGGCTAAATCGAGTTTTTGCCCATAAAGTATCTTTGCCTCACATCGGGGGTTAGAAAGAAATGCATGAGCCACATTCAGAGATTTAATTACTTCCCTGCGCATATAGTTATAGCATGGGTAAAGAATCTTTGTCCCTGGTTATAGGGAATTTAAAACTACAAGCGGTTCAATACTATATAATCTAACTAGATGTAAGTAAATAACTAAACAAGTCTACAAGTCTAGTTAGAAATCAATATCAATCCGATGAAATAAAATAATATTTTTTGATACATTATTTATTTATCAACTATTACTTCTATTCTAGTAAACAAATTAACATAGTCAACATTATTACAAAGTAAATTGTTTATTTATTATTTCAACAATAATAAATGTGGTCTTACATAACTAAATAAATAAAAAATCATGTCACCTTTCCCTCTTTTTAAAACCTAAACACTAAATTTGTTGATTCAGTTACAACTGCAGCCGTTATAGTTACTAATTTAGCTTTCTTTTAACTATGAGGAACTAGCATACTAAGTATATAATGGTTATAAATATTTAACTACAATACATGAGTATTATAGTAGTCTGATAACATAATAAAAGTAAGAGTAAGAAGTAAGTATAGCACTCCTCATCTTCATTACACCTACCTTATCTTCGTTACACATAATTGTTAAAATTGTATCTTTTTGGTACCTACTACTAAATAATATTTATCCCAGTTTCCTCACTTCCAGAAAGCTAAGGCACATTGCACTATGCTTAACACTAATTTACTAACACAATTTAAGGATTTCTTACAGCAGTTTATTTGAGAAAGAACCACAAAACATAGTGTCTAAAGCCACTGTGCAAGAATCAGGCTTTTGACTAGGCACTTTGCATGTATGCATTATGTTGACTTTCTGACACGCAATTCTTCATCTTTTGCTTGGGTTTCGGTTGAGATCACGCCAAGTAGAACTCGGAGTTACATGGAGCGAAGCCAAGGCCACGGCGCAGGGCAGGGGGAACTGGAAGAATCTCTTGAAGGCCCTATGTATCCCCTGGGTACCTTAGGGTTCCAACAACAACAAGTAGAACTCGTTGAGTAGCGTTGCTTACACAAAGATTATTCGAAGCTTTTTCCACTGCTGCTACTTATTTTGCAGCTTTTCTCGAGGGCCATTTAAATCGGTCAGAGAGTCAACTTCAGGAAATCTTCTTATTGAAACGGGTAGAACAAGATTTTTGAATAATGGTTCAACACGCAGTATTTTCCTCTGAAACAAACAAAGTTAGATGAATATCATTGCATTTAACTAGTTAGATTACGGTAAATGTACCATGTGTGTACTTACTTATTGTTTTTAGCTGTTTTTTTGTTTAAACACGAATAAATCGTGCTAATGTATAAAATAAAATTTGATTTTGTTTGTTTACTTTTTTTGTAACTTTTTTTTTATACGTCCGGTGTGATTAATAACTCACTAAATGAAAATAAACAGCAAATTTAGATAAAGACAACATCATCAACTTTTGTATAGCGCGATCCCTTTCTTTCGTAAAACAGTGTTATTTTAATATCTGTCAAAAGCACGGATCGGCTAGTATGGAATGAACGGTATTAGGTAACCATAGTATTTCATAGTATTTACTAGTTCCACGAGTAACTGTTGTAAAATGGCAACAATTGGAGTGACAAAAATTGACAAAATGATTTCACGATTATTGAGTTTCTCAAAACGCCCGGTATGTTCGCAACAAATGACAAAATCCCCCAAATGGACATTTTTTGTCTTTCATTTCTCAAGTCCCACGTAAACGCGTATGCTAGGCCCGCTGTAAGGATTTCGCCCTCATCTCACGTTTCACATCGCAACTCACTTTCGATTTTACATGTCAAAATTCTCACCAACTTTGTTGTTACGGATTTAGATGTGAAAGAAGATTAATTTGTGTGTTTGTTATAAATTTGGGAAGAAAGCTTCGGTAAGCATCGTAAAATATCAAGAAATAAGTGCAGAAAACAATACGAAGTTATAGTTAAATTATAATTATAATTTTAATTTAAGTTTGCGATTGTTTTAGATGGCTCGTTCATTTTCTAAGATTTGCTTATTAAAGGAAGCTTACAAAATAGATATTTCAAGGAGTCGTCGGCAAGCGCAAATCCTGCGAAACCTTGTTCTATTTGCCAGGGCGAATGAATATGTCGATGTTTATCGTCTCACCGAATATCTAATTGAACAAGTAGAAAATGATATAGCGCCTTTACTAAGAGAAACAAGGCGAAAAGGAAAAGGATTATCCACAAGGATCAAGGTTTGCTTGTTATGCCTTTTAAGTAGGTAATACCTACACGATAATGAAGAAAATTAAATTTTCAATGTAAAAATATATTACAAATTTTATTTCAGTTACTATGTGCATTAACATTTGTAACCATTGTGAGACCTAAAGATGATGAAGAAAGATTTTATTGCCGCAAGGGTACGAGTACATTCATTCACTGCATTCCACTAGGGTGTCGGGCACGTAACGCTATTGTACGGTCATTTGCATGGACAATTGACCCCCTTTTCTTAGTTGCTGTTACTAAGAGGGGGTCGGTTTTCTATGTAGCACACTTCTAATGATGGCAGAATGACGATGTTTGGGAAAATTATGCGTCACTCATGCATGGAATGTTCAAGTGGTAAGTAAATTGTATAGTAAGAACAAACACAACAACAAGTTTATTATCCAAGAATTTAATATTTACATATATAAACTTAATACTACAACATTTAGTGATATCCTATCCTATCCTAATAAAATAATAAACACGAAAGTTTGTGAGGATCTATGTATGGATGGATCTTTGTTACTCTTTCACGAAAAAACTACTGAATGGACTTTGATGAAACTTTACAAAAATATAGCTTATACTTTTGAACAACAAATAGGCTATCTTTTGGTGCGAGAAAGTACCTCATCCATACGGGGAAAAATTATTAACGCGGGCGGAGCCGCGGGGCGGAAAGCTTAATGTTATTTTATTTGTTACAGATTGTTGATGCTGATTTAAATATACTGCATGTCGATGCCTCTGTGGTGCTAGTCATGACAGCTTTATATTTAATAACAGCCTATTAAAAAACCATTTGGAGGACCTGACAAACTCTGATGAAGTTGTATATCTGTTAGGTAAATAATTATTTTAATAATTATAAATGAAAATTATTTAACATTATTCAGAAACAAATGTCTACTTTATACATTACAGGGGATTCTGGGTACGCACAACGAACATACATGATGACTCCAGTTCTTGGAGCTGAGGAAAATACTCCTGATGGATATTATAACAAACTAAATGCAACAGCGCGAAATACTGTTAAAAGGACCTTTTCAGTACTGAAAGGTCGATTTCGCTGTCTTCTTGTACAAATAAATGAGTATGGCGCTCTAGGTTCTAACTTATAATAATATTGTACATTATAATATTAAACAACACTTTATTGCCTAGAATTAATAGCTTCGGCAAGAGCCTTTAGGCCTTCTCCCAGTACTATATTCGCTTGCGCTGTCAAGCGTTCTCGCTCGCCAGATTGCTCTAAAACCACTATGAGACGACGGTCCAGTTCCAAGCGCTGTTCCTCCACCCTGAGAAATTTCTCGGTAAGGCTCTCAAAATGAGACCGGCGCTGGGATGGAGGAGACCGAATAAGCCCTCTTCTGCGACTGCGTGGCTCTGAAATTAAATAAATTAACAATGTGTAATACTACTTTGCTTTTTACTTATTTGTATTGTTCCTGGCTTAGAAGTGGACCAACACGTCCAACGTATCTTATTTTATTTTAGGCACAACCTCCAGCACACCACCAGTTCTACGGCGAGCAGCATTTCTAGCTGCGGATTTTTTAATAAACTGCATTTTTTTATCAGTCTAATACTGTCTTAAAGTTGAAACAAACCACGTTTATTAATTGCAGAAAAGAAATAATTAGACAAAGCCACAAAAAGCGTATATAAGAAAAATAAACTTCTCTCTCATACCTTTATCCATTTTTGTTTGGTTTTGATCGATCCACAAACACTATTCAGTTTTTTTTTCAGAGCCTCCCATTTTAAATTGGAACGGCTTTTCGCTCCCGAATTCCTTGAGTAGCCCTTAGCCAGGTAGTGGTTGGCTTCCAAAAATTGGATCAAGGTCTCAACTTGCGCGGCTGAGGGGTGCGTAGAGCGCGACTCCATGCTATAATTTACAATTATTTTTTATTAATGACGACACTGCTATTTGATAACTATAGTAATAATGCACTTGTAAAAAACTTAAAATACTTACGTTTAATTCAAATATCGCAATGAATTTGAAATTAAATAACACAAAAAAAAACACTTCATCACCCTTCAAGTCGACGTTTCAAACTTTTTTTACTACAAGGAGAGGCAACATGATTGATGTTTAAATCTCAAAGTTTAAAACTCTTTCCATAAAAACTATGTAATTTTTTATATTTTATTTCTAAAAACATTGACTGTAGCTCATAGATTATTGTATATTATACTAAGATATAATATTAAGCCGAAAACTTTGTAACTAGACGAATAAAATTAGAATGACACATCGATTTTAAAAGCGCAAAGATTAACCGCATCACTAGAACTTGTCAAAGTTTTTGATTTTCACCTCACATCGCTTGAGCTTGTAGAAGTTACAGAATACCGAAATACATACATGTGAGTTTACGATCGAAGTGAAAGATGAGTCGAAAGATGAGTTTTAAAAGGCCTTTTAGACTACACAATATTTTGGAATATACTACGTTAATTATATTAATAAAAAATATGGAAAATAATTTTAACTTTTATTTATATAAAGATATTCAGTAAGTTAATGTTATAATGTACCTCTAAAAATGATTCCTACTAAAATTGAAATTATCTATGCTAATATTAAAAAGAAAAAATGTTATTATTTGTTTGTTTAATTTGTATTGAATAAGCTCCAAAACTACTAATCCGATTTCAAAAATTCATTTCCTGTTGGGAAGCTATACTATCCCCCGCTAACATAGACTAAATTCCTCTTTCCCACAGGAAAAACTGTTAACCCGGGCAGAGCCGTGGCGGGAAGCTAGGAAGTAATACTTTGAAAATTTAAATTCAAAATAAATTACATAGGTATTGTACAATACAGTGTAATAGGTACTTTATTAGGAAACGTCAAAATCTCACTTGAAACAGTTCATCTCGCCGCCACTCTCACGTGGAGGCGCTAGCATCGCACTACATAAGTTACAGAATACCAAATCATAATCTCACTTGCGAATTCACGCGTGACTTTCGATTTTGTTTTTACAGAATAGCATTGCAGTACCTTTAATTTATTTCTTAGTATTTTTACGTTTAAAAGTAGGAAAATTACAGCGATGATAAGACTTATTACTTTTAAGTAGATTTCAAGTACATTTCGTACGAAATTACAATTGTTTCGTGGAAGTCGATCAAATTTTATATTTTAATACTCATAAGGAGAATGTTTAATAACAGAGGTTACAATCATAACAACCTTCGTTTTGTATTAAATTATGAATTAAAATGACTTGAAAATAAAATAACAAAATAAGTCAATATCGCTACAAAATATCCACTAATAAAAAGCTTGATAATGATAAAATTTAAGATATAATAATTTTGAGATCGTTACCTTTCTAGCTCACAGGATTTGCGACCTATCGTAATAATATATTACAAATTGCAAAATGTTTTGAACTCTAATTAACCTCTTTTTTTAAATTAACAAAAGAGGCCGCCATGCTTAAAATTCATTATTAATAGTTAGTTATACGTCCATTTTAAGGTCACAAAATTAACGTACAGAAACAAACAGTAACATCATAAAGAACAAGATTTTTATTTTACTTTTGCCCGAATTTTTTTTTTTTTTAATTGTGAGTTAACAAAAAATTACATTTAATTGCTCTTTGGGTGACATTTTACCTTTGTATTAATCTTAGTAAACCACTAAGCCGTACTATTATAAACTAGCTTTCCGCCGCGGCTCCGCCCGCGTTAACAGTTTTTCCCGTGGGAATGAGGCATTTTCCCGCGGTAAAAGGTAGCCTATGTTACTCAGTGACTATTATTTATTCTGTGCTCAGGGTGAATGTAGCTTTGTAATGGTGAAAGAATTTTTGAAATCGGCACAGTAGTTTTGTCACACACACACACACACACAAATACAAATCATTCCTCTTTATAATATTAGTATGATTGTATGTGTTTAACTTGCGTCAGCTAATAATAACCAATAATTATTTTCTAGTCAAAATACATCGCAGGTTTGGACTACCACTAATAAACGGACAAGTCAAGGTATATTTTTGGCCATAATTAATTCGATAATTACCTGTGGTAGCTGATAGAAACAATACTTAAAAATAATTAAATAATAGCGTAAGTGTTGTTTGAGAAGTAATAAAGCATTTTATATTCGAAATAGTATCACGTAAAAATGTTTATATTTTGTCCATTTTTGTTAAAATTTTATTGTTATTAATGAGAAAAGATAAATTAAAATATTCTTTAGGAAAGAACATAGGCTATCTACCTTTTCCGCGGGAAATTTCCTCATTTCCATGGGCAAAATTTTAACGCGGGCGGAGCCGCGGCGGAAATCTAATACTTACTTGAAAAACATACCTAACCCTCCTTCAGCAATCGGCAGTTAGGTAAAAATCCGTGACCTTATCAAATTGTCGCTTGTAGTAATACGTAATACTGTAAATTAGTTATAAGTAGGTTATAAAGTAATATCACTGTAAAATCGAAAACGAATCTTAGTCAAGCTTGTTAAGGGGCTCTACAACGCTAAGTGGCGCCGCCACCCTTTAAAAAATAATAACTCGGAAAATAATCAATTTTTCAAAAATCTGGTCCACAGAACTGGAGTCGGGGTGCTGTAGGATATATAGAAGCTATTAACTTTATTTATTGTATCTCGCTGTAGTTAGAGATAGAAAATTTGCGAAAAACGGCCACTTTTCGCATTTTTTCTATCTATAACTACATTTAATTATAATTAACATATGTGATTGCTTCTATACAGGGCGTCCCACGGCTATGCCACATGGAGGGAAAGTACCTTAAATATTGAAGGTAGAACATTTTACTGAAAGAAGACATTATTTTATTTCTAAAAACTATTAAAACTGCATTCATACATTTTTTAATAATTACATGGTTGAACCGGGAATCGAACCCGCTACATGAGGAAAAAAAAACACCCTGTAGTTTTATCATACCAATCGAAAGGCTCCTTCATAAGGATTATTTTTTTCTAAATAACATAGTGTCAGAAATAAAAGAAAGATCATGAATTTTAACATTTGATGTGGTCGCCGAGATTTTTTTTATGCATGGGGTTACTAGCGACCCGCCCCGGCTCCGCACGGGAAAATGGTTATTGTGGGTTATCCTTTAGTATATTATGCATGTATTATACATATAAACCTTCCTCTTGAATCACTCTATCTATTAAAATCAAAATCCGTCGCGTAGTTTTAAAGACAGGGAGTGAAATAATCAAAAGAGTGCGACTTTGTATTCAACAGCGTATTAATAAAATTGATAAATTTTGTATTAAAAATGTTAAAATACATAGTCTTCCTTTTATTTCTGACACTATGTTATTTAGCAAAAAATAACCCTTATGATAAAATGATCGGTATGATAAAACTACAGGATATATTTTTTTCTCGTATAACGGGTTCGATTCCCGGTTCAACCATGTAATTATTAAAAAATGTATGAATGCAGTTTTAATAGTTTTTAGAAATAAAATAAAGTCTTCTTTCAGTAAAATGTTCTACTTACAATATTTAAGGTACTTTCCCTCCATGTGGCATAGCTGTGGGACGCCCTGTATATCCTACAGCACCCCGACTCCAGTTCTGTGGACCGGATTTTTGAAAAATTGATTATTTCCCGAGTTATGATTTTTTTCAGGATGGCGGCGCCACTTAGCATGGTAGAGTTAAAGTCCAAATTTCATTAATTTTTAATCTACCCTCATGCCAAGCTGTCATTTTCCCAGTGTTTGTAACTATAATGTACGTAGAACCGCTGTAATATTACTGTAATCAGTGACCTGTCCGTGTCAGCAAAGCCTTACTAATTAGTCCACGCATCACTGTCTGTTAGGTTAGCGGTACAAACAAACTCACTCACACGTCACAGTAATTATATATAATAAACAAACAGTTTAATCTACTAATATAAAAGTTTGTAAGGATAGATGGATGTTTGTTTGTCTTTCAGGCAAAAATTACTGAATGAATTTTAATGAAACTTTACAATAATGTATAGCGCTTATATTTACTAGCTTTCCGCCCCGCAACTCCGCTCACAGTAAAAAACTTTTCATATTGGACTCTTTCTTCTAGTCCATCGAGAATCCAACATGAAATCCACGTTAAAACAATAACAAACATAGAACATTGTAAAGTGATACGAGTTGTATCGTGATATATTTCGGAAAATTTACACATATATTTTTAATCTACATGCGACCCGCCCCGGCTCCGCACGGGAAAATGGTTATTGTGGCATGTATTATACATATAAACCTTCCCTTTTGAATCACTCTATCTATTTAAGAAAACCGCATCAAAATCCGTTGCGTAGTTTAAAAGATTTAAGCATACATAGGGACATAGGGACAGACAAAGCGACTTTGTTTTTTACCATGTATAGTGTGTAGTAATATTGATACTCTATGTGTTATAGGGACTACTATTTGGTATTCTGTGGTGTTATTCTGATGTATAATATTCTGATGTATAATATTTTATCCTATAGATAGTATTGTTTTGGTTGTATAGTACTATAGCCAGCACATGCGGCTGGACAATACTGGACATGTTGACCTTGAGAGCACTCGTATTTCGTAGCTATAGGGGTGAATTTTGCAGTGCGAATGTCCAACCGCCTGTGCAGCCATCCTTACTGATATTATAAATACGAAAGTTTGTTTGTTTGTCCTTCCTTCACGACCTCACTAAGCAACCAATCGACTTGATTTTCGGCATAGAGTTAGTTGAAAGGATGGAGAGTGACAGAGGCTACTTTTTACCGCGGGAAAATACCTCATTCCCACGGGAAAAACTGTTAACGCGAGCGGAGCTGCGGGGCTGAAAGTTAGTCTGTATATAAAATAAAAATAATATTACTAAATGACTTAAGTACAAGAATCAACACGTTAAAAGTACAAGCCCTTGTATATAGTATCTAATCCTATTATTACCGGGTTTTATAACAATTTCTGATCTCGGAAACAATGCCGTAATATTCCTAGGAACAATCAATTTGTCCTTTAAAGGAAAATACAGCAAAAATTTCCCTTTACTTATATACTACTAATATTAGAAATGTGAAAGTTTGTGAGGATGGATGGATGTATAGATAGAATATGTTTGTTACTCTTTCACTACTCGATACTTTTCAATGAAACTTTATATTAATATCGTATATACATCAGAATAATACATAGGCTATAGGGAAAAACTATTAACGCGGGCGGAGCCGGAAAGTTAGTATTATTTAACACGCGAAAGTTTGTTGATGGAAGGATGTTTGTTACGTTTTCACGCATAAGCTACGAAATGGATCTTAATAAAACTTTACAATAATTAGCTTATACAAAAAAATACGCATAGGCTACCTTTTATTACAAGAAAATACCTAACCCACGGGAAAACTGTTAACGCGAGCGAAGTTGCAGGATGGAAAGCTATAGTATTATGTTGATCTGATCAGCTAGCGAACTCAATTTGTATGACTACCCGTATCTGTAGGTACTAACTGTACTACCCGTATAGAAATTCACGCCTCCCCGCACCTGCAAGAGTTCCCCTCCCGATATCCCCCACGTACCGCACCCCGCAGGCGCCGCTGGACTTTGCCATTTGGTACCATCATCGGTACCATCACTACATAGTATAAAACAAAGTCGCTTTCTCTGTCCCTATGTCCCTCCCTTCGTACGCTTAAATCTTTAAAACTACGCAACGGATTTTGATGCGGTTTTTTTTAATAGATAGAGGGATTCAAGAGGAAGGTTTATGTCTATAATACATGCATAATATACTCAAGAATAACCCACAATAACCATTTTCCCGTGCGGAGCCGGGGCGGGTCGCTAGTAATAAATAAATTATAGACAATTTTTCTGGAACTTCTTTGATACAATTTCAAATTGCATTGGTACAGTAGCCAGCACATGCGGCTGGACATGTTGACCTTAAAAGCGCCCTTATTCTATAGCGCTAAGGGTCAATTTCGTAGTGCGAATGTCCAACCGCATGTGCTGGCATCTGTACTTTCGGCCAGTGCCATTATAACACAATAATTAATAATGAACTTCAGTTGCTAACTACTTACTTGTACACAACCAGCTGTTTGTCACCTTTTCTTGAGATAAATAACGTGGCCCCACTGTCAGTTAATTCCGTGTCATTGTAATGTACGGTACAATGTAAGGATATTATTAATATTGTCCGATAAGGATCTCAGCTAACAAGAATGGCCCCTAAACCGGCGATTCCAGAAACTTTTTAACTTCTGAAAAAGAAAAGCGATCTGTCGTTGACCGTAACATAATATAATTTATACTTAGGTACGACTATTAGCGCTTGTGAAACGAGTACAAGAGTTTTAATTATATCTGACATAAAAAAAAATCGTAACTGAGTCACAGGTTTTGTTTATAGCAAAAATGAGTCATAGGTTTTGTTTGATTATTTTGTACGAACTATAAACGGTGGCAGCGCAATCTAACTAAATTCTTTAGCGGTAAAGCAGCCCTTCAGGAAACAATTACCCGTACCCGCTGGCGGGGGCGCGGCCAAAATCAAAACTAATAATCAGAGACGGAGCCCCTCAGGCGTAGACTTCTTTACGATGTTTTTTCGTATTAACGCCTAGGTTCGAGACTCCCTCGAGCAGCCCCTAGTCGCGTTGGTACATGACTACTTTGGGGTAGAGTCTTCCGCTCCCCTACAAGTCCAGTGAAGCTTGGCTCGTCGTACTTTTGCGAAACAAGCATAAGTCAATAAAAAAAAGAACGGTGGCATAATTGGTGGTGAATATGGGTTCGAGTAGGGGGGGGGGGGGGGCGAGCACATAAAATCATACCTATCATCAGTTCTTGTATATTCTATATCTAGGCTGGCCAAACCCAGGCACGAAGGCCTCGATATGGCGCGCCATTTTAATTTTCCCGCCAGTAAATTGTAAAACAGTATCACTATCACTACTTATTATAAAACAAAGTCGCTTTCTCTGTCCCTATGTCCCCATCTATGTCCTTTGTATGCTTAAATCTTTAAAACTACGCAACGGATTTTGATGCGGTTTTTTTATGTAGAAAGAGGGATTCAAGAGGAAGGTTTATATGTATAATACATACATAATATACTTAAGGATAACCCACAATAACCATTTTCCCGTGCGGAGCCGGGGCGGGTCGCTAGTAATAATATATAAGATCGTTACACAAGCCTTTTCGATTGATGTTTTGCCTTTAAACGTTGTGGCCCGCTGTCGCCGCAGACTATGAAATTTTGCTCACTTGAAATATCTTTTGGGCCGGCCTTGGTCTATATTCTAGATTTGGGTTGATTTACGTCTACTTTGAATTTAGGGCAAACAGATTTTCAGTGCAGTTAGTCAACCTTTGAATTCCTTGCAGCTATGTGCTTAGTACGTACACGTTTGCTCTCCATGACTTTCTACACCAAATGACAAAAAAGAATATTTATCAACAAGATAGATATCGAAAAAAACTTGGTGATTGCGAAATCGGAATCTAGTAAATACACAGTTTTAGCACTAGACAATTAAGAATTTAGCCACCAGCCATTCAGTTACATCCAAAACCAATTTAGACTTGGGTTACGAATACGAACCCACTCTAATTGGTCGCACTTACATATACAGAATCCCATTCAAAGTAATGAAATTGTACACTAAAACTTTCTGTACCGACTAAACTAACTACCTACAGATTTATGTAATAGTGAAAAAGCTTGGAGGAATAAGTAAGTTGCGTAATACGTGGTATTTTTTATGTATGCCTACTCCGCATTATCTTTTCCCACCACCTTGTAGGTTGGCTGGAAGAGATCTCTTATCTACAGAGATAAGCTCGCCGTTGTATGCTAGTTTTAAGAATTATTGTTATTTTAATTTGTGCAGTAAAGAGAAAAGCTTATGAGTTGCTGATTACAGGGATATGCATAACTCAATACCGACTGTACCTAAAGTATTTGCACAACCACCTTTTATTTTCCTTTGTCCGTCTTATACTCTCGCGTAAAGGTTGCCTGGAAGAAATCGCTTAAAGTGATAAGGCCGCTTGCCGCTTGATTTGCCGCAAATTTTCGTGTTGTTTTTTATATGTAAATTATTTTATGTGCAATAAAGAATATTTGTTTGTAAATTATTTTATGTGCAATAAAGAATATTTGTTTGTTTGTTGTTTGTGTTACCGACCATAAGGTACCTTTGCACGTGGAACGTCACATGTAATATAACTAGCGACCCGCCCCGGCTCCACACGGGAAAATGGTTATTGTGGGTTATCCTTAAGTATATTATGCATATATTATACATAGAAACCTTCCTCTTGAATCATTCTATTTCTAAAAAAACCGCATCAAAATCCGTTGCGTAGTTTTAAAGATTTAAGCATACATGGGGACATAGGGACAGAGAAAGCGACTTTGTTTTATACTATGTACTTAGTGATAATACAAGTTTAATTGTTCCATAATATATATTATTATTATTATGAAATTAATATAAAAAAGAGTAACGCTACTCTCCTGCCCCAACCGAATGACGATGTAGTCCGTAATAGATACTAAACAATTCAGTAGGCCAGACGCGCCTAGCGATCCATCAATGGTGATGCGGAAACACGGCACTATTATTGTCACAATCTTGTCACATGTAACATATATTATACCACGAGATACCAAATACATTATTTAGGCGACCACTCCGAGTAGTACCATGGAATATTGCACCTTAGGATTAGGGATGGTACACGCCATGGTTCGTAAATTCGTAAGCAAAAGGGATTTTGTGTTTGGTCGAAGGGGTGCGTGGTTCGAATACAGAGTTTCAATATGTCATGATCAGAAAACTGACTTTTATTACATTCCGAATTGTTTTTGTAATTGGACTGGATTTCCTTTACAATACCTAAATGTGGCGTATGGTAGATGTGTGAAATATAATTAAAACTCGCACGTTACGCATAGGAATCCGTGTTTCGGAACCTAGGGCCCATACAGCTCACAAAAAATAACTGTCTAATTTAGTAAAAACTAGCTTTCAGCCGCCCGCGTCAAAAGTTAGTTTATACCGTGGGAATGAGTCATTTTTCCGCGGAAAAAGGTAACTTACCTATTTTCTCTGCGTGAATGTAGCTTTCTAATGGTGAAAGATTTTTTGAAATCGGTTTCGTTGTTTTTGAGTTTATTCATTACAAACATACACAACACACACATTTTATAATATATATTATTATGATAATAATAATGATATGAGTGTACCTACCTATAAGTAGATCTTTATTATGACTAATTACTAGTTGCCCGCTCAAATCCCCGTTCAGAAAACTGTTTGAAATTGGAATAAAATCTCGGAGAATTCTGTTAAAGAGCCAATTATTCATGGATTTTTCTATGAAACTCATTTTATACCGTTTTTCAGATAGGTTTTTATTCCTATTTAATCCTTTTTTCCTATTTAATCCGTTAGAATGGTTGTTAAGCTGCGATAACTTTTTTGTTCTCGGTAAACGGTTCTCGTTGGACTTTTTATGATTTTCTAATGGGTAGGAAAAAATTAAAAGAAAATTTAATTACGGTCAATTATATCAGACAATGAGTGTAGAAAAGAACAGTAGGTAGCGTTCACCTGTGCAACTAATAGAAACTATAATCCCCAACTGCAACCTAGCGTGGGTCTTATGCATAATTTTGGCCAAAAGTCGTCCACTGCTCAAAGGCTTCCCCCAAAGATCTTTTGAACAATTTTCGGAGTAACGGCCTGATATGTAAAGCGAAGACTCCTCTTTATAAGCAATAAAGACTAAGACTAAACTTAACACTACTTAACATTATTAAATACTAGCTTTCCGCCCGCGTTAACAGGTTTTCCCATGAGAAAGAAGTATTTTCCCGCAGTAAAAAGTAGCCTATGTGTTATTCTGATGTATAAGCTATATTATTGTAAAGTTTCACAAACAGAGAGACGGAATAAAAAAAAATTGTGTCTTTCTGTTCAGCTACACTCCCTTTATCACCTACCATCAGGTTTTTGAAAAGCAAATCAATGTACATTATCATCATCATCATCTCAGCCGAAAGACGTCCACTGCTGGACAAAGGCCTTCCCCAAGGATCAATGTACAGACACTCCGATTCTTTAGTTTTATTATAGTATAGATAGAAAAAGATAGATGTTCTTCTTCTTACCTTATTCTCGAGTTTACAAGTGAAAAATAAAAAGGATTATGTCGCAAGCGGAGCCTACTAAAGATTTACGTCCACGTAAACCTCGTTGTAGAATTAACACGTAAAATTACACATCATCGCTTACGTGAAAGACGTGTTACTTTTATCACGTCATGAAACAGCTAAGTGGCACTTAACACAGGTGCAGTTTGTGAGATTAGATGGACAAAGGATGTAAGTGTAACAATGTGACAAATTGTAGATTGTAGGTACTTGGTGAATCTTGCCCGGTCGTAAAAATGTGGCGGGCGTTTTAAGTACGACAGACTCGCCATTGACAGGATGACTAAGGTTTTTGAGAAAAACGTTTATAAGGTATTTTTGTTCTTATCAGACATGGACTTTGAGCAAAACTTCTTAACTTCTGATATGACGTCATTAAAGTTAGAAATAAAAAAACGTTTTTTATGTGGTAAAAAAACAATGATTAATTAAAAACTCTATACTATGTTGCTCACAGACACAAACCGAAATTAGTGATAATTTTGCAAAGGCGGACTTATTTGTACACTAAGATTCCTTGTAGCCAATTTAAAAACTAGAGAGATAAAGTAATTTTGAGATAGATAAGAAAGGGCATCAAAGTGGGAAAATACTCCTACTAATGTAAGGTTTCTAATGCATAATTTTAATAAAAACATAAAACATACCAGAGTTCAAATAAATAAATAATGTGTGGGATAGCTCACCCCAAACTAGGATTTCGGACAATTAATACACATACATACACAATAGATATACAATATCCAGACACAAGGCAAACACATCTGCGCATCACACAATTAATGTCTGCTGGTCTGGGCGGGATTGGAACCCGCGAAGCTTGTGCTGTGTTTCGAAGGCAGACATACAATTTCAATGAAACGTGGACAGGAAATATAATGAATCAAAATCTTCCAGTTCATCACGCAGCCGATAGTTTAAATTTTGCCATAAATCTTAACAAACCTTGGTTTATGACCAAAAAATATTTTTTTTTTCAGGTTAATGTTATGACAAAACGAAAAATTTCACGCATAATGACACATTTTGAGGAGTCATATTTTATTTTGTCATCCACCATCGCCCGGATGCTGATTAAAAGTCTTGCTTCTCGATTTCATCCCAAACTTAAGACACAGAAAATAGCGAAATTGGCTTTTCAATTTCGTATTTCATGTTAACGATTCAAAAACACCAACGGAAGTAAGTATCAACGTTGAATCTCTAACGAGTTTTACGGTAACTCTGTACACAAGCATCAATTAAAACTTTGGTTTATTCTGCAGTTGTGATAAAGTTGTTGAGAACGTTTCCAAGCCCAGTTCCACGAGAAGCTATTGAAAATAAACTTGTTTCAAATTCCTCATTGTCATCATCATTTTAGCCTGTAGACGTCCACTGTTAAAAGACCCCCTTCAAAGATCTCTACAGCAGCGATAGGTTTTCCTGGGTTCAATCCAGCGTCTTCCCGTGAGCCTCACCAGATCGTCTGTTCCCCTTGTGAGGCCTTTTGCGCGGTTAAAAATTCAAAGGTTCAAAGATATTTATTGTAAGATCATGGTTTCTAAGAGATTTTACATTTATTTTCATATGTTCCACACAATCCACCCTGTACGGGCATACAATAATATAAAGTCATCAATAAAAATTTAAAAACTTTACGCATTACATGCAATTAATATAAATACAAAAAGTCAAGTTAAATACAGAAAATTCACAGCATCACTACATAGTATAAAACAAAGTCGCTTTCTCTGTCCCTATGTCCCTATGTCCCTATGTATGCTTAAATCTTTAAAACTACGCAACAGATTTTGAAGCCGTTTTTTTTTAATAGATAGAGTGATTCAAGAGGTAGGTTTATATGTATAATACATGCATAATGTACTTAAGTATAACCCACAATAACCATTTTCCCGTGCGGAGCCGGGGCGGGTCGCTAGTTGTCAAATAAAGTAAAAATAAGATCAGCAATAATAATTAACATCAATTATTCAAGAGTCAAATAATAACCATTACGTCGGTACGTGTATTGAAGAATTCCTTAATTGAATTAAACATTTTTTCTAACAACCAGTCAGATATTTTCTTTTTAAATTGAGAGGGGGCGCAGTTCTTTAAGTCATTTGGTAGATGATTATAAATTCGTATCGCCATGCAATAATAATCCATTATTTTTAAACATACTAGCTCGAGGCAAGTATAACCGATTTTTATGTTGCGTTGACCTCGTGTAAACATTGTCATGCCTCAAAAAATATTCAGAGTGCTCTAATACAAACAAAGCTATCTGCTTAATGTAGAGGCGGTCGCCATTCAAGAACTTTTTTGTATGAGCGGTGACTGATGACGCTCCAGTAACTTTTCATCTTCAAGTTTCTGATTTTAGTTTGAAACTAAACCAACAAAATCAGTAGCTTTGCGTGAGATGGGTCTTACGGGAACGACGCGGTCAGGAGACAATGTAAGTTGCAGGAGATTGGAACTGGGCGGAACTTGGATGGATCAAAGCCACCAACTTAAACTTCAAGTTTGGAGATAATACATTTTGTCACAAAACCATATCTTTAACAACTACAACCATTATAGTAAGTTGCGCTCATGTTTTGTCCTGATGGACTATATACCAAAAAGTGGCTAAATTTGTCTCGCCCGTGGCTCCCCAAAGGTCCAGTAGGCCTACTATGTAAGTAGCGACAGGCTCGAGAAGCTGTCAAACGCGACATATTGACAGAACTACTATGGCTCTAATGTCACTATGTCGCGTTTGACAGCTTCTCGTGCCTGTCGCTACTTACGTAGTAGGCCTACTGGGCGAGCCAGCGAGGGAGTGAACGCAGAGATTAAAGTTAAAACGAACTATTATCCTACAATGATGTGTGTTCTCGTGTTGATGTATTTAGTTCTAGTATAGTTACATTTAAAAAAGAACTTAAGAAAGAATTGTTGATGGGTCATAAACCAGATTTTTAGTTCAATAATACACTCTCAAACGTAAATTCCTTTTATTCTGCTTTGGCTTATTTTATATTCCTCTAATTTAGTCTTATGTTAGTAATTTAATTACCTACTAAATATCCTCTATGATTTAAACGAATGTTGTGTATAGTTATAATTGGACAGCAAACTTATATTAGTTTCTAAGTGTGTTTGTTTGTAATGTGAGAATTAGTTTGTAGTCTGTTACTATACCTTTTAAATAAATAAATAAATAAACATGTAGAACTCGACGCAGCAATAGCAGATGGAAGAAAACGCAACCAGCACAGTTAAATACGAGTATAATATTCACTCAAAACAATTCAATTTATAATAATCGCTGTGCGCACATTAAGGATTTTACTGTTAAATTATTAAAGATACTCGTACATTACGGAAAATGGCCGTGTAGGTAGAGGCCTCAACTTTGTCAGTTTTGTAAATTTTTACCAAAGACTTTGTATTACTGAGAAATTTGTATTACGTCGTTCATTATTTAATTATCTTCAACTCGAAAGTAGAATAATAAAATAAACGCCTAATTTCATTTGTTAGCCGAACAAACCTTGCCCCGAACGACGACAGTTTGCCAAGAGGTAATTGTAACCCAAAGGGTGAGGTTCCGTAGAATTTAAATGGTAACTAAATCCCAATGCCATCGCTAAAGGCTTAATTTAGATAATTATCTTCTTGGAGTTGACAGTTGCTAACAAAATATATTTTTATAATCAACATAACATTTAGTTTCAAACCCATAGAAAACTGCGTTTTGTTACTTATTCCTTTTGGGGCCACTTAACGTTGGGGTTGACTTCCATTCGGAAGTTCGCGTATTCGGGCCTCGGCACGTGCCAATGTGTTTTCGATTTTCGAATTCATAATATGTACAGAAGCCAGCACATACGGTTAGCATTCGCACAAAAAAATTTACCCTTACCGCTACGGAATACGGGCGTTCACAAGCATAGGTCAGTTAAAAAAAAAGAGCGTTCTCAAGGTCAACATGTTCAGCCGCATGTGCTAGCTACTATACATTTTTCGACGCTTCTGCAGCGAAGGAAAACATGTGAGGAAACCTGCAGATACCTGCAAAATAATTCAAAGATTGTGTGTGATGTGAAGTTAACCAACCTTCACTGTCGACTAAGGCCTAGTCACCCTGATCTTAGGGTAGGCTTGAGCCATTCGGTGGGGACATATAAGTATGAGCTATTATTGCTGCTATTATTCACAAGGAATACTAAACGAAACGGTTGAAATGTTGAAAACAAGATAAAATATCAACAAAGTGATGTTTCTTATTTACATAATAAATGGAGGGGAGGAAATTTTGACTCGTTTAATAATTGTACAGAAACGAGGCAAATTTTTCTCCCCCACTTTGTTGAAAGTGTAAACAATGCTGAAAGACTTAACAGGCGTGCCTCTGAATGAAACAACTCTAAATCTTTTAAACTCGTTACTAGGGAAGCAAAATATGAACAAGAAAAGATTATTGTGTTCTGGAATGCTTCCTTCAGATTTACTGTCATTTTAATGATATTATATTTTTTACTAGCGACCCGCCCCGGCTCCGCACGGGAAAATGGTTATTGTGGGTTATCCTTCAGTATATTATGCATGTATTATACATATAAACCTTCCTCTTGAATTACTCTATATATTAAAAGAAACCGCACCAAAATCCGTTGCGTAGTTTTAAAGATTTAAGCATACATAGGGATTTAGGGACAGAGAGCGACTTTGTTTTATACTATGTAGCAGTGTTGGGCGTAATTACCCGCCCCGGCTCTGCACGGGAAAATGGTTATTGTGGATTATTCTTAAGTATATTATGCATGTATTATATATATAAACCTTCCTCTTGAATCCTTCTATCTATTAAAAAAAACCGCATCAAAATCCGTTGCGTAGTTTTAAAGATTTAAGCGTACAAAGGGAGGGACATAGGAACATAGGGACATAGGGACGGAGAAAGCGACTTTATTTTATACTATGTAGTGATAGTGATGCAATGCGCCGTGAAATTTAACATAGTAGTGGTATCCATGACACTGAACGAACAACTTTCCCTAAGAAACATAGGTTGAAAACAAAAAAAATATTTTCTTATAATTTTCGCTACGCACACAAAGACAATGTGTACTCACAAGACACACACAAGTGTGGCTCGCCTGCTCTCGTGAGATAATAAATATCTCTATCAGTGGTATACATTTTCGGAATAATCTTCATACACAAAAACATATCTACGGGGTGAGCAGAATTTTTATAACATCAGAGGAAATAGACACTAAAATTACTCGCTAGTTGTTCAATACTTTTGAAGCTTTTTATAATTTTCCATACGAGTATCGTCACCCGGCTGAAAATCCTTTTGTCAAATTCCTTCCTCCAAGGGCAAAAATACGCATAGTATTTGCACTAAAAATAATCATTTAATAACTAAAAAACTATTGAATTATTGTTTACCTATCATAAATTTTTTTCAGTAGGTAGTTTTTTGTGTCTCCTGTAAAATATTTTTTTAAAGCATTTAAGTGGTTTTTTCAGCCAGGTGACGATATGTAAAAACTCAAATATGGTACCTGAACAATTGTTCAGAATCAATCAGATTTTGCTAAGTTCGTTCCAAATGGTGAGCAATTATTATTACTATGAAGTACAGTTAGGGACTACTATTTGGTATTCTGTGGTATAGGACACTATTTCATGAGGACTGACTGAAATAACTTCTACCGTAGTTCCGGAGTCTTTTAAAAGTCAGACTTCAAGTTTTATTTTATTTTATTTTTTAAATGAAATGAACCACTTACTTAAAACTAAATAGTAAGACGGTAGAAGCCCGGCCCCTACAATGTTTAGTTTCAGCAAAGCAAGAGTGCTCGACCCACTTTCGGGCGATTTCTTTTTATGACAGTTCTCTTTAGCCTCTTAGCTACGGGTGGATGCCTTGCAGAGCTACTGGATAACACAACAAACTGTTTGACTTAGTAGCTTCAAAGGAAACAAATACTTGAAGAAGATGCAATTCTTTTTTTATTTAGTTTGAATTCTGTCTGCTTTCTGTTATTATTACAGCGTAAAGACTGCATTTCACAACCGATCCGAGTGATGTATGAACATGTTAAAATCACACATTGTTTTTTTTTTTCATTGAAAAATTTAGAAAGGAAGAAAGAATTTTTTTTATGGCCATTTATTTTTTAGTGTTTCGACTTAATAAATGAGAAGAACAAATAACACTAAATTGAAAAAATTAATAACCCCCGACACAAAACCGTTAATTGATCCTTTCAACAACTAGAAAAAAGCTGATATTTTTTTGGATCATAGCTTAGAACACTCTCGATTTTGATACTTTGCAAACAAAAAAAACTAGATCAAAATCGGCGCATCCGTTTAGGAGCTACGATGCCACAGACAGACAGACAGACACATCAAACTTATAACATGCCTCTTTTTTGTCGGGGGTACGAGTAGTACTATTTTTTTCTTCTGTGTCGGGGGTTAAAAATAAATATTTTTGACACGTCATTGCGATGCTTGGGCAGGCTTCTCATAAGGTGGACCGAGGGCAGCGCTAACAAGTCAGGTGAAGCTTGATTGGTCGTATTTTTTCGACACAAGCATAGGTCAATTAAAAAAAAGCGGGCAGCGCAGGATCGATCGTTATGGAGATCTTTCGGAAAGGCCTTTGTGCAGCAGTGGACGTCTACATGCTGAAACGATGACGATAAAGGAATAAACGATACTACAACTAACTACAAATAATATATTAAATACGTAAAGATAGCTTAACAACAGAATGAGGTCGAATTCATAACAGATATGAGTGCCAAAACAATGCATTTGTTCGAAAACACGGAACATCATTTCGAAACACGTTGCTTTTGTTCATTATTTCGTCTGTCAATTGTTTGATATCAATTCATGAATCAAGTCGATTATCGCCAGCACTGCAATAACTTTTGCTGTTGCGAAACGATATGAACCTATCAGCACATTGTGAAAATTCACTATGAGCTGAGTGCAATAAACCTAACTGTGGTTGCTGTTGTTCGTATGTGACAAAGTGCTTGAATGATCTGTGTTATTTTTTTATATATATAATTTCAAAAAAAGAATTGAATAGGTACTACTTTTACCAAAACTTTAATAATAGTATTACTTCTACTCAAAGGTTGACTGAAAGAAATCATGGGATAAGTCCGCCTTTGCTCAATTGTTCTGTATTTATGGTATGTTTTATTATATTTTTATGTGCAATTAAGTGTTTACAAACAAACAAACAAACTTCTACTACTAAATCCTATATCGTTAATAGCTCATTATGACCCCACCGAGGGGCTCGAGCCTACCCTGAATAGGCCTTAGTCGACCACGCTGGCGCAGTGCGGGTTGATCAACTTCACACATTACCTTTGTATTACTTCTCAGGTGTGTGCAGATTTCCTCACCATGTTTTCCTTCACCGTGAGAGCGTCGAATAAACGTAAATATGAATTCGAAATTCAAAAATCGAAAACACATTGGTACGTACCGAGGTTTGTACCCGCAAACTTCCGAATAGAAGTCAATGGCCCACGCCACTTGGCCATAATGACATAGGCTACCTTTTACCGAGGGAAAATTCCTCATTCACCCGGGAAAAGCTGTTAGCCGCGGGAAGAGTTGTGGGGCGGAATCTAGTAACATCATAAATAGTAATATCTTGCAATTTCTAAAGAAGAGAAAATAAAAACAACTAAATTAATTTTGCTCATAAATGAAACAACAATGACATTGATGGAACGCCGTGTTAAGAAAATTCGTAACTTTTTTATTGCATCATCGCCATGCGCCAGCGTACACTTTGAAATAAATCTTTTGAACGTCCGTAGTAAAATTTATGAAACTTCAATAACTTATCTAGAGTAGGTTTTAATACATAGATATTTTGCAGCAAGAAGTTGCAAGACACCAGGAAATTAATCTAGAAGCGTACAAGTCTTAATTTACTTAAAAGTTTTAATTGAAATGTATCACCAATTTTAGTTTTAAACTCACTGTCGTTTGTCGTAGGAAGCTTGGTAAGTTGTTTATTTTTATAAAGGACGAAAGAAGTATATCTCTCGATGGCCTACCCACGCCGCTTCTAAAATTGTATAAAATCATTTTATGGCCAAAAACTTGCCAGAATATTATTCATTATTAAATACATTACATAAATTATTAATTTATTTATTTATTTATTTATTACGGTTGCCAACAGAGTTTACATCAGGTACATGCTTAAATATTACAATCACTGGTATAAAACTAAATGTAACCCTAATTAAAGGCAACAACGGCATGCATGTATGTATCTGGACAATAGACTGGGCTCCGGTCGCAGAAATCCTTACCTCATAAGATTCACTGTTAGACGCACAATGCAGTGAAAGATAATGTTGCCGAGTAGGGGTATTTATATTGTTTTCTTCCCTAAACCTGGCAGGACAATGTTTATTTTTCAGCTGAAAACCCTAAATTTTGCTCAAATTTACATCATAAGATTTCAATTCAAAATGATAATGCAGTGAAAGATATTCCTTCCTAGATGGGGTATTTCGTAAGTTGGTTCCCCTCACCCTGGCAGGGACCGCAGTAGGCCGCCTCAAAGTAGGCCAAAAATGTCGATGTCTTACCTCATCCGATTTCAAGCTGAAACTAATGCAGGACGATAGTTTAAGAAGTGCCATTTATGAAAATATAACGATATCTGCCAGAATCCTGACCGAACCTTGTCATCGGAAGCCCCAAAGATAACACCTAAAATCTTTGAACGGCTGAAAATTGATGTATTTGAAAAAATATACTGAAAAATCCTTTATGCCGTGAAAGATACGCTTGTGTTGATGTGAATTTATATAAGTTTCCTTATCCTGACCCTGGCAAATTCTGCAGACAACTTCTTTCGAGAAGTCACAAATTACGTTACTTATCTCATCAGATTACAAGATAAAAGTTATGCAGGATTATAGCTCGAGATGTGCCTTTAATGAAAATACCAGGTTGAATGCGAGCAGTCTGGAAGAACCTTGTCATCAGCCTCCTCAAAACTAAAGAAATTCTTCGGTTGGGCAAAAATGTTTGTATTCGCCACTTATTGGCGTCTTAATCCTCCGTAGTAGAATAATAAAATGCTCTCTTCACATTTCAGAGGGTTCAGGTTCGAGTCCCGGTAGGGCACTATCGGAAATATATCACGGTGAGTATATTATAATTTCCCCAGTTTGGTTTGTACGTTAAAGGTGAAATCATCCAACTGAATGTAGAAAATAATGATGATTCTTTGTTTTGGAAGGCACGTAAAGCCGTTAGTCCTGGATATAATTCAAAGAGTTGTTTTCTGTATGTCGACTCCCAGGATGGCGATCATTTTATTTTTGAAATTATTACCGACCGTTAAAAATTTGTAGTCAACTACCCGCCACGGCGACTGGAGGTAGTCGTAACACGAACCATATCAGAAGCCTCAGGTAACTCAATAATTCTGACATTCAACTACATAATATCGTCGGTGATACTGCAATACCGCTGAACCAGCAATGGTTAATACCGCGGAACTATAAAAAAAAATCAAAAACGAGATTTCGTGCCTGTAGGTGCATGGTGGTGAATTGCGCATAATGACATTGACAGAAAAATCAATAGTCCAATCAAAAGGCTTGAATTTAACAAATTCAAAACCGCGAAAGTAATCTACACCCAAATGTAGTCCTTAATCCGCGAGAGTACGCTATCTATGGAACCAGGAAATTTAGTAGTTTTTCAGGGCGCTTCGTGTTTATAGCGTAAAAATTGTGTATTGGTTCGTGTGCAGTTTCTATTTATACTCACCGTGATATATTTTCGCCAATGCCCCACCCTACCGGGACTCGAACCTGAACTCTCGGTAATGTGAAGAGAGCATTTTATTTCTCTACTACGGAGCAAAGGTTGATGACCATTTTTATATAAGCCCCGCCCCCCCCCCTCCAACAGATCTTGTTGTATAATATGTCAATAGGTTCTTATGGATCTTTAGAAAGGCTCGTAACCAGTTTTGGATTTGAAAAAAAAAATATTTTTTTCAATTCTTCACTTACAAACATGTTATCAATTACTAACAATATCAAAGTCTCTTATTAGAATGATAAGTATATAAATGCACTCTAAAAAATACTAAATATTCACCAAAAAATGTCTATCTACGTAGGAGTACCATGTACTTACAGTTAAACAGATAATTATTGTTTATCATTAGCCTATAAATGTCCAGTGCCCAATTGAATGCTTACAATATATTATTTTGGGTATCAATATTAAGACAAAACGATTTTTTTCTCGCAATATCCCGCGTCTTTGAAAGATATCGCCATAGTAAAAAGTAATCACATAGATAAGACGCATGTACGGTCACGTTCATAAGTCCAGTCATGTCACGTGCACCTATACTTTAAATTAACTTTTTTTCCAAAAGCATTCAGGACAAATCATTTGAAGCAAAATATTGAGTCCCTTACACTGTATAAGTAACACAAAAAAATAAGAATATCAAGCATTTGGGAAAAAAGTTATTTAAAAGTATAAAAACACGTGATTGACTGCACTTATCAACTTGACTGTACCTACTGAGATACATTTTAAATCTGTTGGTCGATTTTATTAGTTTTTGTTTTTTGGGGGGACGTTTTGTCTGACACATCATCCTTTCTAAGTAATATGAGGATTAAGATACCAATAAGTAGCGAATACATGCATTTTTGGTCAACCGAAGATTTTATTTATCTTTGAGGAGGCTGAAGACAAGGTTCTTCCAGACTGCTTGCAGTGAACCTGATATTTACTTTAAAGGCACATCTCGAGCTATCATCCTGCATAAGTTTTATCTTGTAATCTGATGAGATAAGTTACGTAATTTATGTCTCCTTGGAAGAAGCTGTCTGCAGAATTTGCTACTTTGAGCTAACGTATCAAAGTCTCTTTTTGTGTCTAGGTTTTTCTGGCATTTTTTATCTCGCACAGTATATTTTTTATCTCGCACAGTATATTATACCGGTTGAAGACCTTTGTTTTCAGTCACTGCGGTACTTTAGAATGGAAAACGTGTTTTAACTTCCCAAAGGCGGCCCATCCAAGCTGTATTTTCCTACCAACTTCAGATATCATCTAAAGTTCTATCATCTGTAGTTGAATGTCAGAATTATCTCCATAGTCGACGTGGTCGGTAAAAAAATACAAAAATATAGAGATCGCCATTATGGCAGTCGACATATTGAAAACAACTTTCTAGATTATAGCCAGCATTAACGATTTTACTTATTATCCGAAGCAGGGTATCATCATTCTTTTTGATACTTATAAGTAAATTTGGATGATTACTTACACCTTTAACTGTGGAAATTATACTCACCGTGATATATTTCCAACAGTGCCCTACCAGGACTCGAACCTGAACCCTCTGAAATGTGAAGAGCGCATTTTATTATTCTACTACGGAGGATTAAGACGCCAATAAGTGGCGAATACAAACATTTTTGCCCAACCGAAGAATTTCTTTAGTTTTGAGGAGGCTGATGACAAGGTTCTTCCAGACTGCTCGCATTCAACCTGATATTTTCATTAATGGCACATCTCGAGCTATAATCCTGCATAAGTTTTATCTTGTAATCTGATGAGATAAGTAACGTAATTTGTGTCTCCTCGGAAGCAGCTGTCTGCGGAATTTGCAAGGGTCGGGATGAGGAAAGTTATATAAATTCACATCTACACAAGCGTATATTTCACGGCATAAAGGATTTTTCAGTATATTTTTTCAAATACATCAATTTTCAGCCGTTCAAAGATTTTAGGTGTTATCTTTGGGGCTTCCGATGACAAGGTTCGGTCAGGATTCTGGCAGATATCGTTATATTTTCATAAATGGCACTTCTCAAACTATCGTCCTGCATTAGTTTCAGCTTGAAATCGGATGAGGTAAGACATCGACATTTTTGGCCTACTTTGAGGCGGCCTACTGCGGTCCCTGCCAGGGTAAGGGGAACCAACTTACGAAATACCCCATCTAGGAAGGAATATCTTTCACTGCATTATCATTTTGAATTGAAATCTTATGATGTAAATTTGAGCAATATTTAGGGTTTTCAGCTGAAAAATAAACATTGTCCTGCCAGGTTTAGGGAAGAAAACAATATAAATACCCCTACTCGGCAACATTATCTTTCACTGCATTGTGCATCTAACAATGAATCTTATGAGGTAAGGATTTCTGCGACCGGAGCCCAGTCTAAAAGATATGCCACGCCACGACGACGTCATAAAATAACAACAGGTCGACCGGCTTGACACATCCAACCCAGTGTAGGATAACACCCTATACTGTACATGTTACATAAAGTACTAAGCTTAGCGTACTCTCGAACGCACATAAAAAAAAACAGTTGAGGAAGAAATACAGATTAAAATTAAATTAAATTATTTATTGTGGTTCCACTGAAAAGTAGCAGTAACAATTTATGAAGAGATATTTTTTTTGTGAGGTAGAATAAGGTTCCTGAGTGCAGACATAGAATCAGTGAGTATATCATAATCGTTTTTTCTGAAAAAACTATTGTATTGTCTCATGAGCCTATTGATGGGTGAAAAATGACCAAGATTGGACTTAGCCTGTCTTTCGCAGAAAGGTACGTATTTACCTGATCTTGGAATGCGTAGGGGTACATTAAAGTTAATACAACCGAGCAAGCCTGGAGAATCCAATCGGCTTCGGAGCAACTTCCACAAAAAAGCATTGTCAAGGAAATGTCTTCTGTTAGACAAAGAATCCATACCAAAATATTTTAACCTCTCTGAGTAATTTGGAAGTTTTTTGGCCATAAAGCAACTGTATGATAGATGCCAGAGAAACCGTTTCTGGACGCCTTCCAGTCTCTTGACATACACATCATAATGGGGGTTCCAAACGACAGCACAATATTCTAACCCAGACCTTACAAGAGCGTTGTACAGAAGAATTTTGGTCGATACGTTTTTAAACTCTTTAATATTACGTAACAAGAAACCCAGATTCCGAAAGGCTTTAACCACTATATTATCAATGTGAATGTTAAAACGCAACTGTGAATCAACAGTTACACCAAGGTCACGTATGTAACATTTTGTGCTGAGTTTAGCGCCCTTAAGATTGTAATTAGCCCCAGCAGTACTCCTCTTTCTAGAGAAGTGAACATGATAACACTTTTCAGCATTAAGATTCATGTTATTACTATCACACCAGTTCGCCAAACGATTCAAGTCCTGTTGCAACAGAGAAGAATCATCTGGATTTTTAATCACTTTTATCAGTTTTAAGTCATCTGCGTACAGATATGCATGCGCATGGCGAAAACATTGCCCAATATCATTAATAAAGATGTTAAAGAATAACGGTCCAAGATGATAATACCTGCTGTTACATCAAAATGCCAAGCTAAGGTAAGGTTTAGTTATAATATGTCCATTATTCATGATATAGAAAGCATAAAATTATAAATTAGAGAGACTAGTTTCTAAATTTCAAGTACAAAAATAGTTAAGAACATCTTTCGCAGCGCAGCAAGCTAGCTTTTAGTTCTTCTTAATAAACAAAAGTTAAGTCTCGAATTTCAAAAATCTACTTAACCGTCGGGAATAAATAGGGTATCACAATACAAACCTATTTGAAATTATCCCGCAAAGACCTGTGAACAATTCGTAATAATTATCATCATCATCATTTCAGCCAGTAGACGTCCACTGCTGGACGCCAGTATTCGTAATAATGTCTACTTATAATTGTTATCAACATGACAAAGCTTAAAAGCTCAAAAGGTAAGTACACAAGTGTACCACCTACGCACAGCCTAGCCGCCTTTTATCTTGCAGACTCAGTCAACACGAAAGCTTTAGTCAAGGAGGTTCAAATTATATAAGGAGTATAAATAGTCATTTGTGTTACGGATGGTATCTTTTAAGATGGAAAGATAATATTCTGTTTAAGTTTAAAGTGATAATAGCGTCTCACCCGCCTCGACGTCAAAAAATGATTTGTGAAATCTTACTTTGAATAAACACTATTTGACTTTGACTTTGACTTTGACTTTGACTTTGGACGCCCCCTGCAAGATGGAACGACGACCTGAAAAAGGTGGCTGGCGGTGGCTGGTGAGAGCAGCGGAGGATCGAGTATTGTGACGCACACGCGGGGAGGCCTATGATATGTGAGCTAATATGGAAGTGAGATAATGTATTTTTTTTTTATTTGTAAAAATGAGAGAGAAGAAAATTTGAACACTACTCGCATGCGTTAAGTTGTTTGTTTATGAATCTTTTTGGCTAAACTTATTTCTCGCGCATATTTCAGGATATTTCTGACGATAAAAAAAATAATTTACAAATATTGACCAATAAGTTTTGAATCTACAGTTATGCAAAGTAGGCTCGAAACGCTACTTGTGAAAAATTGTTTTTAAAATAACTTGGACCAGGGCAGGCGGATATAGCAATATGTTATATATTTGTAATCTACTCATGATTCCCTTTTATTTGATACCACACATGTTATGTTTTTTTTTTTTTCGGCTGCCATTTTGGATCTTAGGTACAAGGAGTAATTTTTCGAACCGCTAATAGCGATTTTCGGATTCAGCGATGTCCAAAACCCCCAAAAGCACTTGAGCAACTTGTTGTAAGATTTGCCTCTCACCTATATTTCAATTTCATTCCTAGTCTATAATAAAAGGAAGCATTTATTCATAATAAATAAAAATAACATACCTTACATCCCGTTTCTGTACCCTAAAATACTTTGATATATTCATTAACTCTCAAAAATAATCCTTCACCTCTTTTACCGAAACAAAGCTAAAATTAATTCAAATGAACATAGGCGTTAACACGAAGCAGACGTTTTTACGTGAAAAAACGTGTAAAGTTAAATCGCGATACAATCAAATTCCATTTCACGCCACGACCGAAGTTAAATGAAAAGTGAACGAAGATCGGCTTAACTCCAGCTAACTTAAGTTGCCTTTTTAGGGTTCCGTACTTCAGAAAGCAAAAACAGTCAGACACCATAAGCAATTTTTCAAAATTTTCGTAGTTTTTAAGATAATGGACGAGATATTATCAACGTTCGGCTAATTTCTTGAATAATATAAAAAATATCATAGACTTGCAAATAATATGCAGGACCTATCAGCATAATTGCTGCCTGTTCTTAAAATAATAATAATAATAATAATAATAATAATATATTATGCAAGATTGATCCAACAAGCTCTTATATTTAGGTTATCTCATCACCATGATACAGGTTGTTTTCTTGCGAATTTTATGTTTTAAATTACATTACTTAAATACACACCCTTACATAGGTACAGAATGCGGTTGGATATTTGCACTACGAAATTCACCCCTACCGCTACGAAATACGGGCACTTTCAAAGTCAAAATGTCCAGTATTGTCCAGCCGCTTGTATTGAATTTTGACTCACTCTGTCCAATTCTTTCTACTGATGATGAATAACTTCGAACATACAGGACCCTCTACGCTAGTTCAACTCGCACTTGACCGGTTTTTTGTAGCTTTTTCACGAGCGGTTGGTAAAAATCTCCTGAAGGATGTTATGCTATATAAAAAGTTTCAAAACTGCATCTACACAAGGGTAGCACAGGAACGTCTGTTCTTGAAGAAGATAAGTTAAACAAAATCAAGGAATTAAGTTTAGTTTAGTGAGGGCTAGTTTTAGATCCTTAGGACATTTGCTTGATTTTTGTAAATTATTACTTAACCAGCTTTCCGCCGCGGCTCCACCCGCGTTAACAGTTTTTCCCGTGGGAATGAGGCATTTTACCGCGGTAAAAGGTAGCCTATGTTATTCAGGGTGAATGTAGCTTTCGAATGGTGAAAGAATTTTTGAAATCGGTTCAGTAGTTTTTGAGTTTATTCATTTCAAACATACACACACACACACACACACACAAATACAAATCTTTCCTATTTATATTCGTAACATTAGTATGATTTGGCAAACATTTTCTCATACTTGATTAAAATCTTAGTTTGAATAAAACATATTTCATTTTCATTTTCATTATTTCATTTTCATTATTTATCACTTGCTTAATTGAAATTCCAAAGAACGAAAGTATGATTTTCAGTTGACGGACCATTTTGAATAAAAAAAATGTGGCTTTATTTCGCAAAAAAGATTTATTAATATCGCGGTGTACCACATTTTATAAACATAGCTAAGTACGTAGTGAACGACTGCTATGTTGAAAAATAAAATCTATAATTCCAATTAAATTAAACTCGATAGCCCCAGGCAGTATTGCCAGAATTCGCCGCAAAGTTGCTCCGGAACTAATAAAATAAATTACACCAGCCCGAGGTTGGAAAATAATTTCGGTCACGGAAATCGGTAATGTTTTGGCCTGTTTCGACAACTTTCAACGTTTTAAGTTTTGGCCATTTCAAGGCATTTTTTTTGTGAAAAGGTAAATAATAGAAATGGTACAATTAAGGTTGTAACTAGGTGCTTTGTAAACTCATTTCCACCCCATTTTTCTTTTTTTTCTGGTCTAGATTCAAACATTCAATTTTGGAATTCCTTCGTCATTCATACGTCATCCTCGTCCATTTTCCTTCAGTTCTTATCTTGACTCCCGGTTGACAATGGATGGATGGACCCGGATGGCAATGTTTTTTTATTTCTTTATTTATAAAATATACAGTTAGTCGAGTTTATGCATGATTTGTTTGAGTATAAATGTAAATATAAACCCCAATCAGTTACCTTGCGTTTTTTTTACTGCTATGCGTGAACTTAAATCTTCAGCCGCTTTCAACTAAAATATTTTAAAAATCAGTCTTAAATGAATCAATTTAAAGCTTACATTTCAATGCAATGCTATGAATTGAGTTGAAAAAGAGTCGGTGTTGGTTTACCTACGTTGTAAAAAAAAAGAACATTTTTCTTAATGGACAATCTTAGATTTTCGCGGAGAAAACCCGTGAAAATGTCAGTTAGAGTATTTTTTAATGGCTATTTTGGATAAAGGTTAAAGTTTATTTCTATGTATCGAATAAAGACCGTACCAACATCCATCTAATACAAATTTCCCAGAATATGCAATCCAATATACTCGTAGCATCAAAAACTAAAGTTTATAAACTTGGCTGGTAGCCAATATTGAGCCAATATAGTTGAAAAGCAGCTGCAATAGGCTACCTGCAGTACTTAGTTATAAATTTTTAATAAACTTGCAATTGCACTGCGGCTACGCTTGCGTCTTTTAGAAAGGTCTTTGTGAAAATATATATAGGATATAAATAAATTAGGAACCTGCCCATGAAACTAAATAACTTTCCGCAGGGAACAACCTTCAAATCTCAAAATTAAAAATATCGTGCGTTAATTTCTTAACACCCTGTCTATAAACATCTCAGACACGGCCCTATAACCCCAAACTAGGCAGATCCTGTTCTATGGATGTCAGATAACTAATACTTTACTTCATTTATCATGTGGGTTTCGAGTTTAACCTACTTCACAAACCCTGTAATGTCAGAATCATTGACCCGCCTATGGCTTCTGACATGGGTCATGTAACGACTACATCCGTAGATAGTAACCGGGACCAACGGCTTTCGTGCCTTCCGAAGCACTTAATCATCTTTATTTTCGGACAATCAGGTGAATCAGCCTGCAATGTCCTAACCAAAGGTTTAAGGACCGAACTCCGACAAGACTCTACTCCGATAAGACACTGCTCCGAAAAGTTCGGTAGGTTAGGTTAGGTTAGGTTTTATGTTTTGTCGGAGTAGAGACTTGTCGGAGTTCGGTTTTGGATTCCTCCGTAACGTCAGGCGAGTATTTGACCACACAACCACAGAGGCTGTTAACTAATAGATTACTGATATACCTACATACAAACTAAATGTACAACATCCAGATATAAGGCAAACATAAGTGCTAATCACAAGAATGTTTGCCTTGGACGGTATTCAAACCTGCAATCGTGTGAAAAAACTATGCCACAGCGGCGCCGTTGAATATTATATGCCAGTATTTTTTTTTATTTTTTTAGACCCAGAGCTAAATCTATATAATATGCAAAATAATAAAATCAAAATTGGTTAGAAGCAGAATTTGGTACCTACATTTTTGATAGATAGCAAAATGAAATCTTTCAATCTTCTAATCTAATCCTTTAAACACTTTTACGTACCTTTATCAAAGTATAATATTAGAATGGTACATAATATTAATTTGATAAGCTTTTAAACCAAACTTGAAACTTCCTGAATAGAAGAACGCTTATTTACAATCACACCAACGACGGCGCTCCGAGGTTTATATAACTGATTTAAATTCAGTGCCAAAGTAAGTTAGAACAAAGAGCCAAGGTGGAAAATTATGAGGTTTGTTGTTATTTGCAAAATTGTTTCCGATTTTCACTTGGAAACATTCAACTTTCGGAAATCTGGGTTGAACAGAGATTTATGGGGGGAGTTCGGGAGTTCGTGTTTCGGTGTGAAGTAAGAGTGTATAATATTATAAGCAATGAGTTTAGGTTAGCATTTCTTTACTATGACGTTATATTGAAATTTTTTGACGTATATTATTAGAATAGTATAAAATAAATATTATATTCTTTATTGCACAATTTAACAAAAAAGGGTGATTCTTATATTACTAGTTTACAAAGGCGAGCTTATCTCTATTAGAGATCTCTTCCAGCCAACCAACACAGTGGTGGAAAAGGAGAATGCGAAGTAGACATAGAACAGTGCAAAATATCTACATAAAATACATACATAAACAATAAATAAATAAATAAATAAATATGTGGGACATCTCACACACGGCCAAAGTCTATACTATTACATTACATACTTACATAAATAAATGTAATAGAAATACGTACAAATACATAAATAATACATACATATTTATAAATTATACGACAAACAAGTTAAATTTGGGATAGGAAGGATAAAAATAATATTGAGAGCAAGAGCGTTAGTAGGAGCATCGGTAGACTAAAGTGAACCTTTATGAGCCACTGTTTAACAAGGTTACTTAACTAATTGAGCAGTTGAGCAGCAGGGCATAACTTAAATTTTCCTGCTGTAAAAGTATTATTGTACGGCCAGGAGCACGCTAGGCTGAACGCTTTGGACTACACACTTGTCTGAGATCTTAAGTCCACTGTCTTTTTATCGTTTCTTTTTCTTTGTTCTCTTTGGGAACAGAATCGCGATGCATGCGTTCGGCTTACCTTGCACTTGACCGCACCTATGTAACTGTCATTATTGTTAGTTATAATATAATAACACAAAAAACTACTTACCTTGTTATTGTTTCTATATATATTGTATTAAACCACAAAAGATCCTTTTTACTATATTACGCACGAGATCTTACAACCTAAGAGGGGCTAGTCTGAAAACCAGCGCTGGGCAATAATGCCTAGCATATGCTGAGACTAGTACCCATTGCCGCAACAGGAACATTATCTTGTAACTAGCTTTAAATAGCATTGTATTACTGGCAATAAAGAATTTTCTTTTCTATTTATATTTCTTATTATTAGGTACCAAATATTTTCTACTCTAAAGCTTAACTATTTATTGCTCAACTCAGTTGATCAATACCGTTGTCTTCCATTAACGCTCGGATCAAACCTGTACGTGCCAAACCATTTTAGATTTTCTAATTCATGTGACCTATGTGTTTGTGCGTGTATTCATGTGTGTGTATTCGACGCTCTTACCACCGCTTACGGTAAAGGAACACATAGTAAAGTAACCTGTGCAAGTATGTGCAGGTTTCCTTACTATATGTGTTGCGAAGTAATTTTTAAGTTGTGTGTGAGTAGGCCAACTCGCACTGGGCCAGCGTGGTCAACTATGGCTTATCGAGTTTCGAGCTCTTTGGTAGGAACAAGTGGGCTGATACGATACTATAAAATGTAAATCAAACAACGACCCGAAACCGACCTTTCAATTACCATTTTTTATGCAAGAAAATCTTTATTAAATCGCATTTCAGACTGTCACGTCACCTTTCCTAATGTAGCTGAATCCCACAAAGGTTGATGACAACGTTACTTCTAGTGTTGTCAATCGATAGTCCAATGTCGATGGAATATCGATAGTAATACTATAGTTATTAGTATAACTAGACAATACTAGTATTGATAGACAGCTATAGTAATAGATAACTAGCTTTCGGCCCCGCAGCTTCGCCCGTGTTAACAGTTTTGCCGAGGAAACGAGAAATTTCCCAAGGTCTAATCTATATTTGCACCAAGTTTTATTACAATCGGCTCAGTATTTTCGAAACCTATACAATGCAAACAAAAAACAAATATTTCCTCTTTATCAGTAATATTGGCCGCCTTTTGACTCTTCTGTTTTGTTCTGTATTGTTTTGTGTGTGCTGTGTTTTTCTGTCATTAAAATATATAATGTATTGTATTGGTATCAATTACAAATTATATTCTCCGTCAGACATGGCGCAAAAGGTCCCAAAACTTTCGCAGCATTACCGACTAGCGTATATAGAAAGAACACCCGCAAACAGCACTCATGTCGTTTGATTTGGAGCTCGCGAGTTCCAACTTCTATGGCGTTTGTTTATTGTTTTTCTTCTCGCCGTGCGTTCCACCCGCTTACCGCTGCCGCCCCCTTCAGGAAACAACGCCTGTACCCGCCGGCGGGGACGCGGCCTAAACCAAAATCAAAATTGAAAATCAGAGACGGAGCCCCTCAGGCGTCGTCTCCTTCACGATGTTTTTCAATATCAACGCGCTAGGCCGTGGTCCGAGGCTCCCTTGAGCCGCCCCTAGACGCGTTGGTATAATGACTTTTTTTTGGGGTAGAGTCTTCCGCTCCCCCGCAAGTCCGGTGAAGCTTGATTGGTCGTACCTTTTCGACACAAGCATAGGTCAATTAAAAAAAAAAAAGAAAACCGCTGCCGCCATGTTGGCGCATATATTCGAGGTGTTTTCTCTGGAACTTATACGTACTTAATTCTTTAATAATCGCAACAGATAATCTTTGTACCAGGTATGACTTTTTACGGCGGTCACATCCCTTCTCTTTTAGGATAATATGCAACTATACTATCGATATGCCTATCCGTTGAATGCATGTTTTTAGAATGTTACTCTCGATTGTTTTGGCGACACTAGACTCCGAAAGAACGTCTCAATTCGAGCAAAATCCGTCGGAAGTTATTTCCTTATCTGCTATAATTCAGGATGCCCAATGAGGCGAAAGAGATTATGTTATCATCAACCGATTACTATAATGGCGGGATGATTAGGAAAACGTTTTAGGCTCGATTTAACATCAATAATTTTCCATCGCGAGTCCTTTTAGGGGAAAATGCGTTCGTTTATTTGCTATTGTGTCTCTTTTGGAGTGTTTTGACAATGACGAGATTTTTATTTGAGGCCCCTTCTTCATTTAAAAAGTAATTTTGAACTAGCCATTTGTCCTCCTGTTTTGCCTGTTTGTTATTTTTTCCTATGGGTACCACCGTAGGAAAGTATACGGTAAAAAGTACGTATATTTGCGGAAAAAATCAAATTTAGTGCCTCACGACTATTGAACACGTTGGAAATGAAAATGGATAACATTTAATTTAACATTTTTGCTAATGGTTTGGCTACTAGGTGCTACTAGGGCGAACACTTAACCTAATCGTCTTTGTTCTAGGCTTAAATTGTAGCTGACAAATTTTTGATAACATTCTTCGCTTCCAAATAGCAAACATTCATGTTTTGTTCTATTACGGCTATAACTCTTTTCTATTTTATAATAATTCTTTTTGCACCTCAAAATTCAGTTTTTCTTTTTTTTTTCTCAATTACTGCAATTTTTTTTATAATTAAAATTTTTACCTTCTCGAAGAATTATTTGCACCTCCTAGCTATCGTAAATACGCGTCTTTTGAGCTATTTTTGAATATCACTGAATTTAGACATAACAACATTTTCGGTGCAAAAATATAAATAAATGTTGTATATCTATATAAAAATAAAAAGAAGAAGTAACTCAAATGAAATCAGACTTCATTTGAATGGAATCTAGACATTTGAACAAATTGAAAAAGTTTCAGATGTCGAACTTGCCAGACTCTTTTGCAGGCAAAAGCTATAAATCCTAATATTGCTCAGTGGATCGTGTTGCTTTTGTGCCGATTGTATTGAATCCAACTTCGTTTATCAATCAGTTTGAATTAGTACGTGAGTTTTCAAATAATTCGCAAAGTTTTTTACAAAGTGTTAGTTTACTTAATCAGTGTTAGCTTACTTCTTATAGGACATGATCTTAATAGTCTATCTATCCCTTTTGACTTTTCTCGGAACCTATAAACATGTTTGATATCTCCATCATCATCATCATCATCATCATCATCATTGACATCTCATATATGTACCCACAGAAACTTTTGTTTTGCATTTTTTCTGAAATCGCAATTATTATTTTCGAGTTGATCGATTTGTACGAAAAGTAAAGAAAAAAAAAATTGCGCTTTCAGAAAACTTGCAGAACAAAAGTTGTACAGTTTTATGAGCTGAGTTATCAGTATCACCCGAGAGGTTTTACGTTATTTGATTAACACGTTGTATATCTTTGAAATAGTTCTATTTTAGGTTTTATCCATCATTGTTTAACGTTTAAAGAGGTCTCCAATATATTAATCATCAATATATAAAAAAGCCAACTATACTGTTTTTCCCGCAAAGAGAATTATAACCCAGGATCGACGGCAGTACATGATATTACATTTATATCCCAAAACAAACCTATGTAATATGAGTGTGTGGGACGGACACAAGTTTCAGTAACAAGGTATCAACAAAAAAACGTAACTTTGACTTAATCAAACTGAGTTACGACCGCAAAAACTCTTCGGGCCATATTTACTTTGCCTTCGGGGGCTTATTTTGCAAACTGGCGATGTGTGCGAGTTTATTTGTTTAGGTACTATTTGATGTTCACTGCTGCAAGCATTTGCGATGTTTATTAATGGACGTATATTATTTCCGCCTAATAATATGTGCGTACATTATACGTTCTTGTCCTGACATAGTAATAATTTATTAGCAAAATAACGAGGGAGTTTACTTTTCTGTAAAATGTTGTCTTTATGCAATATGACCATGTGCACCTCGATTATGTACTTTATTTAGTTGACATAAGAATTTCGCAAATTATAAAGTATTCGACTTATAGCGGCTGTTGACTTACATTACCCCTTCAGGTAACAATGCCCGTACCCGCCGGCGGGGGCGCGGCCGAAAAAAAACTAATAATCTGAGACGAAGCCCCCCCGGCGTCATCTCTTTCACGATGTTTCTCCGTATCAATGCGCTAGGCCTAGGTTCGAGGCTCCCTCTAGACGCGTTGGTACATGACTACTTTAGGGGTAGAGCAATCCACTCCCCCGCAAGTCCGGTAAAGTGAAGCTTGAATCGTCGTACGTTTTCGACTCAAGCATAGGTCAATAAAAAAATGGACTTGCATTACAATTAAAGCATGCATGTTAATTAATGTGAACCCCATTATGCATTTTGAAATGGACATATTTAGCTCTGAATCAATATACAGAACCTTCACGTACACTACATAGAAATTAACTTTCTATAGGGAGTAACAATAATAAGTATAGCGATCCATAAAAAAAAATACTACTTATTTTAAAATGTAACGAACGAGATAATGAACAAAGATTATGCACAGACTGAAAATCCTTTGACTGATTAAGAAGTAAGTACTAGAGTTAATAACCCTTTTAAAATGTATGAGTTCAGTGCTTCTAAATTCTAAATCCATATTATAAACACGAAAGTTTGTGAGGTTGGATGTATGTATGGGTGGATGTTTGCTACTGTTTTATGCAAAAACTAGAAAATGGATTATAGGTTATATCACAATAACACAAAGGACATTTATTATAAAGACATTGTGTAAATTGTCCAAAATATATCACGCGACAATAATATACCTTTTAAAACATTCACGGTTGTTATAATAACTATTAAGATTTAAAACGGGGGGTTTTAAATCTTAATATGTAGTTATTTATTTATTCGTCCATTTTGGACAGGCGAAGGGAAACTTGGCCCATACTGCCTCGTCAGGAATTTAGTCGTTTATTATTGTTTTGACGCGATTATGACATGTCTATTTCTCGATGGACTAGATAGAGTGCAGTAAGAAAAAAGATGCATAAGAACAATATTGGGTGTATCATCAACCGAGTCATGCAGACCGTTATTTCAAAAACTTAAAGTTCTCACTTTACCGTCCATGTACATACTAGAGATAGCCAAATTTGTGAAATCTCATGGACACTTGAGGAGATGTATGACACTATCAAAATCTATTAGAGATCCCTGTAAACTGGTAGGTATATGATATTTCGCCTAGAACTGCTTTGTATTTAAAAAAATGCTATGCCATGTGTGTAAAGGTATTTAATGCTTTGCCAACAGATTTCAAGCAATTGCCTTATGGTTTGTTTGTGGATAGGCTGAAGAAGTGGTTGCTGGCGAAATGTTTTTATTCTGTTGCTCAATTCTTGTCACTTTGATTTTTGCATGGAGTCCTCTGTAGATGTTTGATGTCAATTAAGTTTTGATCTTCATTTTGTGTTTTGTTGTCAAGTGACTTATCATTATTTTATTAATACTGTTTTTTGCATGCCAAATTATGGTTAAGTGTGTTAGAACTGAGAAAAAAATGTATAACATCTTGCAAAATTTATAAAAAAAAAAAAAGCTTTTGAGCGGAGCTGCGGTGCGGAAAGCTAGTCTATGCATAATCCCCGGGAGCCAAAGCTCGAAGGATCGCCTCATCAATTTGAGCTTACGTCATTCTGTCAATATTTTTATGTACAAAATTCATGTATGCATCTCACAAGGCTCGATGTTTTTAAGGGTTATATGCTAATTTTGACCTTTATGGTCCTCGTTCATTGTTTCTCTTTGATCATGCAAATACACGAAGGAATATCTGTAAGCCATGGCTTGGTTCGTCAGAATTATGAACGTTGTATATTTTATGGTTATATTATAGTACAGTAGGCAGCACATGCGGCTGGACTTGTTGACCTTTGCCCGTATTCCGTAGAAAAAGTGGTGAATTTCGCAGTACGAATGTCTTACCGCATGTGCTGGCTTCTGTATCTAAGTATTGATTTATAATTAATAAATTGTGATTTAAATGCTTTTCTTGTTCAAAGAAATATTTTGGAAAAGGAAAAAAAACCCGAGTGTCCCATGTGAAATAGTAATTAAGTTTTAACCGAATTGAAAAAAGAAGGAGTTTATTTGTGTTTGCTCTGATTTCAGGGTAGGCTTGGGCCCCTCAGTGGGGTCATTTGTGTGAGCTGTTATCGATGTTAATAGCTTATTATGCATGTCACTGGCTCCCAATATTAGCATCGGTAACAGTATCGTAATAAATGGTTCGCATGTCGTTCCGATACGCGTGACATCCATCAGGCTACGGCGTGATTTGTCTGAAATGACACTGACACCATTCAATATGTCACGCCCACGGCTCAACACGGTCCTTTGCAAGCCGGCAGGAGTGGCGAGAATGAAGATTGAACTAGTTAAATGCACCTGAAACTGGCCCACACTATTATAATTTAATATTTAATAACAAGGTGTACGGTACATTATAGACTCAGCGTTTTAAATTATATCTACATTATATAGTAATATAATGTAGTATATGTGCGAAAGAGAAGCCAATATCTGTCGTCTCCTGCGCACGCACCACGCGGAGTGGGGCTAGAGAGAGGGCAGTCTTGAGCTAGCCGCTGAGCGGGAAGGTTGTGTCTCTGTGTGGTGTAAGTGTGTCTGGAGCCGATATCTATATATCTATAGTGTAACGTATAGTACATTTATGGCGACGATGAAAACTGTAAGTACGATATATATCAATTTTTGCGAATACTTGTAATTACTTGACAACCGAAATTTGTCATAAAAAGAAAAGGTGAGGGAATGATTACCGTTTTTTTTTAATAAAAAAAGATTACAATACAAGTTAAAGCAGTCTACTGGGATATAATAAATGTTTTTTTTATATGAATCCATTAATAAGTTATAAAAGGTACATAACATTCTTTCATCTTAAAATAAATATCTGGAAGTTTTACTGTATATTATTAATAATGTTACTCGTACTCGTATCGACTGTTGGTTGGTACCTAGCGGAGGTTTGTTAGACTCACACAGAATTATAGTTTAGCTAACGTTAAAGCGATTTTAATTTTATTTCTAATTTATTTAAATTGTTATAGATAATTCATTATAATAGAAATAAATATATTGTACCACGGTAAATATCCCGTTTTAAATCTTAATAGTTATGAAAACAACCGTGAAAATAAACGACAAGTATTAAATTCGTTTTTATTTGCAAGATAATTAAGGTGTACTTACCTTGTTTTACCACGACTATCTACTTCTCTTTGTTTTCAGTCTGCAACACAACTTGTTAGGCATTGATCTATTTAGTTACAAAGAAAGAAATACGCGATGTTATTGCAGTTGAAAATAAATGACTAGGAACGTTCATTGTAAACAAATAATATATTTGAACGGGTCGAGTTAAAATACAAAAACGTTTTATGTAATACATATAAGACAACCGTTTTTACTTGATAATGTTGGGTTGTTTTTAACTTATCTACAGTAATAGTGCTAGGAGATAGGTTCGCGACGTTAATTTGTTGTTATTTAGGCGATAAAAGGTATATTGCCTTGGGTACCACCCGCCGTACCTTGCGCCGTTATCGTACCGTAACTACTTGTGTTATTAAAATAAAAATAAGGACTATCGTAGTGCGTGTAAGAAATTGGACATTGCTATGCGTAAAACAAACAACTCCTCCCGTAAGGCTTGATTCGTCGTGCATTTTCGGTGCAGGCGTGAATCAATAAAAGGAAGAAGCGTAAACTATTATTTATAATCTTTACTACCATGTTTGATGCAATAAATGATTTATAATTTCTAAAAATTTGGTTAAAAGTGCCCAATGTGTAATGTAAGAGATATAAGGAATGAATAGACTGCACTGAAGGTTTTAATTAAAATAACACACAGCAATACACGGATAGATTGAGAAGGTTGGAAATAGTGGTATGGTCTATTCCTCCAGGTGAGTTTTTGTTTAATAGTTTAGAATGTTGCAATATATACAGGTAAAGGAAACCTAAAATTGTGTGTGCGTGCAGGAATTGGTTAGTACCAGAACTGAGGAGGAATCGAAAGCCAAATATTTTTCAAGGAGGCCAGGCGCGACGACCGGCGCTCTTTTTAAATTTTAGGCACAATGTTCCACCAGGGAAAATGCTGAAGCAAGCTTTACAAACTTAAAAAACAAGGAAGAAGATGACATTTAAATACAAAACTTTGTGTTGATTCATCCGAAGATTTTTGTGTGTTGTCAACTCACGTTTTAATCACGGGGTGGGAAATGAGATTCAGTTACCTACTCGAGAAACCACTTACAAAGTGCACTCCGTTCATGACCAAGTCAGTTGGTACTTGAAAAAGAAAATAAAAGATCAACCACATTTAGGAACGAAAAAAAATTGAACTTAACCCACATAGAAGTAGACGCTAAAAAATAATAATGCCGTAGTCCGAAATAGTGGTCGGATGCTAGCCCATGTAACAGACGACGCAGGTTTATGTAGGACATGTACCTACTCGTATTAACATTTAAATTATGTGTATTTTATACAATTTGTTAAGTTATCAAATGAAATTAAATGAAATCATTTGTTTTAACCTTTGTACACTTTTGGTCACTTAGTTAAGTCAAATTAAGTTTCATTTAGTGGCAAGTTCAGCAAAGCAAAATGTGCGGTCTTTGTGGAGAGGAGCTCGCCGAATAAACTCCACATCAATTAATCAATTAATTGGTCAAAATCTAAAGGTTTTTGTTCGAGGTAAGATTGTGCTTATTTTTCGACGTCAAATTTGCTCGGGCTGGGGCTGACTTTCGAGTGAGTGAAGTGAAGTGATGAGGAGCGAACTCTTAAATTTTGGGGAGATGATGCGATGTTGGTTTAGACGGAGCAGGCGGTTTCGCGCAATGTGTGCGCTGCTGTGGGGGAAGCCCGCCGCCGGGGAGGCTCCACAGGATACTGTCTTTTGTTCTTCCTTTTCTTTAATATATAAGTATATTTATCTTGCAGTATTGTTTGAGTGATTCATAAATTCAAAATATTTTGTTCGAAATAAGATTACACAAGTCACTTTGCAACGTCAAATTTTGATGAAGTTAGCAAATGTTGCTCAAGCCAAGGCTTGCTCTCGTCTCACACTAATGAAGAACAACTCTTTAAATTTAAGAGGCGATGCGATATTACTTTAAACAAAATTGGCAACAGATAAAATACATAACATTTAACAACAGTCATTTATATGATGGAATATCAATAAAATCATGACGAACTTGGCCTCAGAAAAGTTCTATTTCGAGGGAAATGCGAGTTCTGTTAGCGTTTGACAGGAGAAGTAGGAAGGAAGTTAAATAAGTATATATTTGGAAGCTGCAGAAGTTAATTCGGAGGTCCCCCTCAAAGGAACGAAAATGTCTTTAATGTTGCGAAATGGAAACTAATATTTTTACCGAAACCAGGGGTATGTCACTGCCTAGTTTGTATGAGTAGGGAACTAAACAGAGGCGCAAATAGCGGGACGCGTGATAGAATGTCAGGCAGCTGCTTCGTGTTTTTGGCTGGTGCCATGCGATCTGAATTGCATTTTGTTGTAAGCAGAGCAAGACTTGCTATTTATTTGAATTATGCCGCTATGTGAGATCAGAAGATGTAGGACAGGAAATTTGAAGTCGGGAGATAAGATGGATTTAAATAAGATTATTGCGGAAGCTAACGTTTTAGAAGCCGTAACTGTTTGTCTGTACAATTAGGGGATTTGACTGGAAGGAGACAAGAAAAAAGGAGTGTTACAGGTGTGGAAGTTGGGATCATCTGGATTCATTTAATAAATATACTAAAAAAGTGTTTTTTAAGTGGATATATTGAGCATAAAGTACCTACACTAAGAGGAAAAATGAAAAACAATAAGGATGAAAAAAAAAACAATTGTAAAAAAAAGACAGTAAAACAGTCAGTGATAAGGTAGATGATGAAGATAGTCAAAGTTAGCACATATTTGACGTTGACGGAGACGACACCATTACTATTTCTATTGGAAGCACAAAAGTAGATAATAATGTTGATTGATACGGGATGCAAAAAGTGGATTGAAATGAAGAAAAACTGTATTAAAGTTACTTATCCGATATAATACGTTGATTGATACGAGATGCAATAAGTGGATTGAAATGAAGAAAAACAGTATTAAAGTTACTTATTTATTAGATATCAAAACCGGACATAGACATAATTTATCTGACAATACAAAATACAACACAAAAAAAAAAAAAAAAGGAAAAAGAAAAAAAAAAAATAGGAGGACAATTCTTAGGAGTGATCTTAGGATAAGATTGAATTTTAGTGTGGAGCTGGAAGTTCATTCGAAGTTCAAGGATGTTATAATGTCGAAGACAAAGTACCTCTTTATTTTTACCTTACATCACTTAGTTCAGTCAGTACCTTTTTATAATGTTGCGGATACCAATGATGTCATCTTCTTACAAAGTGATTTTCCTTCAATACCACAGAAAAATAAAGACTACATTGTGGAGAGAAAAGAAAAACTAGAACTGAGATATAATCAAAAGGCCGATTTTTTGTCAAATGGAAAAGAAATACAATGTAAGGAATGTATTTTCAATAACCTGACAATGTATAGCAATACTCAGCATTATGGTTTCTTCTTCTTTGCGAATCGATGACAAATCGAACTATATGTTTGCGGCCCATGGTTACTGGTAAAACACAATCTGAAGTTATAAAAAGGAAAATAAAATGCCGATAGATAAGAAGAAGAAGGGAATGACAAAGTATAAGTTGACCCAACTCCACATACTGATAAATCCCGAGTAAGCGGAAATTTTAATGTAACAATCCAAAACGGCGAAAGCGGACAACATTTACGCAGAAATGTTGTGAAAAAAAGGTTGAGGGTGAGTGGCATGTTGTGGAAGGAAATAATACTGATAAGGAGGAAGGAAGATAGAGAGGAAGGAACAGTGAAAAGTTAAATCAGTATAATGAAAACGAAGGAAGTGAAGCATATTATATTTATTATTTTAAACAAAAGTGGAAGGTTAAGTCAGTACAATGAAAGCAAAGAAAGTGAAGCATATTACATTTATTATTTTCAATAAAAGTGGAAGGTTAAATCAGTATAAGGGAAGCGAAGGAAGTGAAACATATTTAATTTATTACTTTCAGTATAGTGGAAGGTTAAATCAGTATAATGGAAGCGAAGGAAGCGAAGCATATTTAATTTATTACTTTCAGTATAGTGGAAGCTTAAATCAGTATAATGGAAGCGAAGGAAGTGAAGCATATTGAATTTATTACTTTCTGTATAGTGGAAGGTTAAATCAGTATAATGGAAGCGAAGGAAGTGAAGCATATTGAATTTATTACTTTCAGTATAGTGGAAGGTTAAATCAGTATAATGGAAGCGAAGGAAGCGAAGCATATTGAATTTATTACTTTCAGTATAGTGGAAGGTTAAGTCAGTATAATGGAAGCGAAGGAAGTGAAGCATAATGAATTTATTACTTTCAGTATAGATAGTGGAAGGTTAAATCAGTATAATGGAAACGAAGGAAGCGAAGCAAATAAATAACGATGTATTATGTTTATTGATACTGTGCGTGGGTATGTATGTACGTATAATTATTCAGTTATTCTAGTATAATGCCATTAATGTAATGAAGTTAAATCATGGAAGCAAGAGAAGCGAAAAATATTAAATTAGTTATTTGAAAATATTTATAAATCAAATAATGAAACGAAGTAAAATAAAATTGTGTAAATAAAAAACGATTGAAGATAAGTTATTTGTAGAAGTAATAGAAGTAAAGGAAGATGTAAGTTGTTATTTGAAAATCAATTTATTATTATTATGTAATAAATAACGTAATGAGGTAAAATAAAATTGTGTAAATAACAGATGATTGAAGATAACAAATAGTAGCGATGAAATAAATAAATTACAAAATTATTAATAAGGGAGAGATGTAGTATATGTGCGAAAGAGAAGCCAATATCTGTCGTCTCCTGCGCACGCACCACGCGGAGTGGGGCTAGAGAGAGGGCAGTCTTGAGCTAGCCGCTGAGCGGGAAGGTTGTGTCTCTGTGTGGTGTAAGTGTGTCTGGAGCCGATATCTATATATCTATAGTGTAACGTATAGTACATATAATATTTCTAACATTTTTAGAAAATAGGCCATCGAGCCCGATGGTTAAGGAAAGAAAGAACAAAAGGCCCAAGATGACGTATGAATGACGAAGGAATTTCAAAATTGAATGTTTGAATTTAGACGAGAGAGAAATGGAAAATGGAACATCTTACTAATATTATAAACGCGAAGGTTTGTGGGGATGGATGGATGGATATTTGTTACTCTTTCACGCAAAAACCACTGAATGGATTTAATGAAGCTTTACAATAAAATAGCTTATTCATCAGAATTAAACATACGCTACTGTTTACTGCGAGAAAATACCTCATTCCCACGGGAAAAACGGTTATTGTGGGCGAAGCCACGGGATCGAAAGCTAGTTTGTTATATATTACAATTTTCAAAGAAAGAGAACGATAATAATCCAGAGATTAAGACTATTAATCACAATCGATACGATGTATCTTATAGAGATATAAATAGAGAAATGTAAAGTAAGTAAAATCACTTTACTACATACAAAAGAACCAATCACAATGGATAAAATATGACGTGAAATATCCCGAATTTAAAACTTATGAACTTTGAACTTTATCAATAAGCAACTAATGACGAAATTACGTAGTACAGTATGGAATTGTGAATTCTCTTAAAACTTTGTTCCTCTCAAATAATTTCCGCTCCCAGCAGTAAACCGACTTCGCAACTTCAACTGTAGTTTTCGAATAGGAAGCGATGCTTCGAGAGCATCCAATTTGCGATAGCTAGCACAAATACTTCCAGCAACGTTATTCTTTTAAGATACAATATTTAAAGTTGATTGTAGATACAGTACCTACAAGTTGCTTGCTTTTCGTGGTACCTATCCCTCGTCCCATACTCGCCAAACGTGTGGGTTTCGAGGTTAAGCTACGTCACAAACCCTGGTGTCAGAATTATTGAACCGCCTAAGGCTTCTGACATGGCTCCTGTAACGACTATATCCGTAGATCATAGCCGCGACCAACGGCTTTACGCGCCTTCCGAAGCACGGAATCATGTTTCTTTACGGACAATCAGGTGACTAAGCCTGCAAAGGCCTAATCAAAGTGGGGAAAGTCTCACAAAATGTATTTTTTCGACAAGTTTCTCACCGGGGTTCAAACCCGGAACCTCCGTTACATCAACAGTACAATGTAATGAATTAGACGTGAACTAAAATAAAATTGCCGTTAAACATGGTTGACGTTGAACGTAAAATAACTTCTGCATATACAATGCCGGTTGGTCATTGGCACAGAATAAAATAATAGTACTAACCCGTACAGAAAGGACACTCACCCCCCCGCGCTAAAATGAGTTTCCTGCCCGATATAGCGCCCCACGCCACGCAATCCGCAGGCGCCGCGGGACTCTACCAGGGGTGTTCGGAGGTGTTTTACATAGCGCCTAGCGCCTCAATTTGTAGTTTGTCAAAACGCGTTTTCTGTATGGAGTGACCGACTGTCATTGGTCAACTTCACACACAACCTTTGAAAATGTTTTCTCACGATATTTTCCTTCTCTATACTATTTACATAACTGTACTGAATTCGTTGAGATTGTTTGCATTTGAAGTGGTATAACTTTGGGAGCGCAAGGCTTAACACAAACTCGTCCTCATTCCATCGCGAGTAAAGTCTTTATTTGTTTAACTAATTTGTATTTCTAATTGCCCTGCCTCGTCCTCATTCGAGTCCGCTCTTAAATTAATGCCGTTATCCCGAAAGCTTGGAACCAAAGTGAGTTTTCTACTCACAAACACACAAGGACTAAATTATTCAGTGAATCTTTAGTTTTGGACTTCCATTTTGGGTTTGAACAAAATTTAATTAATACTGATTCTCAGTTGTAAGTTATTAACTGATTACGATGCGTATTGGCCAGCATTTTTACAGGGAACGCATCAATATTATTATACTTAGTCGTTCGCTTTCAAATTCATCTAGTTATTGTTATTTTGGGGCATGATCCCTATCACCCATAGATAGGGGGGATAGACCCCTCTCTATCATGACAAAAATCTCACTCGTAGTGTATTTTATTAAGTAGATGTTAATCACTTAGCTAACAGAGGTGAGCTGCTGCTGAGCTAAAAAAAAATTATTGCTAATGGTCTTCTCGATCTTATGACATCTGCTCTGCCCTAGATAACAAGTCTTTCCATTACGTCGTCCTCTTCACTATTACTCACTTGTATTGATTTTCTGGCGTACTCAAAAAAGCACAGGATATAAAAAGTCTCCACACCGATAGAATATAGCTAAATTTTTAAAATGCCTCTCAAATCCTACTAATATTAGAAACGCAAAAGTTGGATCTATGAATGTATGTATGTTTGTTACTCTTAAAAGCAAAATACTACGTAACTGATTTAAACAGATGATTGATTTTAGCGTGGGAAAATACCTCATTCCTACGGGAAAAACTGGTAAAGTGGGCGGAGATGGGATATAAATAATATTGACGGTATCGGACGGTCGGGACGATCTCTTTCGAGGTGACAGACATGTAAATAAGTTGATTAGGATTCTATAATGTTTACCAAACACTATAGCAGTGTGTATCAACAGCAAGAGAATTGAATGGAAACAAGTTTATTTTGAACAGTTTGCGTTCGTTGTTTTACAATTTGCAGCTGCAACCCTTTGACGAACACTTTCATTTGTCGTGTAACCGCGTCACGACAATAATGACAAGACTTCGGAATGGTAGAAGCTGGAATAATTGGAAAACCTCCGTAGAATGCAAGACTGAGACTCATTGTACAGTCAAATTATCAAATCCCCTTGATTTAGGTTCATAAAGATAACCACCTTTTTATATAAAGATTTTTGGTTGGGATGTGAGACTATTCACCAAAAAGTCACTTCTTACTTTCTAAACAAAGTAAGTTTTGTGCTTTAAAAAGCACGTCAAGTGGATTTTGGCTCATACTGATTTGAGCAAATACCAACTAAGCTAAGGTAGAGGAGGCATTAGAAGTTAATAAAGGAAGACGTTGGTATGTCTTCTTGCAAATAAAGATATTATTATTATTATTCGTAAACGTCGAGCGTCGTCGGTGGCCAAGTGGCTAGGACCGTTGACTTTTATTCGGAAGTTCGCTAGTTCTAACCTCAGCACGCACCAATGTGTTTTCAATTTTCAAATTCATATGTACATTTATTCAACGTTCTTACGGTAAAAGAAAACGTCGCGAGGAAACCTGGACACACCTGCGAAGTAATTCAATGGTTGTGTGTGAAGTTGACCTACCGCACTGGGCCAGCGTGGTCGACTAAGGCCTATTCACTTGATTTCAGGGTAGGTTCGACCCCTCGGTGGGGACATATATAAGCTTTTAACGGATATTGTGCACAGGTAAGTATAAGAGTACTGAAATCATTATTGTTAATGACTGTTAATGATAAAAAGTAGTCGAGGAACCCAAACATTCATATTTTTTACAATATTAACCATTTATTTAAAATCCTAGAAAAACTCCCAAAGAAAAACAAAGTTAGTGCTTGGAGTTTTGCGACTCAATGTCGGTGAGGAGTTTTTATTCTCTCCCAAGTTTCTCTGAAAGTCCTTCCTCCCTCCATTTACTACGGCTTGTGGGTTTAAAATGTCTAGAGTTGAGAGAGAAGCTTGTAGAACAATTATTTTAATATCTTCATAAACAAGAGTTTCTTTTCTTTTGTTTCTTTTTTATCATGCTTCCTTTGTGCCTGTGTCAAGTTTACTGGTTTTAAAAAGATAGAAAAAGTAACTTCATGATCGTGTCTTTAGTAAAATATGTAAACCCACAGTATACTTAGTTCGACTTCACGTTGTGTCGTTGCTTACATAACTTAACTCATAAAATATACAGAAATATCACGGCAACTTTTTTTGTTCTCTACAAAACAAATTACAATAACAACAATAGAGGGGTTACAATTTATCTTCGGCATATTGCAAAGTGACAAACGTTTGTAAAATGCCGATACATTTTGTATAAAATTAAATTTAAAAATTTTCGACCCAAAATTATTGTTATTAAGACACAAAACCGCTACCTACTTGATCCTTTCACCAACTAGAAAAGAGCTGATAATTTTCAAATAGCTGAAGATATTTTCTTGGATCATAGCTAAGAACACTGTCAATTGTGACACCTTGCAAACATAAAAACTAGATCAAAATCGGCGCATCCATTTAGGAGCTACGATGACTCACACAGACAGACAGACAGAAACATACTTCAAACTTATAATACCCCTCTTTTTCGTCGGGGGTATTAATGACGAGTTCTATGTTTGCCGACGACAGCTATACAACAACAGAACGTCCCACATATCGCAAACTAAATAATATTGGTTATTACAATTTTTAGTAGACCGATATCAAAGGTGTTAACTACTTTACAATATTGTTTGAGTGGTTAAACTCTAGCAAAAGTTCTATGTCGTGTCGCGCTACGATAAGGGCATTAAAAGTATTAAAGTAGAATAACCTCACCTCTCCGAACACTGCAACTGCGCTTGAAAGTGATAAACTACACCTGCAAATACGGTGGAAAGATAAATATTGGTTCTTAATTTTTTGAACTCACTCGACTGTTTAGAAAATAAAAAGAAAAAGTTACAGAGTTACAAATGAATAGCTTTCAATATGGGCCAATTACACTCTATTTTAAATTTCAAAACCATCATTATGTTCTTTAGAATGCTTCTAGAGAATGGCCACGTAGCTCGTGGCCTAGAGTAGGTGAAGGAATGAAAAACCAAGGAATTCCAAGGAATTCAGTCAACAATCATCCGTCAATCATCTATTTTTATTTTCATTCTTTCACCTACTCTAGGCCACGAGCTACGTGGCCATTCTCTACAAATGTTTTCATAATTATCTTCTATAGTATCTGTGTTTCTGTGATTATACTTAAAAATCTGTGACTTTAGTTTCCTTTATTATTTGTGCGTTACTACTCGACGCGTATCTCCGTCTACTACCAACGTGTAGTTACTCCGCAGGCTCGTCCAGGAGCAAGGCGAGCCGCGGGTGTAAACGGTACGATATCTGTATTAGCATGTAAAACTTCATAGTTGACACGATGCCGTGTTTCGCTTTTGATTTTGTATGAGAGCGTAAATCTAATTTTATGATCAAACCACGCTAAAGATTTTTTCTCAAGCAATATGGCACCTAACCAGTTCGATTCATCGGTCACTAGAGTTGCCAGAGCCCATCTCGTTTTTATTATAAATCGCCCGTTCTCATTCGGCGATCCATCAGCCTGGGATCGACGCGCCTCAATGGATAGAGATAAATGTTCTCCCTATTCACGGGATGGTTTCAGGGAATACACACGACTGGATGTGGCTTTACGCCGCGGCGCCGCCTGCGTTAACAGTATTTTCCGTGGAAATGAGGTATTTTCCCGCGGTAAAACGTAGCCTATGTTACTCATGTTATTTTTATTTTTTTATTTTATTTTGTACATTGAAGTCTACAGCTATGATACAGAACTAATATAAATAATAAATATAATTACACCATAAGCCAATTACAGACTTCCATTATGCTAACTTAACAAAAATACATATTTATTTTATAGAGGGTAAGTCAGAAAACATCTTCAATGCAATAATAATTTAAAAGAATAAAAAGTTTAGTTCAAACTGTTGCACGATTTGAGTGTGAGTGTAATGTGTAATGGTGGTGGAGTATTTGTGTAGTGTGTGTGCGTGTGAGAGTTTAGAGTTGGTTTACATGCCGATAAAAAGTGATCAATAAATCTTAAAAAAGCAATCGCCAAAGAAAGAACCGCAGCAAATATAATATTATGTAGCTTTGTGTCACTTAAGTGAGGCAGACAAAGTTTCACCAATATTCTTGATAAAAGTTTTTTTAGACTGAGAAAAAATGTCAATTTCCGAAAACAATTTATTATACGTTCGGGGCAAGCGTAATTTAAGTGAATTGGCGGCATAATTTGTTCTTACAAATTCAATGTGAAAGAGCTGAGTATGCCTCGTACGTTTCCCAGGCACACATAGCTGCAACATGCTGTTCACAAGAGGTAAGCAATCAACCGTACTCGAACATATATCGTGGAAAAACGCCATGTCATTCAAAATCCTACGATGTCTGAGCGACATTAATCCGTGCTTCCTACACGATTGCTCGTATGATTCACTAATAAATCCACTCCGATAATTTAAATGCTTCAGAAACTTACGTTGAACACGTTCGATAGAATTGTCGTAAATTACATATTGCGGGTTCCATATACAGCTACAATATTCCAAAATACTACGTACGTATGCGTAATATAAAACTTTTACGCATGTCATATCCGTAAATGGCTTAGTTATACGATAGATGAAACCTAAATTTCTAAATGCTTTGTTTACTACTAGATCTATATGTGCCGAATAAGTTAGTTTTGAATCTAAATGTAGACCCAAGTCCTTCACCATGGTATCCTTTCTAATTATAACTCCATTTAAGCAATATTGGGTATTAATAGGTGTACCCCGAGAAAAAGTTACATGAATACATTTAGTCAAATTTACGCTAATTCTGTTTAATTCATAATATTCTGAGAGTCTGTTTAAGTCATCCTGTAAATTTATGCAGTCGTTTAAATTATTAATTGTATAATATATTTTTTTGTCATCAGCATAAAGTAAGAATCTAGCATGTCTAAAACACGCTCCTATATCGTGAAGAAAAGCAAGATATAACAAGGGGCCCAGGATCGAACCTTGTGGCACACCCGATGGTAAATTTATGAAATCAGATCGATACCCGCCAACAACAACTGCTTGCCGTCTATTTGATATGTATGACTTCATCCAACGTAAAAGGTCGCCATGAATACCCAATACTTGAAGCTTATGTAGAAGTATGACATGATCCACACGGTCAAAGGCTTTCTCAAAGTCAGTATAGACCACATCAACTTGTGACCGAAAGCCCATTCCCTCTATAATATGCTCGGTGAATACCGCCAAATTGGTTGCGGTTGACCGACCCTTAAAGAAACCATGCTGCTGATCTGGTATTCCCTGCTTGATGATCGGGAAGATGTGCTCATACACAACTCGCTCTAAACATGAGCTAAGAGTGTTTAATTTTGATATCGGCCTAAAATGTTCTATGTTACGCTTGGAACCTTTTTTGTGAAGCGGGACAACATGAGCCTCCTTCCAAATAGATGGAAAGATACCCTCTCTTAACGAGCGATTAAATAAAATCGACACAAGTAGTGCGATGGAATACGCACATTCCTTAAAAAATATCGGAGGAAGGCGATCGCTACCCGCACCCTTATGTGGATCGAGTTTACGTAACAAACGGCAGATATATTTAGCTTCTACTTCAATAGAACCAATAGCGTGGGCAAATAAAGAACAATTTGTAGGATAATCAGGATAATTTCTAGCAGGCTGTATAAACATACACTTGAAAAAGTCATTGAAAGCCTCGCAAATTTTCTCTCCACTACTTAAAGTCTCACTGCCGTATACCATAGTGCTTGGAAAGTTCGTCGTTGATTTACGCTTAGAATTTGCATAGGACCAAAATACTTTAGGACTACATTTGATGGCTTCTTGCGTTCGATTTAAGTAGTTTTGATAACATTTGTCTTGAAAACTTTTAACCCTTTTACGAAGCAATTTGAAAGTGTCAAGATCCCGTGGATTTTTGTAACGTTTATAATTTTTGTGCACCTTATCTTTCTCTTTAATAATATTTATTAAGGCTTTACTATACCAAAACGGGTACTGGAAGCGATTAGATGATGTAGTGATAACGGGCACATGTCTATCCACATTTTTGTAAATGATATCATAAAATGAATTAACCGCCTGCTCAACATCACCCTTGCATAAAATATCAGTCCAATCCACATTATACAACTCAGAATTAATAGCTTCATAATTGGCTTTTCGAAACAAAAACTTTTTGAATCTAGTCTTACGTAATGGTGGTACCGTTATGTCCGACGCATCTATCTCCAATGTGACATGGTTCTTACGATCCTCCACAACTAAAGGGCTTGTGGACTCCGTGATATTTATATTAAAATTGCAAAAAAATAAGTCCAAGGTATTACCTGATTCATTCTCATATTTATTATACTGAGTGAGCCCGAGAAAATTTGTAATATTAATAAGATTTATTCCAGCTTCCTGAAGCTCGACATTCCCCTTTTTTGTGAAACAGGGATCTTCGTTCCCCCACTTAATAAAAGGTAAATTAAAATCTCCCGCAAGCAATAGATTATCCCCTAATAGAGGGGACATAACTTCAGTAATCCAATTAGCCAATAGGTTAACACGGTCAGTCAGTTCATGATCTGGTGGCATGTAGACCAGCGCGATATGAAGATCGCGCTCGGAACCAATAGAGCGCCCCTCCACAGTCAGCCACATACATTCCACATCAACAGGAAGATTGTGCCTCTGCCACTCCGTGCGCACGCGCACGCTAAGTTCTTTCCTACATAATACCATTATTCCGCCCCCGAGGGCCCCGCGATCACGTCTATATACATTATAACTACTGTTCGCTAACTCTGAGTCCAAAATACCGTGATTAAGCCAAGTTTCTGTTGTTAATATGATATGATGGTTTTGGATTGATACATTATTATAAAATTGCAGAGTTTTAGTGCGAAGTCCGCGAACATTTTGATAGAATATTTTTAAATTATCCATTAGTAAAGTAGTTTGTTTTTAGGCTGTGCATATTTACAGAAAATTTAAAGGTTTTATTAATTTTTAACGTGATCGCGGCTAGTTCAACAATGGACAACTGACGATGAGTGGTATGATAAATAAGAGGGCATGTAAAATGTGAATATTTAGTAGTGTAAGTATAGTGTAAGGTAAAGTGTAAAGAGGTGTGCAACAAGTTTGTGTAATAAAAGAATACAATCGAGGAACACGAAACATTTAGGCTATCTTTTTTAAATCTGACTCCTTGGATACGAAAATGAAAGGCGAACCCTCATTTTTACGGATATATATACGACAATTCTTGGTCCAAACATAACGATAACCTTTTTCTTTTTTTGCTATAGCTTTGCATTTACTTAATAGCAGTTTATTCTTTGTTGTTAAATGTTCGTTTACAAAAATTGTTGAAGGATCGCCTAACATCCCAATATCAGCCGAGTTTAGATTTTTAATTTTTTTAATTGCGGATAAGTACTGGTCTTTCATAGAACGCTTTCGGAATCGTACAATAATAGCGCGTGGATTGCCTTTTACTGGTCGCTTTGCCTGGACTCTGTGCGCAAATTCTATTTCATCTGGCTGCAAACAAAGCCCTGCGTGATTAGCTAGCTTGAGTACGACGTCATCAATCAATGATTCATCACTCATTTCGGGAACTCCAACTAACTCAAGGCTTTGAAGTCTTGACCATTGTTCTTGCTTAACAGAAGAGTCCTCCAGTACCTCGAGTCTGACTTCTAGGGCTTTGACGCTCTCTTTGAGCGTTTTATTTTCAGATTGCACTGCTTTTATGATTGCATTTTGGCTATCCATCTTCAGCTTGAACTCATCGAATTTATCGCTTAATAGCTGCACAGATTTCTCTAATTCGTCAAGTTTACTGTTGAATGGTAGCAGCGCTGCCTCCAACGCTACACGGATTTGAGCAGGCAAATCATTGCGAACGCTAACGATGTCTTTTCGAAGTTTATCCAGAATAGAGGCATCAAAAGTACCCTCACTATTACCCTCACTGTTCTGTGAATTATCACTAGTAGGTTCTGCAGCATCAGTCGAAGACTCCTCAACAGCTTGTTGCACCTGTGTTTTGTCTGAAGGTGGATCATCATTACCAGTTCTTCTAGGTGTAACAGGTTTTTCTGTGTAGTCGCCTCTACGTCTTGCCCCAGCACTGCACCGAGGACACAACCAGGCCGTCCCTGTTTTGAAATCAGCACTAACTCCAATACACTGGCGATGGTACTGTAGAGTACAACCGGGTTGGCTGCATTTTATAGAATCAACTGGCAATATTCTCTTCAAGCAGGCACCGCACTTAAATGACATTGTTAACCACTATTTCACTTTACACAGGAGTTCTAGGTTTAAACTTTCGAATAATATAATATTACTGTACTACATACTTTTTAGACTTTTTAAAATAGAATTTGATATATTTTACACCCAAATAATAAATTTAAATCCAAAAATAAAGAAGAGCAGATGTGAACCGTGCGACTACCCTCGATAACTTGATGTTGAATGTAGCTTTATAATAGTAAAAGATTTTTTAAATCGGCACACTACGACTAGATTTTGAGTTTATTCATTATAGCTTTCTGCCGCGGTTCCGCCCGCGTTAACAGTTTTTCCCGTGGGAATATGGCATTTTCCCGTTGTAAAAGGTAACTTTTCTGAATAGGCTCCTAAGATACTGACCCAATTTCAAAAAATATTTCACTGATTGAAAGTTGCTCTATCCCCGAGTAACAAAGGCTATATTATATGCACTAACACACATTTTTACGGGTTGTGAAATGTTTTGTGTGTTAGAGAACAACCGCAAAAATTTAAGAATGTTTATCGCTATATTCTATTTTCAAAAACGTTAGGGATCCTTACTGAAACTTCAATATAATGTAACCTAACTGAACTGAAATGAAACTTGGTACAAAAACAGAATTAAAAATGAATATAGTCTACCTTTTACCGCGGGAAAACTCTTCGTTCGCATATCGTATATTTTTGATATTTGAGAAATCATTTAGGACAGCTTATAGGCTTATCAAATGATGAAGTCTGGTTTACATTTTCAGACACATCCAGTAAACTTCACAAAACTTTCACGTTGGATTCATAAGTATTAATACCACGGAAAATATCCCGTTTTAAGTCTTAATAGTCACATCCAGTAAATTTTAAATCTTTGACGTCTTTTAAACAGCTGGAAAACGTTGTCACTCCGAAGACAGGACGGGGCTGATTGATTGCAAGATTTACTAGATATTACCTATTAAGGGAACTAAATAAATACATTTATTCAGTCTAATATACAATATATAAATCACTACATAGCATAAAACAAAGTCGCTTTCTCTGTCCCTATGTCCCTATGTATGCTTAAATCTTTAAAACTACGAAACTGATTTTCATGCGGTTTTTTTTAATAGATAGTGATTCAAGAAAAAGGTTTATACGTATAATACATGCATAATATACTTAAGGATAACCCACAATAACCATTTTCCCGTGCGAAGCCGGGGCGGGTCGCTAGTACAATATATAAATAAAATATAAATTAGCTTTCCGCCCCATGGCTTCGTCCCCGCTAACAGTTTTTCCTGTAGTAATGAGGGAATTTCCCGCGGAGAAATGTAGCCTATGTGTTATTCTGATGTATAAATTATATTTTTTGTAAAGTTTCATTTTAATTATAAATATAAAATCCTTTGTACTCTCTCAATAATAATGACTCACAGAGTTTCACCAAGCGCCAAAATTCACTAGTATAAATCATTTCATTAAAATCAATTCAGTAGCTTTTGCGTGTAAGAGTAACAAACAACTATTCGTACATTCATTCATCCACCTTTCTTTATTATTCACATAACATGCGTCATTTTATAATAACTATAAATTATTTATGGGGCTGAGTTTGATAACAACAATTTATATTTACTACATACTTACTTACCTACTCCTTTTTGGTCAAACAAGTTTTTAACAAGATTTTATTCTTTACGTCAATATTCTGGTGTGAAAATCGCATTAGTTATGCCGATTCTAAACAATTAGTTTTCAATTATTCCGTCAGATTTTGATTAGTATAATGGTATTTCTTCGAAAACAGTATCTAATAATGCAGTTAATGTTGCACGAACGAAGATGAAACGATCAATTTTTATTTTTATTTGTAAGTTATTTTTATAATATCACAGATTTTGTGTCTCATACGACTATCGATAGTTCGTTCGTTAACAGCTCATATATGTCCCCGCCGAGGAGCTCGAGCCTACCCTGATACCAGGGTGAATAGGCCTTAGTCGAACACGCTGGCCCAGTGCGGGTTGGTCAACTTCACACACAACCTTTGAATTTCTTCGCAGGTATGTGCAGGTTTTCTCACGATGTTTTCCTTTATCGTAAGAGCGTCAAATAAAGGTACATGAATTCGAAAATCGAAAACACATTGGTACGTGCCGAGGTTTGAACCCGCAAACTTTGTAACGGAAGTCAACGGGCCTAGCAACTTGGTCACCGACGCTCTTAACTAGTATAGATAGTCGCACGTTGGAATTGAATTTATAATGTGAAAATTTCGTTCTGCATTTTTGTAAATTTTCACAAAGGTTAAGCTGTAGGCACCTACAGGGCAAACCCTTTACCTAATCATCTTTGTTTTATGCTCAGGAATTTTTTCAAAACTCTTTTTTTTTGTGTTCGGCTACACTCCCTTTATCACCTACAATCAGATTTTTGAAAAACAAATCAATGTACAGACACGCCGATTCTTCAGTTTTATTATAGTACCTATAGATAGAAGAAGATAGATAGATTATAATATATTTTTCATATAAATAGAAAAATGCTACATCAGCCTTCTTACTTCCGTCCGATTCAGTTACGAATCCGAAAACGTCCATACAAAGAATTGTTTCCGTCCGATACAGTTTAATTGCGTAACCGCCCTTATGCGTCACCGCTCAATTTTTCCGAAGGTAAAATGTATTTTACGTGCATAGTCATAACCACATAATTATTTTTATATTTTACTATCAATAATACATATTGATTTTTGTGTAACAGTTGCAGCATACATAGCAAGTATGTACGTGGTATCGTTCCAAATACAACAAGCCTCACGCGCATTTGACGACAGTTCCGTAGAACCCCAGAGTTCACAAAATAACCCGAATTCTACCAATACAACTAGAGATAATATAAATCTAAGAAAACGGTGAGTAAGACAGCCTGTGTTATTATCAGCTTTATTAACGAGATTGTTACTGACAAGATAGATAGATAGGTAGAAAAACGTTTAATTAGAAAGAAGGTACACATATAATATAAATATAGAACAAGAGAATAACAAAAATTAACACAAAAAACACAGTTTAAAAACCATTATACATTTAAACAGTAGGTATGTGTACCGCCCCCTAACTAGGCACCAACTCAGCATGTGCTGTGACAACATGTATTTCCCTACAGGTTTTCTTTATTCATTAATTACATACTTACTACATAAATTTGTATTATTTAAATTTTTTGGTCTAAGTTATATATTACCTTCATTTGTCGTCGAAAAATAATTTAAAAAATTTTAGTTCGATAGAAGTCGTTATAAAAACATTTTGATTTTGTGTGGATCGATATTTGCTAAGTAGCCATTTATAGCCTGTATAAAACTGTATTTTATATCTCGATATGGAATTTGGAAGTGGGCAAGTAAATTAACATCGATTTGTTATCGATAGGTACATTTTATTTGAATGAGGGTTTTTTCAGCTATGACATTCTTTATATACAATCAGAGCAGCGCCATCTATTGAACTAAGGTCAAACTACTTACTTAATTGAGCTATCAAGATGATCGAGAATGATAACACGTAATGCAGCCTAAAGGTAGCCATTCGAACCGAGCGTCAGTGATACTGACGCTGCGCCACGACAAATAATAATAGACTTACGGTGATGGATTTAAGAATGAATTTACTCAAAAGTGAGTTGGCGTGACGACACAGACACCGGTAACGCTGCGTCTCTCGCATCACTGTCACATGCCTCCAAATTCCACCTTAAATACATCACTTTAGAGTCCATTATTTTTTCTCGTGTCGCAGCGTCAATGTCGCTGACGCTAGGATCGAACGGCTACTTTTAAAGTAACTTAAAGGTTTAATTTAAACCTACAAAGGTTCAATTTAAACCTACAAGGGTTTAAATTAAACCTTTGTAGGTTGTTAACTGTCAGCAGAGAAGTCTCATAGATGGCGTGCTAACAATAACAGTTCATAATCTTCCAGAGCCCCAGAAACACAAAGGATGCGCTACAATGAAACCAATTGCATCTGCAGCAGAATATACGACCCAGTGTGCGCGTCCAATGATAAGTCGTACTTCAACCTCTGCCAGTTCGAATGTTCCATGGCCAATAACAACAACACTGGGGTCAGAGTGCTTTATCAGGGAAACTGTATACCGTTCTAGTAGCAATAAAATAATTTGCCGAATTTACGCGACCGAAGTTTGCCATGATTACGCCCGCAATACTATTTGAATTACTGACGACACACAGTGCCAAAATTACGTTGCGTAATAGCGTGTAGCTGAACTTCGGTCGGGCGGACTCAGGCGTAAGTTCGGCGGCACCTTATTCTATAGACCACAAGTTATTTTGCTGCGTAAGTTCGGCGCTTATGGTGTGTCATATGGGGCGAATACGACGGAAAGTAAATTCAGCCGCCGAATTTCGGTTGCGTAATTTCGGTAAAGTGTGTTTTGACACTTAATGTAAAGAATTTTTTTAATAAATTGTAATGCAAATATTATGTACTATGGAGATTTTATTCATCCCTAGTCCAAAATAGCTAAAAAATCTCAACTTTATTGTATTTTGAATACTCTTACAAAATAAAATCCGTAAAAATTTCATTTAGCATGTTTTTGCTCTTTTGGCCATCCCTGTAGCTTAGTCGGTAGTTCAGTAGTCGAACCCTGCCTAGGGTTCAACCGCGACCGTTCGTGTGTTATGAATGTTATGATTCTGATATTACTCATCAGTTCAGATAACTTATGAGTTGATGACTGATGAGCACTTGGTTTTGCTTCTTCTTCTTTTCGAGACGACAGCAAACTCAGACAGTCTTGGCCCAAAAACCAGCCACACGAAAAGCGTCGTCAGTAGCCTTCATCAAGTCCTCTCGCGTGCAGGTGGTGGAGGTGGACAAGATGGGCAGCTAATGAGATGGTCCATTTTCTGGGGAACCATACCACACCTACACTCCAAGTTAGAGTCACCTATGAAACCCCATCGGTATAAGTTATCCCTAGTCCGACCCACATGGGTCCGGAGTCTATTGAGGGATTTCCAGATAGGCCATGGCTGTTTATAACCAGGGGGGAGACCCTCAGCGGGGGGTTTTGCTATGTCTGGCTGCATTTTGTACACCTATTTATATCACAACCTACTTAAAAGTTTCTCCAAACGCGACCTTAATTTGAACCTTACACCCTCAACATAAGGTCAAAAGAATGAATTTTATAAAGTTGTTTTATTCAAATAAAGAGTGTCATTATCTAAACTGTTCGGGGCGGGATTCGAAACTGCGACATTGTGCTTCGAAGACAGACGTACTACCAGTACCAGCTAAGCTACGGGGCTGTCAAAGTAAAATAGAATGCCAATTTTCAATGCAGTATTGTTATTTTCGTTTTTATATCAATCAATTCATGTAGCCACATGTAGCCCTTTTGCCCGGCCAGTAGGGCGTTTGGTAAGAAAAATGTGTACCATTTACTGCGGACAGCTCCCGGACGGTTCCCGGACGGTGAAATATGCGGTATGCGATCCAACAGCAATCTGCGCCTCCCTCCTAAATAGCGTGTAAATATACACACCATTTGTCTTCTAGGATCCGAGTTACAGGCGGGACACTCCGAAGGACAAACACGATGTGAAACTTTTTATAAGACAACCAGAGCATCGAATCAAACAGCGTCGGCCAAGTGGCTAGGGTCGTTAAGTTCCATTCGAAAGGACGAGGGTTCAAACCTCGGCACGTAGCAATGTGGTTTCGATTTTCGACGTATTATTGTGGTTTCGAATTCATATGTACATATATGGCGCTCTTACGGTGAAGGAAAACATCGTTAGGAAAATTGCACAGTCTCACACCTGCGAAGCAAATCGAGGGTTGTGTGTGAAGTTGACCAACCCGCACTGGGCCAGCGTTAGTCAATTCACATTATTACCTTCATTTCAGATTAGTCTCGAGTAGAAATTTGAAAATCGAAAGCACATGTTTGCCAGCTGACCAACGGATCTAGCTATAAGACCTAGACGCTCTTTGCGCTGACAAAAAAACAAATGAGAGTAACTTTACTTAAAAATAAGTATACGAAAATTGAAAACAAAAACTCCACGTAAAGGAAACCGCAACCACAAGTGCAGGCGAGCACTCAGCTTAAACCTTAAACAAGGCAGTGGCCACAATATTGTAACCTTAATATCCCTCAACATAAACTTGAAAACCAATGCATTTTATAAAGATGTTTTGCCTTATAAAGGGTTAAACACGTGAGACTGTTGAAACTTACTTATAAGATCCTTGGTTGAATCCTTTGTTTTCTTTGATTGTTTTATGTTTTGTATTTCTTGATATCACGAGAATATTTTGTATTGTATTGTCTTGACTTGACTTGATATCTCGTGATATCAAGAAATCTTATCTAAGATAAGATAAGATTTCTTGATATCACGAGAATATTTTGTATTGTATTGTCTTGACTTGTCTTTTCCAACAGCATCCGTGGTCGAGTGGTCAAAAGCTAGTCTGACGTTCGCACTTGCGTGATTCGCTATTTTGTATGTCGAAATTGGGTTGTAGGTTCGTTGCGGAGGTTCCGGGTTCGAATCCCGGTGGGGACTCGTTGAACAAATATCACTTTGTGAGACTTTCCTCAGTTTGGTTAGGTTATTAATTACATTGCAAGCTGAATCACCTGATTGTCCGAAAAGAAAGATGATTCCGTTTTTCAGAAGGTACGTAAAGCCGTTGGTCCCGGCTACTATCTTTGGATGTAGTCGTTATAGAAGCTATGTAGGCGGTTCTATAATTCCGACACCAGGGTTTGTGAGGTAGGTTAACCTCGAAACCCACACGATAAGCAAGCAAGCATTATGTATGTTGATAGGAAAAAAAAAATTAAAGTGATGCGGTAGGTATTATCACTGCACTTATGAATGTGACTGTATCCCATTCCCCCTCTAACATGCCCGGTCCACGCGTAACAGATTTAAATTTGTCGTGCGTATTCTCTTATCCTATTGGAGGATATTTCAATATGGCGGTGTTATATTTGGATGTAGTCGTTATTGGAGCCATGTTGGAAGTCTAAGACGGTTCTATAATTCTGACACCAGGGTTTGTGAGGTAGATTAACCTGAAACTCACACCATAAGCAAGCATCTTCAAGTTATATACGGTTGTTAGAGACGTGCTGGACAGAAACCGAGGCAGATCATTAGCTATATTATGCTGACCACGATTCTCAGACATAAGGGACTCACCAAAGAGAGAAAAATCTTCTGTCATGGCTCATTTAATAGCTACATTGGTATTAGTAGACGGGGCCAACGACTATTATGTAAGAGGATAATTTTATAGATAATAAAAATTAATAATTGAGTTTTTTTATAAAAAAATTAATTAAAGTCATATTTATAAAAATATACAAATAAATGTAACTATATTTATAAAATCTAAAGATCCATTCTAAAAATTAATTATAATAATAAATACCTACTTTATAATTCAAAAAATTTGGCTAAATAAAAATAACATGATATTAAAAAAACGTTTAACAATAAGTATCAAATAAAATGAAAAAATAACTAGGTATACTAAAAATAATTAAAGGTCTTAAAAAAATTAATTTTATAGTTATTATAGTTCGTAGTTAGTAACGCCCAAACAATACAGAAATTAAAAAGGTACATTAATAATTTAAGAACAGAAATGAATTTTTGGATATTCAAATGACTCAAGCAAATGTAACGAATTTATTGTGGATATCTTGATTTTTAGCATTATTTTCTTTATTATTACGAATATTTTGTTTTTTTAACAGATTAGAATACCAAATGAACAACAAATTTATATGTTTGGTCTTTACAAGGTTTCATTGAAAAATATCCACAAATAAAACAGATAATCTGTTTTGTAAGCAATATTTCAGCAAATTGCTGTACAAAACATCAATTTTTTGCAGATTTACTGCGGAATAACACATCTGTTCGGAGATAATATTGCTATAGTTGACTTGTAGTGCTCTGGATCTGGCTTGGGACCACACCTCGATACCAGAGATTTATGGAGAAGGCCTCTTCGAGGATAGGAAGGCACGTGCTTGCCGAAGTAACTGTCCGATAACCGCCAACCATATTGCCACCCTGAAGACTCTTGGAAGTAATATTTGTCTTCTGGCTTCACATGTCTTCTCAACTTCAAATCAATAAAATGTATTAAGTAAATGCTGCAGAATTTGAAATGAAATATTTTTATTCGACGTAAGATTTTACAAATCACTTTTCGTCGTCGAGGCGGGTTTACAATTTGGCTGTCTTCTGTGGAGAAGAACCCGCCGGAAGAAACTCCACAGGCGTTGCATCTTTTCAAAATATTTTACAAAATTATTATTTTATACAATTTGATTAATATAACAAAGAGTGCAAACGAAGTATGCAATTAGAGGAAGGCAAAGTAGAAAAACTAAATTATATACTTAACCAAAAAAAACAACCGGCAATCGACTAGAATTTTAAGCTTTCACGGTTACTCATCATAGATATAGAGGTCACACTAATTATGACAATTAAACGGGCTTGCGACGATTTTTTATTAGTTGAGAGTTCAGATAATTCAGCGCTGTTGCAAGCACCATGTTCACGGGTATACTGAAGAGAATTGTGGGTAGGTTTATGCGACGAAATATTTTCTACCATATTTTTTATCAATGAAACAAATCTTATAATGTTAATTGTTGGCAGAACCATTTGAAAATATGTACCACCAAGTTTTTTCATATTCTGGACAGGCTCTTTTGATTAGCCTACTCCTCTTGCTGTGGACTAACACACACAGCCCAGGGAATAAGCAGCAATTTTCACCCGAGATTGCCAAGCACAACAAATGATTCATACACATTCTGACTACAGAAGAGAACCTAGTCGATTGAAGTGAAATGATAAAATGTTAGAATTGATATTTAAGAGCGTCGGTGGTCAAGTGGCTAGGACTATTGACTTCCATTCGGAAGTTTGCGGGTTCGAGCCTCGGGACGTGTCAATGTGTTATTGATTTTCGAATTTATATGCACGTTTATTCAACGCTCTTATAGTGAAGGAAAACGTCGGGAGGAAACCTGGACACACCTTCTAAGTAATTCAAAGGTTGTGTGTGAAGTTGACCAACCCGCACTGGGCCAGCGTGGTCGACTATGACTTTTTCCACCATGACATTAGGGTGGGCTCGAGCCCCTCGGTGGGGACATATATAAGCTTTTAACGGATATTGTGCACAGGTATAAGAGTACTAAAATCATTATTGTTTTAGACAGTTACAATACCTTTAAATATTCATTGCGTCCGTAATTAGGTAACCCCTTATAAACCATATTCATTTGCTTGAGAGGTACTGGTTTCATAATTGGATCAAAAGAAAAGTCATCATCAGGTCTGTCAAGTCTTGGGTCGTCCTTGGGATCCCCTAGACCCAGATTGACAATAGAGTGGTCTTTTCTATAGTCTTCCATACAAATGACATGTGGTTCAGCTGGTTTCTTTCTTCTTGTTCTATTAGATGTTATGTTGTCTCTAACGAGGGCAGGCATGCCTCCTTCAAAAATAGACCTGAAAGTGAAAGTATTCTTATTAAGGTCTTCTTTTTTCTTTTCTAGCATTCAACTGTTTACGAACATTTCTGGTTATTAAAGTTTGAGTACGAGTGGGTTTCAATGTTGACCTACCTAACAAACAAAGCGTAGTGTTAGAATCTGCTGTTGGACTCCAAGATCTATTTCGGTCTTCTTCTGGTATGATGTTTTCAGTCATTCAGTGACATCATTCTACCTAACAAAGAATAGCTAAAATTATTTCGACATTGCTTTGATGACTACATCCAAAGTCGTCGGACGAAACCAACGTTCTTTCTCAAGTTTTTTTTCTCGGAATCATTTTCCTTTTTCTCATGTGATTCAGCCTGCAATCTCCTAGAAAAAGTGATCAGTTTTCGGCAGTGCCTTAACAGGATTCGAACCTATACTTTTGTGATGTGAGACTGGCATTAGTTCAGCAGCGGACTCTGAACAATTTTGGTGAGCCTAGTGTTGATAATCTATCGATAGCTATTGATAGTTGAGCAATTGATACTATTAATTTTTTTCAACTACAATACATTTTATCAACTTTTGATAGTTGAACTATCGATGGTTGAACTATCGATAGTTCGGCAACACTAGATGAGCCTGAGTGGTGAGAAAAGTATAAAACTAACTTGGTCACATCAGCTTCAACAAAACCTTTCTCTTCGTGGGTGAATTGGGCAGCTTTTTTGAGTTTATCCTTATTGGCAATGTTCCATTTGATTCTAAGCTTAGCTGTTTTTTCATAGTTTTCAACGAGGAATTTTATTATTTCCGGCTTGGAGACGTCAATGACCGGCATACTGGTGTATTAATGTGATGATAGAATAAGTACGGAAAAGTTTGATTAAACTGTAAAAGTTAACAAGAACTGCAAAAAAGATCGAAAGGAATATTAATTAGAATGTCATTTTTCAGAATTTATTGCGAATTGGCAAGTGTCAAATACATTATTTATATTTTTAGAATTTTCCATAGAGCTACGAAGAATTTTTTGGAGTGAATGACTTTTTGAATTGACGAAAATTGGTATAGAGAGTTGAGCTTAGGGAAGGACATACGCTACTTTTTACCGCGGAAAATTAACTTATGTATTTCCACGGGAAACCCTGTTAGCGCTGCGCCGGGCGGAAAGCTCTATGTCCTTCAGGTCCTTCTCCAAGATTTATCCCACTCGTATCTCTGTACCAAGCTTAACAATCAGACAGACAGACAGAGTTACTTTCGCATTTATAATTATTTATCGAAATTATATTTGAGAAAAATGTAGTAACCCTAACTTCATTAAAATGTTGACGTCGAAAAGCGATTTGTGTAATCACTACATAGTATAAAACAAAGTCGCTTTTTCTGTCCCTATGTCCCTATGTATGCTTTAAATCTTTAAAACTACACAACGGATTTTGATGCGGTTTTTTTAATAGATAGAGTGATTCAAGAGGAAGGTTTATATGTATAAAACATGCATAATATACTTAAGGATAACCCACAATAACCATTTTCCCGTGCGTAGCCGGGGCAGGTCGCTATCTTTCATTGTTTTTCTTTTTCTTTTTTGTTGTGTTGTATTGTGTTTTGTCAAAAAATTATGTCTATGTCTATCTTATATAAAAATAAACTAGCGCCCCGCCCCGGCTTCGCTCAGGAAAATAGTTATTGTGGGTTATCCCTAAGTATATTATGCATGTATTGTACATATAAAACTTCCTCTTGAATCACTCTATCTATTAAAATAAACCGCATCAAAACCCGTTGCGTAGTTTTAAAGATTTAAGCATACATAGGGATATAGGGACAGAGAAAGCGACGTTTTTATACTATTTAGTGATAAATAAAATAGATAAATAAGACTGCAAATAGTTTTTTTTTTCTATTGTACGGATTTTTCGACCTCAACAATTTTATTATATAGATCACAGGGGCCTGGCTAACATGTTGTAAAAAAAATCTCTACATAAAGCTTACCTGAGACATGCTCCCTAGTTCCCGTCAAAGGATCCAGCATGAACCACGTGTCGCTCTTCTTGCCCGTGTACAGTATCCCGTCGGTAGACCGGCAGGGGGCGTTGGCGACCAGCTCGAGGATGGTGAAGGGGAGCTTCTTCAGCATCTGCTGATCGCCCCGCGGGCCGTACAAGTACAGGAACCCGTGGCGAGGGTCCGGCAGGAACTGGGGCATCAAGTTTTCGTGCTGGCTCGGAACCTTTACCACTGGTTCTAGAAACAAATAAACAGAATCTTTGACATTTATTCCATGTATAAAATTGTGTAGGTTTTTGAGAAACAACTGTAGCTTATTTTGTATGTATGCTTTTTCCTTTTAATTGTATTTATAAAGGCGTAATCGCTAATATAGTACCTACGTTTACTGAAGCATAAAATACATTAAATAAAAGCAATAATAAAAAAGTAAATTAAAAATATCTAAAAACCCAACTGCTTAAAAATCGTACTAAAAAAATGAAAACAAATGATGTATGATTGTAAGAATGTAGTATTCTATGGCTCGCTCGAGCGTTGATAGATTTTGAAGACAGAAGTTGCTTTTTTAAAATTATTTCTGGTTGATTTTATTTTCTGCACATATTTGAGGATATTTCTAATGAGAAGAATGTATGTTATTAAATATTAATTCAGAAGTTTTCAATCTACAGCTATGCAAATTATGCTCGAAACGCTACTTTCGAAATTTTTTATTTTAAATAACATTGAATAGGAAGGGCGGATATAGCAACATGTTATATATTTGCAATCTACTCATTATACCCTTTCATTTGACACGGCTATGTTTTTTTTTTTCGTCATATATATGAGGTTTGAGGATGCTCGGCTAGAACGGCAACCTACCATGTTCGCTCGTGGCAACATGTACTTTTATATAGCTAGAGGTCTCTAAAACACAAATCAAACAACATTTGGCGGTACGCAAATTTTTTAAACGAATCTCCTATGAGAGTCCGCTCTATGAGCAACGCGGGCCTTCCGTACCGGAAGAAGGCCCGCGTTGCTTTGACCCTTGTGATTTAAAAAACGATGAGATATTATAATATGATGTATGATGTTATGTACGACGATAGTTTTATCGCTAGTTATCGTTATCGTTAGATTAATTTTATTAGTGAGAGTGACACTGGTTATTTATATCAAAATAAAATAAAAAAAAATGTCGGTAAATAAGGTGTCTTCACGGGTTACCTAGTACTATTATTTTCTTCTGTGTCTTTACAGTGTCTTCAAATTTTTTTATGTAGGTATTTAAAATTTATCGAGTGGGTTATCCAAACAAAGGGTTTGGAGTGAGGGTTACAAAATTATGCCTACATTTACAAGTTAAAAAGAATCGAAATAATAAAAAATGTTTTTTTTTTTATTTCTCTCATGTTAATTTTGACTATGGGTCACTGGCAACATTCCGCTGGTCGCCGCCGCCGCCGCGCGAATCTGTGGCCAGGCCCTTAATGGCTAGGGGACAAGGCCACAAGGTGTCTTCACCTTGCAAATAAAAAAGAACTAGATTAAAATCGGCGCATGCGTTTAGGAGCTACGATGTCACAGACAGACAGATAGACACACAAGTGAAACTAATAACACCCCTCTTTTGTCGGGGGTTAAAAAATAAGTGAGAGAAGTAGTAGCACTGCACTGGAAGCTCGTGTAGATTTTCCGTGTCACACAAAATTCTCTTTATACTCATCTTTATACTACTTATCACAGTTGGAGATGTCGAATGCACATTTAATTTTAATTTATAAGTTGTTATTTTTGTGGGTGTACCCGCGTTACACTCCTGGGTGAGGGCTGAAAACCAGTGTTGCCCTCTGGGCAAATATATACACTGAGCCTTGACCCTTTTACATCACCACACACACATGTGCATGTCTTTAGTTCGTAGTTAAATTGTTATTCTAGGTTAAGTTTACCTGTTTTAATGATATGTTCATGTGTGTTCTTGATGGAATAAACGTTTTATCTATCTATCTATCTAGAATTGTATCCCAGATCCATTATTTTCCGCTCAGGTGCTTTGAGCCAATCGCTTCCGAACGAATCAGGTTTTTAAATGGAAATACGGCTCATTTCACCCCGAATATTGATTAGACTCCTTTTTGTACGCCAGAGTTTATTTTCAGAAGCACCTGTCGAAAAAAATCTGTTCAACTAAGGAGTTACAAATTATGACAGGATTTATAACTTTATGAGTTTATTAGATCTCAATTTATATTAGTACTATCACATTAACAACTCATATATTAGTATCATCTCCCACCGAGGGCCTCGGGCCCACCCTAAAATTAGAGTGAATATACCTTCTTTTAGTCTAGTCTCTAGTTTTTCCCGCGGTAAATGGTAGCCTTTATTACTCTAGATGAATGTAGCTTTATAATAATGAAAGAATTTTTGAAATCAGCACAGTAATAATTATTAATAATAATAATTATGTGGGACATCTCACACACGGCCATCTGAGCCCAAACTAGGCAGAGCCTGTACTATGGGTGTCAGACAGCTGATATACATACATATATAAATATACAACATCCAGACACAAGGCAAACACAAGTGCTCATCACACGAATGTTTGCCCTGGGCGGGATCGAACCCGCGACCTTGTGCTTCGTAGGCAGATGTACTACCAACTAGGCTACGAGGCCGTAAAAGTAGTTTTTGAGTTTATTCATTACAAACATACACACAAAAATACAAATCTTTCCTCTTTATAATATTAGTATCAATATCATTATAGTATACCTACCTATAGTATGAAAAATATAAAATAGATAAAAAAAAATCGTAAATTAATTTAGACCTCAATATATTTTGAACTTATTTTCCGTATTACATTCCATTATTTTCGTCTTTTAATCTACCTCTATTATTTCCTAAAACAGTAACCATTGTTCGCTCTTTATGTATAAAATTCTAAATAATTTCGAGATCTTTTTTCGTTGCTTGTGATATGTAACGTTATAGTGTTATTTTGTTGAGACTATTTTAAATTCAATTCTGAATTCTGGAGTTATTTAAAGCGACGGGCGTCGTCGTGTCCGGTTTACACTCCTCTTCTCGGCAAATATCAAGTTGTAGGAATTTCGTCCCACCAACTTACGGCCCATTTGGGACGAAATGGTTGTTTGAATGTTTTTTTTTTTTATTCATCACAGTAACTTTATAAAAACTTATTTATAGTTTCATAATGTAAGGAACATCTTTATAATAAAACTGTAGGTACAAGTCGAACCTCTGTACATAGAAAAAAAAATGCTAAAAGCCGATTCAGATGGATGTAAGAAGCAATAAAAACCATACCTGATTTTTTTCAAATTTTCTTTTTTTTCTTTGTTTCTTTGTTTGTATGGGCTAATCGCCGAAACTGTAAGACCGATTTGAATAAAATTTTGCATTGTTTTACCCTATATCCTCGGTCAACATATTGGATATTTTTAGTCGCGGAAAATTAAAAATTTCCCGTGGGATGGTTAAAAATTACTACGGAAAAGTCGAAAAACAACGATTTTTTGTTTCAAAGAGTTGTCTTATTAGCTAGCCATACAATCAGACTTTTTTTTGTAATAGGTATCAAATCTAAAAATATTTATTAAAAGGATAAAACGGGAACACAATATTCACATTTTCGTTTCGTCCCAAATAAATAAGGACGAAGTGGGAAAGCTCAGAAGAGCACCAGTAAAATTCACCACAATTTTCATGAATGTCTAAAATATAAAATATAAAGAGTTATTTCTTGAAAAAAAATACAGCTTATTTACATAAAGACACACGAGCAAAGCATTCACTTCCTAGCGATGAACTAAAAAAGAAAAAAAGAGCTTCTAATTAGTTCGATAGATGGCGTTTGGCAACCATACTAAACCTTTTTTGACATTTTGATTTGCATATACCAAATTGCGTATTCAAAATTTCAGCAGTTAAACAATCCCTCACAATCTTGACTGGAAACTTTCGTTAAATAAATATATAAATATGTGGGGTACATCTCACACACGGTCATCTGACCCCAAATTTGCCAGACTGTTAAATAAGCATTTTAGTCAAATATTGGAGTTATATGCGCGAACATTAACTTCTTCCAGAGATAATAGACCGTGAAATTTAATTGGTTATGCGCAACATAGTGGTAGTACCCATGAAACTGAATAAGTTTCCCAGGAACATAGGTTGAATCTAAAAAAAACAGCTTTTCATACAAACTTCAGCCACGTGACCGGCCACTTTGTATCACAGGTTAAATTTTTAATTTTATGATTTCAAACTATGTTCCTTAGGAAAAGTGGTACACTTTTATGAGTAGGTACTTCCACTATGTTGCAGAAAAATAACCAGTTAAATTTCAATGTGTATAATTTAATCTGGTGACGTAATTTTAAAGAAGGTTGCGAGTGAATATTATAAATAAAATTTCTATCTGTAAGCAATAAAATAAGCTGCGCGAACGTTCGGAACATCATACGATTCCTTCTGGGAATCAACGGAGTTGCGTCATGCCTCGTTTACAATACTGATTGATAATACAGGCTAGCTAGCATGTAATTTGACTAAAAATTTACTAAGTAATACATTTTGTACTAATGGCATAGCCAGCTTAAAATCAAATATAGAAATATTTTTATTTACTTTGGATATTAAAACACACAAAAATCGTCAAAAACTACAATGCAAAACTGAAACAACAGATAACCATAAATACAAGATGCTTATTTTATTTTCTTCGCGTTGCGACATTCAAACAAAAAGGACTCCCTCAGCAAACGAAAGCCGCAGCCCGGACAGGCAACGGCAGTCAAGTCCGGTGAAGCTTGATTGGTCGCACTTTTTCGACACAAGCATAGGTCAATTAAAAATAAATAAATAATAGGCACTGGTCTTCCGGTAGTCCTATTTATGGTCACGACACAGACATCTCTATCTGTACTATAATAGAAAATTTATATACCCAAAACCCAAATACGATATAATGGCTGTGTGTTACTATTTATTACTGGTTTGCCTAATGATTCGCATTACAAACCCTCTGGTCGTTGTCATTATTTAAAAATATGTGACGATTTTAGCTGGGAGTCTCATATTACTAGAAAGTATTTTTGTAAGTTACAATTAAATAATAATCGTATATGGGAACATCTCACATACGGTCATCTGACCCCAAAATAGGCAAAGCCTGTACTATGGGTATCAGACAGGTGATAATATACAACATACAGACATAACACAAACACAAGTGCTCATCACACTGATAAATTTAATAGTCGCTGGCGAGCCATATGAGAAGCCTAAGGCGCTCAATAACTCCAAAATCACAGGTTTGCAACTTCCAAGCAAAACTATAGAGACAGAGTGAGCCAATGACAGACCAAAAAAAATGCTCCGACTTGTATGCTAGCTACTGCCCTAGTGTAAACGGACGTAATACACAAAAGCATGCATCGGGGCTTGGCACATGAATATCAAGTAGATAGATAAAGTTGGACGAGTCGAAACTCCCCTCACTATTATGCATAACTACAGCTTTGGAGCTTTAAAAGTTCGCAGGAATTAGGTGCGAATACGAAGCAGTTTGCTTTGAAATTTGAATACTCGTTTAATAAACTAGATGTTTGATGTGCATTTATAATCGATGTTGCTTTATGTTGTTGCCAGGTTTGCCTAGATTTTGGTAAGTTATTTATTTAAAACTAGCTTTTCGTCTCTACTAAGTTTATTCAAAATCCGTTCAGTAGTTTCGGAACCTATTCAATTATTCACAATATTTTTTTATGATTGGAAATTTAGTAAAGATCCTTAATTTTTTTTTATAAAATACTTTTATAAAATGCCTTTGTTACCCGGGGATAGTATAGTTTCCAAACAGTGAGAGAATTGCTGAAATCGGTTCAGTAGTTTCAGGGCCTATTCAATGCGAACAAACAAAAAATCGAATTTTTAACATTGATTGGATGGTTTAGTAAATTCATTTTTATATTGAGTTTTCAGAGAATTTGTAGTAGATTTTGTGAAACATTTTTAAAATTGTTGATTCTGTTATAGTACCTACATTGTGCAATCTTAGAGCACTTGTAATGGCAAAAGAATTTTTCTTTATTTAGAGTATTAAAATGATTGATTTCTCAATTCTTGTACGCAATATAAGACTTATTTTCAGGCTTAAAGTAAGTATTTTTAAGTCTTTTGTCAGCAAAGGAAGATCGTTTAATTTTCCGCACTTCTAATTCTCACTCTTTATTTTTTTTCTTCCCCATTTCAGCGACAATTTTATGCTAAAGGCGGCGTTAAGTTTGTTTATTCATAATTTTGTTTTATATCTAAAGGACGTATCATTACTTTTTATGGGTGCTTACTTCCCATGAAGAACTTCGCAGAATTTTATTGTGTTGTTTTCATGTATAACTCTGTAATATTAGAGAATAGCACGTATGTAGGTGTTGATTTTAATATTTACGTCATTCGTAAATGAACTTTTGTAATAATCTGTAAAATAAACGATTTGTTTTGTCAAAAAAGTCAAAGTTTTTTATACGAAGTAAGATTTTACAAATCACTTTTTGACGTCGAGGCGAGTTCACAATTTGGCTGTAAACTCCACAGACGTTGCATCTTTTCAAAATATTACAAAATTATAAATTATTATTTTATACAATTTTATTAATATAACAAAGAGTGCAAGCAAAATATACAATTAGAGGAATGCAACCAGTCAAAGTGGAAAAACTAAACTATAAATCCATTCTATCACAAGCACAACAACCGGCAATCTTGGACGAATTACCATAGTTATGGACTTAGTAACATAGTTACACTATAAACAAGGACTGCGCTGACAGGACGTAAAAGCGAGCAGAGCAAGATAGTGTATCCAGGGTCATTTCATCACTTTCTAATAGGGTGACCACAAGATATTTAAAGCAGAATCGATACTATTAGATATTTAAAACCGCACTGTGCATTTGTGAGAATAAATATTTTTCGCTTAAGCGAAAGCTATTAATAGCTTGGTTGTCCTATGACGCTTACTAGACAATCCCTACGAAATCAATATATAAGAAAAGCAAATTGAAGATACGTTCCTCGTCGTGAAGATTGTTAATTGAACATACCTACATAAAATAAATAACTACCCATTAATTTTATGTCCATCATTTATTTTACAACAAATAGAAAAATGTTCATAATGATACTTAATGTTTTACAAAACTAGCACTGCATAGGTAATTCGCAAATATACATCTGAGGATTCGTTGTTCGTTTTTGAGGTACGGAACCCTGAAAAGGGGAAATGCACCTTATGGTTTCCTTATGCTAACTAATAAAATGAAAGAGCGTCCTTTTTTAAGGTTTCCTTATTATGGTAGGTAACTCATTATATTTACAATTAAAATATAGAGCGTCATATTTGAAGTTTCCTTATTATGGTAACTCACTCCAGTTAATAAAATGAATGAGCGTCCTTTTTACTTTTGAGACAATACTTTGACTTGTCGCTAAAACGAATATTCTGATAGAGTACTGCATTTAATTTCAGCCTGTATTGCTACTTCTTTTACACTTAAGCAGGACTTTTTGACTGAAGGTGTGTGTGTAGGCGTCGAACTCGCCAGAGTCGTGTGAGGCACTAGGCGCACAATGTTCGACGGGTTGTGATTGTGGCTGGATTACAATATTGCTTAGTACAGTTGTCTGTTTTTCTTTCTTCTGCAATAAAAAGCAACTACAATATTAAACTTAGAATTACATCAAAAACACAGATTTAGTTTCTAAAAAATACGGGTCTTCAATAAAGTTACATCACAATAATATTTAAATATGTAAAAAGTATGATTGTTCATCATCATAATCATCATACTAATATAAATAAACATAAAGAGGAAAGATTTGTATTTTTGTGTGGGGTGTCTGTGTGTATGTTTGTAATGAAAAACTGTTAACGCGGGCGGAGCTGCAGCGAAAAGCTAGTCTTTTATAAACTAGGTACTAATATGATAACATGTACAGTATTGTAAAGTAGCCAGCACATGCGGCTGGTCATGTTGACCTTGAGAGTGCCCGTATTCCGTAGCAGTAGGGGTGAATTTAGTAGCGCGAATGTCCAACCGCATGTGCTGGCTTCTGTACATTCTGATGAACGGGTATCATTTATTATGGACCAAAAAAGTAAAAGTGCCGGCCAGCAAAAAAAGTACAACTTTCGGGTAGAACACACAATTCCTGTATGTATTCTTTTACTATGACACCAATCCTGTGCACCCCATGGTTGTAAGTATTATTTTGACGCATGTAGTCATATTGTATTGAATAATATATTAAATTTATTTATTTTATGTAGTTTAACTTTTTTTTTTATTCTTATAATAACCTTGGATTAAGTATGTATTTGTTTAATATAATTAAAAATATATTATGGAAGTATTATTATGATGCATCATATATATGATCATTCATCAACTCTTTTTGTTTATTATTTAGAAAAAAAAAGTTAAAAAAGAAAATATTAAAAAAAGGAAAAAAATATAGAAACTACGACGTGTTCTATCCGAAAATTACATTTTTTTTTCCTTGGCCGGCATTTTCACTTTTTTGATCCAACATTGTATGAAACGTGAATGATGTAAAAAAATATTACCTTTATTTCCTAAAGAGAGGTAAATTTGTAACTATTTAATTCTTTGGCAGTATAACAGGCAAGCAAATTATAAGCAGAATTTACGCTTCTTAAATGATTGTAGTAATCTCTCCCTCGTCTCGTCTCGGCGGCATTTTTTTTCCAACTCTAGCGTCATCGACAGGACCCGGACGGGTGGTGTACGTACGCCACTAATTATTGCAACACTATAGCAAGTTCTGGAATTTTATAGATTTAATGCGAGGTCAATATCATGTGGTCATGGTCACCCTAATTAACAAACATACAACCGTTATTCAAAACATTATTTTTTTGTCTTACCCGTGGAATGATATTCCGCAGCCACCGTATGATTCTTCTTTGCAATTTGTAATACAACAGCTTTTTATCGCTTTGAAATAAATATTATAAATAGAAAATTTTAAATAAACCAAAACTATAAAACTGCATTGGTAAAAAGCCGACATGTCATGAATTCATGATGACACATTTCACATTCAATTTGTTGTCAGTTATATAGGTAACCAAAAAGAAGTTTCCAAGAAGTTTGAAAATATTTTCTTACTACTGATGATGATTCAGTATTTTTTTTTAGGTGATTTCTTTATATATTCTTTGGTATTAGAAAGGGACACGACACTCACTAGTGCCTCTCACTTTGCTCGCCCTGCCTCTGACAAGGATGGTAACCTAAACTGAATCTTAATTAGATGACATAGGGTAGGCTTTAACATTTTTAAATATAGGTAGTCCGCAGTCCTGTTTATAGTGTAACTATGTTACTAAGTCCATGCCGGCAATCGACTAGAGCAGACCAGTCCCCCCAAGCAGCACCGCGTTCACGGGTTTGACGTATGGGTCAGCCATCGCCGTCATGTTTAGTTTTTTTTTGTTGGTATGTAAATAGATATCAACTAGAATATTCGTTACTGAAATTTATTTGTTTCATTTAAGAGAGCGAGATAGATAGTAGGTAGAGTACCCACAGGTAGAGTAGGTTCGTTGTCAAATACTAAGCTAATGATCACACGGCGTAATTTGAGAACGTGAATCGTAAATTCTGGCTCTAATGCAGCAGAATGTAAATGTGCACTGTTTAATGTCACGTACCATACTTAAATTATACATAACTATGTCCATTTTCACTAATGGTACCATAATACGTACACTAATGTATGTTCACACATACGTGAACTCATTAAATACCTACATAGTGTAATTGTAGGGTTAAAACTGTAATGGGTCTTTTTTTAACCCTCGACGATTACGGAGTCGGTAAAGGGGTGGTAATAAGTTTGACGTATGTTTGTCTGTCTGTCTGTGGCATCGTAGCTCCTAAACGGATACACCGATTTTGATCTAGTTTCATTTGTTTGCAAGGTGTCACAATCGAGAGTGTTCTTAGCTATGATCCAAGAAAATATCTTCCGCCATTTGATGATTATCAGCTCTTTCCTAGTTGTTGAAAGAATCCAGTAACGGTTTTGTGGCGGGGGTTTTTAATGAGTGCGTAACTTGACTTCGACAATAATGTTTAATTTTTGTTATTAATAACCCTATTTCGTGTCCCGCTGCTGGGCAATAGCCACAGCTAAAGGGTTTTAGTGCCGATAAATCAAAGGTCAAAATTTGAACGTGTATACAATCTATTTGCCAGTCTTTAAGGGTTAAAATGGAGATGTCATTGTTATAATAATATATGTTGCAGATTGGACAGCAGATGGACTCTTAAGGTCATTGAGTGGAGACCACGAACAGGTAAGCGCAGGGTGGGAAGACAGCATACTCGCTGGGTCGACGACATCACCAGGACAACGGGTGGTGGCTGGATGCGATTGGCACGGAACCGCTACACTTGGCGTGCTCATGAAGAGGCCTATTCCCAACAATGGGTGATGACGGGCTGAAGAATAAGAAGAAGTGTTATATCTGCAAACAATAACACTGGCACTTAGACTAGATTTACAACATCAATTTGTGACTTAGCAAATACTGAAAGGACATGCTCAGTCAACGATGTGAAGCAATTCATCCAACAAAAAAATTCTTGTCGATGGAAAATGAAAATTGACAGCTCCATTCCAAATTTTGATTGAGTCGTACGTATTAAATTTTAAAGTTTTTTTAAGTTAACTAGAACATTGTTATCCCAGTAAGAACCCGCGACACTTTCCTTCGAAAGCAGGCGCACTACCGACTAGGCTACAGGGCCGTCATATTGCCGTACACATATAGGTATACGATGAATCGTGTCATATTAGCGTTTAGTCCGATTCCCGGCACGTTTGTTCTAATGACAGCAGCCATTAGTTTCCTTTGTCTCATCATTACAGGGCGGCGCGCGTGGCAATCATTAGTTTCACTAACTGGTATTTACCTAATGCGGCATTTATTTTTTATATATTTTGTTTCAAATTTGAGATCGAGAGCACTTAGCTATAAGTATTGTTGAGTTTAAAATGACGGGCAAGTGTATAATTGCACAAGTTTACTTATTAATCAAATTGTATAAAAATAATTATGCTCTACGAGGACCTAACTTCACTGCTGACGGCCAATTCTGCAAGGATTAATGGCCCGCCTTTCTTTTGCAATTTTTTTTGCAAGGTTTTGCAAGAACCAAAACTACTCTGCAAAATTATAGGTTATTCTTGATGAAATATGAGAATATTGCAGATAATTGATTGAATTATTTGTTTTTTGTTTGCTTTTTAGGTAAATTACAGTATTTATCCCTAGTTTTCATAGTAAAAAGCGAACATTGGAAAAAACTTACCATGATGCCGAAGTAAATTTTAGTAATTTTTTTCTAATTGGAAAACACATAATTCTTATTAGAAATCCTTTTGGCACATCACTAAATCATCATAAAACACTTATTAGTCGAGTTAAGACCTCATTTATGGTAAATTCTTATTGTAAATTGTAAATAAACAAAACACTTCCACAACGCTCATACAAACTGTCACTTTCGATTTTTTTTTTTTTTGCACTGGCACATACTGAAGTAAAAGTGCCATTATATTGTTTCATAAACGCCATACTATTCTTATAAACACTTGGTTTTGAAATTTTGCTAGCTGTCCGCACGCGGCTACGTTCGCGTTGTTTTTTACTTTTCCGTGCAGTTTCTCGTAGGAATAAGATATTTTCCCGCGGTAAGAACTATCTACGATGTTGACCGGGGATATTAGGTAACACCATGCAAAATTTTATTTAGTTCGGTGCTACAGTTTCCAAGATTAGCCCATACAAACAGATAAACAAAAACATTCAACAATGTTTCCATCACAGCAGCTGTCATAAGCTTCCGAGTCGATCCTATTCATATTCGTATTTCCGCCTTAAGCACATATTTGCGTATTTTTATGTAGGACTAAACCTAGCTTCACAAACATCACATGTGGATAACATTTTATGTGTAACAACGCAATTCCGCAATTCACATACATTTTTAAATCCCATTTCTTCTTACAAATGGCGTCGAAACGGATTCAATTACGAAGATACAAATCCTTCACAAGGCAGTTCCAACTTCACCGAAGCTTATCCCAGCCTTACGCGCTCAAATTTAAAATAAGAACGTGGAATGGTGTGACAGAAAGCGTGGTTCAGAACAGAAAAAAAAATTAATACACGGTTGCAGTTTATAAATCTTAGATTTCGGTTTTCTTAAATACACTGCCATCTTATAAATAATTAATAGTTTAAAAAATACTAGAAAAACACGCTTAAGTGGTCACCTCTCCAATATAAAGGTCTTATTTAGACAAATTAAATGAGCCCAAATTCGGGGGGTTTACTAGTAGCCGTTGAAGAGTTCCACTATCCACCTTCCGGCTCCAGCATCAAATCAGCTTGTTTGTGTCAAATTATTGTGTTGTCATCGGAATTACGTATACATTCCAAATTTCATTTGGCTACGACCCTTGGAAGATGGTTAAATTAGTTACCTTAGATTCCATTACATACATAGTTAGTTACATACAAGTGGCTCAGGCACTTTAGGTCTAATTACCGGAATGTCCAGTCGGGTCATTAAGTCTATTTCCCTAAACGTCCACTTCCCTGGAACTAATAAAGGTGTGTTAATAAATAAAACCTGATTTTATTATAATGCTAGTCAGCATAGTCCTATGTATACCATTACAGTCTTTCAAAAAGTCGTGAAATCAATAGGGGCGCCACTTCTTTTACGGTGTTGCCATTTCATATCATGCTGTCACGCTCTAACTTATGGATATTTCTGAGAAGATTTCTTCCGTTTGAACACTTTTTGACAGTCTGTAGATATTTGTGAAACTTGCACTAAAATGATCGTAATGTTAAACGTAAGCCTCTGTTGTAGCTTAGCAGCAGTTTCCTAGTAAAAAGTCAAAGTAATGAGACTCTTTTCGTCTCGAGACGTTCTCGAGACACGCTCTAAATGAACGACGGCCATTTGTCGACGTTTTTGCCTTGATCTTAAATGTTAATTAGCGAAACAAGCAGTCTGTTCTGGTGAGCTAAGATATTTTTATATTAGGTCTTTACGTATGAAATTGCCGTTTTGTATGAAAAAATTTAACAAATTTTTTTCATGTATTTTTTATTGGTTTTATTCGAAGTGATCACCCATGCAGTCAATGCATCTCTGCCAACGCAGTGGCAGTTTATTGTCCTTCTTAAAGAAATCAGCTAGACGGGAGGCAACAAATTCTTCAAAGGCATTTTGTACTGCCTCTCGGGTATTGATTTTTTTCCCCGCCAAGAAGATAGCCAAATTCTGGAAAAATAAGTAGTCTTAGGCGCAAGGTCTGATGTGTAGGGCGGATGACGGTGAGCTTCCAACCCCAGTTTTTGCAACTTGGAGACCGTCTGCTGTGGCAGCGGAGACGAGCTATTGACCAATGCTGGTTGGAGATGTGCCAGTTTCTCCATCATTGTGTTCAGTTCTTCGCATTACACATCTGCAGTAATGCTCACTCTGTTGGGTAAGAAGCTGTGATGAATCACACCGGCGCTGGACCACCAAACAGTGAAAATCACTTTTCTAGGGGTAAGTTTTCGTTCCGGGAATATTCCCACCATTCCCGGGAAATTTGCTGTTCAAGCTGGCTAGATGTGGTAGACTGGATTGGTGTTTTCCGGTTAGGTACCTACCTAACGACGCCGAACGAGGGCTTGTGATAACCAAAGCGAAAATGAAACAATTCATATTAGAAATTACACTACCCTATTCATATTAAACATCCGACTTATTTATTGATCTAAACTTGTATCGTAAATTCGGAAAATCAAATAATCGAAAACCTATTTTGCGTGAATATTTTTTTTTAAATTGATCTATGCTTGCGTCGAAAAAGTACGACCAATCAAGCTTCACCGGACTTGAAGTGAAAAACATTTGAATGATTCATCATTTCTTCTCGTCACATTAACTCACTTTGAAAGCATCAAATAAACATTGTAAATACAAATACATTACATAGAAAAACGTATGGGGTTACGAATAAATTATTGGTAATATAAAAACACACGACACCCCGGACTTTAAGTAAGCAATTCTCACAATAGATCCTCGGAAACATATCCGACAATTGGGATGGATTCACGAATTCCTAGAAACCTTCCTATTCATAAGAATGGCTTTTATACGCAACTAGCGACCCGCCCCGGCTCCGCACGGGAAAATGGTTATTGTGGGTTATCCTTCAGTATATTATGCATGTATTATACATATAAACCTTCCTCTTGAATCACTCTATCTATTAAAAAAATCCGCATCAAAATCCGTTGCGCAGTTTTAAAGATTTAAGCGTACAAAGGGAGGGACATAGGGAGGGACATAGGGACAGAGAAAGCGACTTTATTTTATACTATGTAGTGATGATAAATAAAAATCGGGAACGTTCTGAGAGAAGGACAGGTCAAGGTACGCTAACTAAACCGACGAGCATGCATTTTGAGATTAATGAATGTGGATGAAGCGAAAGAAGTATGCCTGGATCGTAGCAAGTGGAAGGAAGTGGTCTCTGCCAACCCCTCCGGGAAAGAGGCGTGACTGTATGTATGTATGACATAAATAAGGTTAAATGAATTTATGAAAAACAAAAACAAATATTATTGTCAAAATGTACACAATTACGTACTTAATAAATTCATTAGAATAAATAAGAATATGAACAAATATACCGTGCACATTAGGAATGACAAAAAATAGATTTCACAATGGTAAAAGTGTACAAATAGGCTGCCTTATTGCTAAGCAAGCAATTTCTACCAGGCAACCCATACCTAAATCATGATTAGTGTAGGATATAGCAGTCTTTTAGCAGCTCGAGAAAAATTAACGATTTCCATCTATAAATTATTATTATTTTTCATCAAAACTTTGCAATTTACGAAAAGCGAAATTTAGGAAAAAAAATAGTTGCTGAGCAAACGGTAGATTCAAAGTTTCTACACCACATTGTTATGAATAAAATAAATGGGTATTAAATAAAAAAAATACAAAACGAAAACAAAGAATAAAACGCTCATGCTTTCGTAATATTTAATTCTTAAAACTTCCAATATTATATATCCTGAGTGAATTAAAACTACATACTTCCACAAAAATTAAATGCAGCGTAAAGTAACCGAAAACCATTACAAGTAATGGTTCATAAAGTTTTAAGCCTTGTGCGGAAATTCGTAAAAAGTTAATTTAATATCTCAGTTACGACAATTTGCATTAAATCCCGGCGTAAAGTTACAAATAATAAAAACTTTTTATTTATGTTTTTTATTTGTATTCCAATATCTTATGGATATATATTATTATTATATAATATGGTTGGATATTGGATATATTCATATTATTTTTGATTAAAAAAAATATGTGGGACATCTCACACACGGCCATCTAAACCTGCTTTGAACATAAATTTTAATAATCAAAACTTATCAGTATGTACAGTTAGCATAATGCATTTTTTATTAGAAGATTTTAAAACTTATAACAACTAGTTAGAGCACTATTGCATAGATTTTTTATAGAAAACTGTATATTTTTAAAAATTGTACATGATTTATGTAGCAGTTGTTAGATTGGTTGAGCTTATAAGAACCTGCATATAATACATTTGTCTTTTAATTAAACACATTTACAGACAAAAAGGACAAACGATTAAATAAATAAGTGGGGACATCGCACACACGGCCATCTGACCCCAAACTAGGAGAGCCTACACTATGGGTGTCAGACAGCTGATATAGGTACTGTGGAGTTTGCATCATCGCGTTTGCAACTCCTTTTAAATGTAACTGGCGCTTATGCCGTAATTCTAGAAAAACTATTTGTTTTTGAATTAGGAATTGTCTCGCTTTAAAAAAAAGAATATACGTATTTGTGATTATCGTACGGGTCGCGAAAAGACCAATTTGCTATTTTAAAAAAAGAAATAAATAGCTCTCGAAGATACATGGTTGTTCTTATTCCATAGGACAATCTTGATTGTACATACAATATTATATAAATACAGAACATCCAGAAACAAGGCAAACACCTCATTACACGAATGTGTGCCCTGGGCGGGATTCGAACCCGCGACCCTTGCTTCGTAGGCATAGTTACTACCAACTAGGCAACCGTCTATTTAATTAAATAGACGTCAAACATCGATTTGAAGCGATACAAAATAAGCGACAAAACCAGAAAAAAAAACGCTTCATTTGACAATCGGCTCACTATAATAATATAGTGCGTACGAGTAGTACGAAAAGGAGACATAGTGACAAAACAAAACAGTCATAGTACTTCTGTCATTGTGTCGCGTTTGACACCTCAATCTTGACGCGCGTTACGTAGTAAGCATACCGTTAATGTCCCTCGGTTCCTATATGAACGAAGTTTACAGTATGACTAATAAATTACCACTAGATAGGTAAATTTGACACTTCGAAAACAATTTAGATCATATAAAAAATATTCATAATCAGTTGCAGTTAATTGCTACGAAACGCGTAGTAATGCTACGACGTAGCAACGTTGTAGCCTATTAGTAACCCAGGAACTTGACCCTTCTTGCCTCAAAAGAAAATAATTGTTTTACCCTTGGCGTAAAAAAAGGTGGCATAGATGGTTCCAGTCTATAGAACTATTCTGTTCAAGTCCGGTGAAGCTTGATCCGTCGTACTTTTTCGACTCAAGTATAGGTCAATTAAAAAAAAACTGTTCTTTTATTGGAGGTCCTTAAAAGCTATTAGCGTTGACAGGTTTTTACTAAAGCACAAAAGAGCGTCGTTGGCCAAGTGGTTGGGCCGTTGACTCCTATTCAGAAATTTTCACGGTCAAACCTCGAAACTCGACGAACCAATGTGTTTTCGATTTTTTAATTCATATTATGTAAGTACCTAGAAATTTTTCTATTTATAGTACGTTTATTCGACGCTCTTACGTTGAAAGAAAACATTGTGAGGGAACCTGCACGCACCTGCTAAATAATTCAAAGGTGGTGTGTGAAGCTGACCAACCCGCACTGGGCCAGCGTGGTCGACTAAGGCCTATTCACCCTGGTATAGGATAGGCTCGAGCCCCTTGGTGGGGATATGTATGAGCTGTTAACGACATAAAAAAGGTACTAAACAAAATAATTCCGTCTGTGGTTGGTCCTATCTGTTTGAAAAATATATTTACAACCGCAACGTAAGAAAGTAAACATTTGAGGATGGTAAATTAGTACAAAATACATATTGTTCAGCAACATTAAATACATTTCGTACATCATTAGGGTTGGACCACGGTTCATTACCGGAAGGGCGCGGTAAATCCCCGCAAAACTGCTGCGGCTAGCCTAATTGGTTTTTAATTATGATTTAAACCGTTATAAGTCAAACAAAACCCGCTTTTTTGGAAGTAGTGATGGGCGCGGATTTCAGCAAAAGCAGTGTTTTTATTATTTCATGGCGGTCTAAACATTAAGTTTCAATTTGTTGCCTAGATTTGTTTAAATTTTTATGCCTTTAGAACTTTAACAAATGAATAAACCCACCCGAACCTTGTAAACAAAACAAATGGCCGTCAAATTATTGGCGGTAAAAAAGTAGATTTATCGATAAAAACTGTATTTTAAAGTCTTAACGGGTTGGACTCACTGTACGTAGGTATAATATATCTAATTAAAATTTCTAGGCACAGGTATGAACACGTGGTATTTTAATAGTCTAAGTACAACACTAGCAGTTGAAGGAGTTATTAACACGTTAACTAATTAATCAGGACTCTGCTGGGCTGTTAGAAACCGTATTTTTTAATAAATTGCCTCTTAATGAGTGGAACATTAACTCAAACAAAACAAGGCTTGTTAAGTTTTATCATAGATCATTAATTTTTTTGGTATATTATTTACGTTAAACAAATACTGACGTATTGAAATATTGACTGGTTGAAATTTTTGATAAAGAAAATGACATGAGGTATTCAAAAAGTAAAAAATAACCTTATGTAAATAATTTGTGCCGTAGGCTTAAAATAACGACGATGTAAAAACTTTGTAGTCCAGGGCAAAGTGGATGGCGTGAGGGCGCGCGGTAGATCGCCAATGCGCTGGATTGACCAAGTGAAGTCTGCTCTGAATGGTCCACTTCGCGAATGTGCGAGGAAAGCGTCGAGAGGAATGGCGACGAATATTTAAGCTTGCGACCACCCCTGCTATGACAACCACGACCACTCTGCCAAGAGTTTAGCGACAAAAAAGAGGAAGAAGTACTTACCTTCTCATATTAAACATCTTTCTCTAAGGAACAAAAGTTGAAATCTCAAAATTAAAATTCAACTTTTCATTATAAACTTCAGTTGCGTCTCACGTGGTCACGTGGCCCGTCGGCCATTTTGTATGACAAGTTGAATTTTCAACCTATGTTCCTTAGTGAAAATTGATCAGTTTCATGAGTACAACCATGTGTTTATATGTTTCGGATAAACAACCAGTTAAATTTCACGATGTATTTAATCAAAGAACCCGAGGTGGGTTTTAAGTTGGAAAATATTGAGTGCAGACTGGGCCTGACCTGAAAATTGACCTGTCACAGCCAAAGGCTGGCGACCGGCCAACTGGTTTCCTTGATTAGATATCCATACATACTACTTCATAAATAATTTATCGAGTTCTTCGTATCTGATATAGGCTTTGGATACTACTTGAATTCAAAAATCTTTTGATAACTGGTACACATACGTTAAGAATTGTTTAATTGCCAAAAAAGCATAGTACAGTACGCGCGCGAGTTGAACACAGAGTGTGTTTCACTTCATGTTGAGTTAATCGCTATATATAATACCATGGACCAACCAATATACTCGAGTATCCATGATAATACGTTAGTTTTATAAATAAAACTCATACTCTTTCTTACAAGAGCCTAATAACAAAACGATATGCTACAAAGTTACATTTTTAAAAAGCTTGATATAAGATACATCGAGAAAGAAATTAAGTAAACAAATGCATTCTACTCGCGCGCGTACTCTACAGTGGATCCTGCACTAAGCACAGCTTGTATCGCGGGTATAACATTAAAACATAATATCATGCAATTTTTCTATTTTTTACTTTTCATGATAATAAAAACTTTATGCACACATAATAATAATATATTTATTTGCAAGAAGACAGTTATTACAGGTGATATCTTAATTAAAGCACAGTGTCTTCAGCTTAGGGCTAAGCCATGGTCTAAGAAAACTAGGTCTAACCATTAGACCACGTGACTAGGGTTTTCGGATACCCGGACTATTTTAATACCCGGGTATCGGGTATTATTTTTTCAAATACCCGGGTAGACCCGGGTACCCGGGTACTTTTGAATTGTTTAGAAAACGTCTCATTAGACATGTGTTCCGCTTATTTAAGAAATTATCGCGTGGAGTAGAAATGCAAATAACAATTTTTAACAATTACCTTAATAATTTTTTATCAATTTATAGATGAAGAAAACTCAAACCGGGCTGCGGCTTTCGCTAAGAGAGTCCTTTTTGTTTGGAAATCACAGCACGAGGAAATATCATTGCTTTACCGTTTACGTGATTCCTGTTAATGGTTGTATGTTTTGTTTTTGTTTGTAGTTATTTATTTGTTTTTGTGTTGTGTTGTCCAAATCAAATTAACGATTTATGATTTTCTGATTTCTGATTTCAAAATAATAAAGTCCATCTTTAAAAACATTGTGAATTGTTTTTCAACTTGCAATTCACCACTTTCCACACGTGGATTTAATTTTTCTCCTCACACCGATACATAAAAAGCGTCATTTTTATGTATATGTGTATTTTCTCTCTCTGCCTAGTTTAATGTTGTAATGTTGAAACCTAAATAATCTAAGGTTGAAATAAGTTCTGAAAAATACTAAGTTATGCGTTATTAGAACGATTGGATGGAAGATATTTTCTTGTTTTTAGGAATCTTAACAATACAGAAAAAATCCATTTACTGTACGTAGATATTTTGTGCATTCATAATTTTCTTGACGACGTTTTTACATTGAAATTTGTATTTTTTATGATACCCGGGTACCCGGGTCGAAAAACTCTTGAATACCCGGGTATACCGGACCCGGGTACCCGGGCCCGAAAACCCTACACGTGACTTACACGAGCCTACGTCATTTCTACGTAATTTTGCCTATTCATCCTTGTCGATTGCGTGTAATAAACAAGGAAGAACAGCGCAAAATGACGTAGGCTTGTGTCAGTCACGTGGTCTAACCGTTAGACCTTATTTTCTTAGACCATGGTCTAAGCATGCAAAATTGCTTTATTTTACAATTGTAAATTAATTTTAATAATTGATTACAAATGTCAAAAGAGTTTTCCAATAGCCAGGGTTTGGTGCCACAAAAACACAAAAACGGCAAAGGTAAGTTGAGCTTCTTGAAGAGAGATCTACAGCTGTCATCAAATCTGACACTACAGATTGCACGTATACTCTTTTTTTGTAATTTATAAGTTTTATTAATTTTCAAATTGAATTGGTCACGTGGAGAGAATGAGTGAAGAGAGATTGACTAAACAGATTTATAAGGCGAGAGTGGAAGGAAGCGTTGGAAGGGGAAGACCAAGACGAACGTTCCAAAATTAAGTCAGGAGTATGAGGAGATTAATGAATGTGGATGAAGCGAAAGAATTGTGTCTGGATCGTAGCAAGTGGAAGGAAGTTGTCTCTGCCTACCCCTCCGGGAAAGAGCCGTGACTGTATGTATGTATGTATGTATTTATGTATGTATTATCAATATCCACTGAATTACCCCAAAGTATCAGATAATTGAAGGAAAAATAGAAGGGAAAAGGAAAAGAGGACTACCTAGAAGGACATATATAGACCAAAATAAAGAAGGAATAGATGCCGTGTCGTTTTAGGAGATTAAACAGAGGACGGAAGACAGAACAGAATGGCGTAGACTCCACCGACAAGAGCGCGGCTCTTAAATATGAAGAAGAAAAAAAATCAGACCATAGCTGAGGACAGATGACAAATACATTAACGCAGCCTCTATTGATACAGTTTGCTTCAGCTTTCTCAGAGCGTGAACAAAACGATATAACTTACTTACAGACCATGTCAAACTGATCCTTCCAATTTAGATGCTGATCTATTAAAATTCCTAGAAACTTGAAGTTCTTGTGACTGAGATTAATCTGAATAGATTCTAGATCTGATAGATCCTATTCAGATTAATCTCAATATGAAATGAATTGCATGTAGGTACTTGGTTTTGTCAATATTAATGTTAAGATCATAATTATTGAACCAATCGTTTATTTTTTTTAAACTACCATCAATTCCAATTTTTCCATTTTATGTATGTTCCATTAAATCTTAAAGTTTGATTTATTTTTTGAGCGTCAGGATTATAACGGAAATTTCCATAGTCCATATCTTCAAGAGGTTTCTTTATTTTCCCCAACATTGTACAAGGTCCAAAACTGTGAAATTAAAAAACAAAAATAACCTTTTAATACGACAATGTACCAACACTCACCTGCGTTATAATAAATGTTTTTTTTATCACTGTTTTAAGGACGTATTAATTATTTTCTGCAAGCGAAATGTTTATATTATTATTATCTAGCTGTCTATTCGCGGCTACGAAGCGTTTTTTTTTTTTCGACTTTTCCATAGTAATTTTTAACTATCCCTCGGGAACTCTTTGATTTTCTGTGATTGAAAGTATCCAAGATGTTGACCGGGAATATAAGGTACCACTATGCAAAATTTCACAAACGTCGGTCCAACAGTTTCGGAGATTAGCCCGTATAAACCATAGAGGTAATCTTTTTGCTTCATATCTATGGTAGAAACCTTAGAGCAACGCCGGCCTTCCGTACCGGAAGGGAGTACGCATAGCGATTTTACTGTAGGCTTGGACGAATTACCATAGTTACACTATAAACAGGACTGCGGACTACCTAAATTTAAAAATGTTAAAGCCTACCCTATGTCATCTAATTAAGATTCAATTTAGGTTACCATCCTTGTCAGAGGCAGGGCGAGCAAAGTGAGAGGCACTAGTGAGTGTCGTGTCCCTTTCTAATACCAAAGAATATAATAAAGAAATCACCTAAAAAAAAAATACTGAATCATCATCAGTAGTAAGAAAATATTTTCAAACTTCTTGGAAACTTCTTTTTGGTTATATAACTGACAATAAATTGAATGTGAAATGTGTCATCATGAATTCATGACATGTCGGCTTTTTACCAATGCAGTTTTAAAGTTTTGGTTTATTTAAAATTTTCTATGTATTATATTTATTTCAAAGCGATAAAAAGCTGTTGTATTACAAATTGCAAAGAAGAATCATACGGTGGCTGCGGAATATCATTCCACGGGTAAGACAAAAAAATAATGTTTTGAATAACGGTTGTATGTTTGTTAATTAGGGTGACCATGACCACATGATATTGACCTCGCATTAAATCTATAAAATTCCAGAACTTGCTATAGTGTTGCAATAATTAGTGGCGTACGTACACCACCCGTCCGGGTCCTGTCGATGACGCTAGAGTTGGAAAAAAAATGCCGCCGAGACGAGACGAGGGAGAGATTACTACAATTATTTAAGAAGCGTAAATTCTGCTTATAATTTGCTTGCCTGTTATACTGCCAAAGAATTAAATAGTTACAAATTTACCTCTCTTTAGGAAATAAAGGTAATATTTTTTTACATCATTCACGTTTCATACAATGTTGGATCAAAAAAGTGAAAATGCCGGCCAAGGAAAAGAAATGTAATTTTCGGATAGAACACGTCGTAGTTTCTATATTTTTTTCCTTTTTCTAATATTTTTTTTTTTAACTTTTTTTTCTAAATAATAAACAAAAAGAAAAAAAAAGTTTTGGTTTATTTAAAATTTTCTATGTATTATATTTATTTCAAAGCGATAAAAAGCTGTTGTATTACAAATTGCAAAGAAGAATCATACGGTGGCTGCGGAATATCATTCCACGGGTAAGACAAAAAAATAATGTTTTGAATAACGGTTGTATGTTTGTTAATTAGGGTGACCATGACCACATGATATTGACCTCGCATTAAATCTATAAAATTCCAGAACTTGCTATAGTGTTGCAATAATTAGTGGCGTACGTACACCACCCGTCCGGGTCCTGTCGATGACGCTAGAGTTGGAAAAAAAATGCCGCCGAGACGAGACGAGGGAGAGATTACTACAATTATTTAAGAAGCGTAAATTCTGCTTATAATTTGCTTGCCTGTTATACTGCCAAAGAATTAAATAGTTACAAATTTACCTCTCTTTAGGAAATAAAGGTAATATTTTTTTACATCATTCACGTTTCATACAATGTTGGATCAAAAAAGTGAAAATGCCGGCCAAGGAAAAGAAATGTAATTTTCGGATAGAACACGTCGTAGTTTCTATATTTTTTTCCTTTTTCTAATATTTTTTTTTTTAACTTTTTTTTCTAAATAATAAACAAAAAGAGTTGATGAATGATCATATATATGATGCATCATAATAATACTTCCATAATATATTTTTAATTATATTAAACAAATACATACTTAATCCAAGGTTATTATAAGAATAAAAAAAAAAGTTAAACTACATAAAATAAATTTTAATATAATTCAATACAATATGACTACATGCGTCAAAATAATACTTACAACCATGGGGTGCACAGGATAGGTGTCATAGTAAAAGAATACATACAGGAATTGTGTGTTCTACCCGAAAGTTGTACTTTTTTTGCTGGCCGGCACTTTTACTTTTTTGGTCCATAATAAATGATACCCGTTCATCAGAATGTACAGAAGCCAGCACATGCGGTTGGACATTCGCGCTACGAAATTCACCCCTACTGCTACGGAATACGGGCACTCTCAAGGTCAACATGACCAGCCGCATGTGCTGGCTACTTTACAATACTGTACATGTTATTGTATTAGTACCTAGTTTATAAAAGACTAGCTTTTCGCTGCAGCTCCGCCCGCGTTAACAGTTTTTCATTACAAACATACACACACACACCCCACACAAAAATACAAATCTTTCCTCTTTATGTTTATTTATATTAGTATGATGATTATGATGATGAACAATCATACTTTTTACATATTTAAATATTATTGTGATGTAACTTTATTGAAGAACCGTATTTTTTAGAAACTAAATCTGTGTTTTTGATGTAATTCTAAGTTTAATATTGTAGTTGCTTTTTATTGCAGAAGAAAGAAAAACAGATAACTGTACTAAGCAATATTGTAATCCAGCCACAATCACAACCCGTCGAACATTGTGCGCCTAGTGCCTCACACGACTCTGGCGAGTTCGACGCCTACACACCTTCAGTCAAAAAGTCCTGCTTAAGTGTAAAAGAAGTAGCAATACAGTACAGGCTGAAATTAAATGCAGTACTCTATCAGAATATTCGTTTTAGCGACAAGTCAAAGTATTGTCACAAAAGTAAAAAGGACGCTCATTCATTTTATTAACTGGAGTGAGTTACCATAATAAGGAAACTTCAAATATGACGCTCTATATTTTAATTGTAAATATAATGAGTTACCTACCATAATAAGGAAACCTTAAAAAAGGACGCTCTTTCATTTTATTAGTTAGCATAAGGAAACCATAAGGTGCATTTCCCCTTTTCAGGGTTCCGTACCTCAAAAACGAACAACGAATCCTCAGATGTATATTTGCGAATTACCTATGCAGTGCTAGTTTTGTAAAACATTAAGTATCATTATGAACATTTTTCTATTTGTTGTAAAATAAATGATGGACATAAAATTAATGGGTAGTTATTTATTTTATGTAGGTATGTTCAATTAACAATGTTCACGACGAGGAACGTATCTTCAATTTGCTTTTCTTATACAGGGCGTCCCACGGCTATGCCACATGGAGGGAAAGTACCTTAAATATTGTAGATAGAACATTTTACTGAAAGAAGACATTATTTTATTTCTGAAAACTATTAAAACTGCATTAATACATTTTTTAATAATTACATGGTTGAACCGGGAATCGAACCCGCTACACGAGAAAAAAAATACACCCTGTAGTTTTATCATACCAATCGAAAGGCTTCATCATAAGGATTATTTTTTGCTAAGTAACATAGTGTCAGAAATAAAAGGAAGACTATGAATTTTAACATTTGATGTGGCCGCCAAGATCACCAGATAGAACCCTGTTAGATATTTTTAATGGGGTTATGTAAAAAATTTTGTTTACAAGAACCGGTATGAAAGTGTCCACGAGCTACAAACAGAACTTAGACGTATTATTCTAAATATCCACCACAATAAGATAAAAAAATCGACAGCGAGTGAAATAATCAAAAGAGTGCGACTTTGTATTCAACAGCGTGGGGGTTATTTTGAGCATTTGATAAAATTGATAAATTTGGTATTAAAAATGTTAAAATTCATAGTCTTCCTTTCATTTCTGACACTATGTTATTTAGCAAAAAATAATCCTTATGATGAAACCTTTCGATCGGTATGATAAAACTACAGGAAGCTTTTTTTTCTCGTATAGCGGGTTCGATTCCCGGTTCAACCATGTAATTATAAAAAAATGTATTAATGCAGTTTTAATAGTTTTCAGAAATAAAATAATGTCTTCTTTCAGTAAAATGTTCTATCTACAATATTTAAGGTACTTTCCCTCCATGTGGCATAGCCATGGGACGCCCTGTATATTGATTTCGTAGGGATTGTCTAGTAAGCGTCATAGGACAACCAAGCTATTAATAGCTTTCGCTTAAGCGAAAAATATTTATTCTTACAAATGCACAGTGCGGTTTTAAATATCTAATAGTATCGATTCTGCTTTAAATATCTTGTGGTCACCCTATTAGAAAGAGATGAAATGACCCTGGATACACCATCTTGCTCTGCTCGCTTTTACGTCCTGTCAGCGCAGTCCTTGTTTATAGTGTAACTATGTTACTAAGTCCATGACTGTAGGCAAATTTTTCTGTAATTTTTTTGGGGGGGAAATGTGCACACAAGTGCAGTTCCGCATCCTTACATACAAAACAAATCACTGTAAAGACGACACTACAGTAACAATTTAGTGTACGGATGAAGTCATGTCATAACTCACACATTGTCTCGTTTTATCATAGCAACCATAGAATTACGTTGCCATAGCACGTATCAAGCGACTTCTCGCCGAAAGTCGGATTTATCGCGCGACCGATCTGTTTTTTGTACTGGCGGGCGGATTAGATGTTGCTGAACAAATCCGTCAACAAATAAGAATAAAATTTGGGAATTTAGAATTTAACTGTATGAAATAGCTATAATACGATAATTATGAATTTACTTATATGTGAAATGTATCTTTTTGTAAACTTGATGTACCAGACCTCTTTTTACAGCAAAAAACAGAGTAATGAGGTATTTTTGATACTGCGGCTGTTCACTTGCGTGACTAGACTCGGTCTACGAAGAGATCCGACCGCAACTTGTTTTTATAAACGCTCATGCCCATTGGGCATGTACCATTGACAGAGGGGTAATGTGTCGTATGGCTACTTCCTTCCGGTACGGAAGGTCCGCGTTGCTCTAAGGTAGAAACAGACAAACAGAAAACCAAAAAAATTTAAAATATCATATAAAAATATATAGGTAATATAAAAATATGTTCTATATCGCTTCTTAAATCCCCCTGAATCCTGATTTTTTTTTTTCTACGTACAGATTTTTGACCTATACAGTTTTACTACTTATATAGATAAGCCTGGGGTGTGGGTTTAAATATAAACCATTTCATTCAATTTCATTCCGTTTCATTCCGTTTTAGTCCATTTTATTCCGTTTCAACCTATTTCATCTCATTTTATTCTTTCCTATTCTATTATGTACTTTTTAGGGTTCCGTAGCCAAATGGCAAAAAACGGAACCCTTATAGATTCGTCATGTCTGTCTGTCTGTCTGTCTGTTTGTCCGTCCGTACGTCCGTATGTCACAGCCACTTTTCTCCGAAACTATAAGGACTATACTGTTGAAACTTGGTAAGAACATGTATTCTGTGAATCGCATTAAGATTTTTAAATATAAATAGAAAAATAACAATAAATTTCTTGGCTCCCAATACATAGAACCGAAACTCAAAATTTTTTTTTCATTAAACCCATATGTGTGGGGTATCTATAGATAGGTCTTTAAAAGAAGTGATATTGAGGTTTATAATATCATTTTTTTCTAAACTTAATAGTTTCCGCGAGAGACACTTCCAAAGTGGTAAAATGTGTGCCCCCCCCCCTCTAACTTTTAAAATAAGAGGATGATAAAACTAAAAAAAATATATGATGTACATTACTATGCAAACTTCCACCAAAAATTGGTTTGAACCGGATCTAGTAAGTAGGTTTTTTTTAATACGTCATAAATCGTAAACAGCAATTTACCTTCCACTATTATTAAAACATCGATCAAAGTTACAACGAACTACAAGAACTTTTATATTATGTTACTTGCTGTAACGGAACCCTTCATGAGCGAGTCTGACTCGCACTTGGCCGCTTTTTTTCACAGTTTTTAACGACGTTATGATTTTTCGACATACGTACATTAATTTATAACTATTAAGATTTTAAACGGGATATTTACCGTGCACTTACACAAAATATCGGGCACTTACACAAAATAAATACCACGGTAAATATAAATCTTAATAGTTATGAAAACAACCGTGAAAGTTTTAAAAAGTGTATACGTACATTATGTTTGTACGTCACACGTACACTTTGTAATTAATTCATTGCGAAGTTAGGTGTTGGCGCATTTGAACAGTATTACACAGATTTATTCCGGGGTGGATAACTTTTTCTGTATCATTTGAATCAGGCTGTACTAAGGCAATACTTACTACGAAAATTTGACTCGAAATGCGCTGGTCGCCGGTTTGAATGAATTAAAGCAAGTCAATCGGCAGAAATTGACGTAAGTTTTGTTGTCACTAGCACATACAGGGACGTACACCCTAGGGCAACCTTTGCAGCCGTGTACGTACGGAGAATCCACCTCATCATGCTTAGGATAAGCTATTAGAGATATCGTGGCCGTTACCACACATGATAAGGCGACCAAAACTGGAAGACGAATAATACATTTGAATGATCATCATAACTTCAACTTGTGTAGACTCTATATAGAGTGTAAATTTCTTAGCTCACAGTATTTTAACGGATGAATCTACTAGTGAAACTCAATAATTTTCCCTAAGGAACATAGGCTAAAATAAATAAAAAATAGGTATATAGGTAAAAAACATTACATGTCTATCAATTAGGATTTTTTTTTAGGAAATTTTACTATATCACTGCGTAATTTTGACTAATGAAATGAATGACCATCTAATGACATTACGATATTGTTCATGTAGTAGTAGTAGTTTAAGTATGTGTGTAGAGTAGCAAGCGCGCACAGAAATAATGACTATAGTCTCAGAATATATAATAGTACTAGGTACAGAAGGCGCACTCTGTGATAGTAAACGTGCGAATTTAATTCTAGCTACCACGCCACTAACGTTCAAATTACATTGAGCGCGTCGAACGTGACCCTGGATAATAGCCTACTGTTTGTCGTTGCGCTCGTATTAATACAAAATGCACCTTAAGACTGCGCTGCGAGAGTCCGTATTACCACAGACTAAATAATAGCGTCTTCACAAGCGCGCGCGTTTTTCCTACTAAATGGCCTCGAAATCGCGGCCGACCGAGGCGTAGCGTAGGTACATTCTGGAGCTCTGGCCGGGCCTGCTATTATACCTAGTTGACAGGCGCGGTGATTAAATAAGCTATTTTTTCAAATTTCAGTATAATATGTTCCTAGGGAAAATAATTCAGTTTAAGGTTACTCCCTTAAAATATTGTGAGCTAATAAATTTACACCCTATAAATAAATAAATAATATCGCTTCCTGAAAAGGTTTATTATTTTTTTGGGCAGGCTTTTGGTATTTAAGTAGTGAAAATGATTATCGATTGTATAAAATTTGATTTATACTTGATATTACATAATTATAAATTTATTGAAAACTAGCTTTCCGCCCACGGCTTTGCCCGCGTTGTTTTTTTTATTTCCAGTGGTATAAAGTATTGATGTTGACCGGGGATATAAGGTACCACCATGCAAATTTTAATTTAAATCGGTCCAACGGTTCCAGAGATTAGCGTGTACAAACAGACAGACAGACAGACGGATTTTTTTTTCAAAACTTGTATTTTTGTGGTCAGCTACACTTCCTTTATCACCTACAATCTTAGGCTTTAAGCCTACAATCAGTTTTTTTTAAAACAAATTAATGGACAGACACGCCTTAATTTTAATTTTCCCGCGGTAAAAGCTAGCCTATATTCTTCCGCAAGGTCTATTCTATCTTTGTGCCAACTCCGCCCACTTTAGCATTTTTTCCCGTGGAAATGAGAAATTTTCCCGCGGTAAATCGTAACCTATGTTTTTTTCCAAGGTCTGTTCTATATTTGTACCAAGTTTTACCTGAATGGTCCAGTAGTTTTGGAGCCCATTCAATTATTAGGAATATTTTAGGTATTTTTTGTTACACCTTGGGTTACAATATTAAAGTTTTAGGTAGAAGATATTTTTTTGAGAATAAAATATAGCCAATTTTACTCAGGGTGAATGTAGCCTCCTCCTTCCTCTTTATAATATTAGTATAGATAGTATAGACTAGTATAGATAGATGTACTTACCCTCAATTTTACGTTTAAACAAATCGAAAAACACCATCTTGTACATTGATTAATCAATAATTAGGCACCATTAGTTAAACCCTGTACTTTTATAGTTCATTACTTGAACACTTAAATTTTTACGATACCTATTAATTTATGAAACCATTAAATATATTAATGGTTCGGAACGCACTTTTCTGAATATCTTTTTTACGCTTTTGCGTGTTCATAATAATAAAGGAATTAATATAAGGCCTATTCACCCTGATATCAGGGTAGGCTCGAGCCCCATGGTGGGGACGTATATGAGCTATTAACGATAACTAGAATCACATGGTTTCACCCGCAGGTTTTACCAAACATTACAAAAATGGCGACGTAGGCTTCAAACAATTACTCACTTATATCAGCCTGGTCAAAATTTCAAACCAGGTATTTTGCATCTCCATAATTTGCGCAAGAGAGCGTTATCGTTTCGGTTTCGCTCTACCGGAACCCATAATCTTTTTTGTTTTGCTCCAAGAGCGAAATGATTTCGGTTTTTGTTCAATTTACCGGTTAAAGAACTGAAAATTTCGCTCGCCCAGCCCATTATTGTTTATCTCCTTATGGATGAGTTGAATGAGACAACATGTCAAAAAAAGTCAAAAGTCAAAGTTTTTTATTCGAAGTAAGATTTTACAAATCATCAATCACATGTGCAAGCAGCGCGCCTGCCTCGCTTACTCTACGCGCTTTTTTAGCGGTGATGTGATACCTGTTCAAAACGACATTTCGCTCCGGGCAGATTTCAAAGAGCGCACCGCATTTTACCTGGTTAAAAACCTATATTTCAGGGTTTTGAAAAGACCCGGTTTCAAGCCTTGCTCCACGCAATAAATACTCAAGAATGGCGGTGTAGTGGTCTTTCTGTAACCCTCTATATTCTGTGGTTGCGGGGATTGTCACTGAATTAAGTACTGTTACAGAATAAATAATCGTACTAGGTAATGACCATCGCAGTCGTTTTTTTAAAACGGTACTGGTACTGTTTCAAACTGCTTGACCTGGCTTGTTTGCTTGATTTTCGTGAGGGTTTCGAGGTTAACCTACCTCACAAACAGTGTTGGGCAAAAATTATTTGAAATAAAAATAACAAATAATTTATTTGAAATAATTTATTTCAAATAATTGTATTTTGAAATACATTCAATTGCAAATAATTTATTTCAAAATAATTTATTTCAAATAATTATTTTGTATTTTGTAATTGAAATAAATTTAGCATGAGTAATTGATATTTGTGATGATATCAATAATTATTTTGTATTTTGTAATTGAAATAAATTTAGGATGAGTAGGTACCTAATTGATATTTGTGATGTTATCTTAGTATTAAGTTATTTTTATTTCCGATTGAGCTGAAATTTTGCATGCATGTATAAATCGGATGACAATGCAATATTTTTATGACATGGAGCTGATCTCATGATGGAGCTGGAAGGTGGCCATAGGAACTCCGTAATTAAACGACGCAACCCCATCGAGTTTGGGCTCATTTGATTCGTCTTGACAAGCGCCTTGTTACTATATGGTAACCAGGGTCTGATGATGGAGCTGAAAGGTGGCCATAGGAACTCCGTAATTAAACGACGCAACCCCATCGAGTTTGGGCTCATTTGATTCGTCTTGACAAGCACTTTGATACTATATGGTAACCAGGGTCTGATGATGGAGTTGGAAGGTGGCCATAGGAACTCTGTAATTAAACGACGCAAACCCATCGAGTTTGGGCTCATTTGAATCGTCTTGACAAGCACTTTGATACTATATGGTAACCAGGGTCTGATGATGGAGTTGGAAGGTGGCCATAGGAACTCTGTAATTAAACGACGCAAACCCATCGAGTTTGGGCTCATTTGATTCGTCTTGACAAGCGCTTTGATACTATATGGTAACCAGGGTCTGATGATGGAAATGGAAGGTGGCCATAGGAACTCTGTAATTAAACGACGCAAACCCATCGAGTTTGGGCTCATTTGATTCGTCTTGACAAGCGCTTTGATACTTTATGGTAACCAGGGTCTGATGATGGAGCTGGAAGGTGGCCATAGGAACTCCGTAATTAAACTACGCAAACCCATCGAGTTTGGGCTCATTTGATTTGTCTTGACAAGCACTTTGATACTATATGGTAACCAGGGTCTGATGATGGAGCTGGAAGGTGGCCATAGGAACTTTGTAATTAAGCGACGCAAACCCATCGAGTTTGGGCTCATTTGATTCGTCTTGACAAGCGCTTTGATACCTTATGGTAACCAGGGTCTGATGATGGAGCTGGAAGGTCGCCGTAGGAACTCCGTAATTAAACGACGCAACCCCATCGAGTTTGGGCTCATTTGATTCGTCTTGACGAGCGCTTTGATACTATATGGTAACCAGGGTCTGATGATGGAGCTGGAAGGTGGCCATAGGAACTCATAATAATTATATCACAGAACCAATTTTATAAATAAAAGCGTGTTACATTTTGATGTTATAATTAAGAACATTTATCACCTTTTTCCTCTTGTTATCACAATGTAATACGCTTTTATTTATAAAATTGGATCTGTGATATAATTATTATGTACAGTAGCCAGCACATGCGGCTGGACATAATGACCTTGGGAGCGTCTTTATCCTGTAGTAGTAGGAGCAAAAATCGTGGTGCGAATGTCCAGCCGCATGTGCTGCCTACTGTACACTATGGAATTATTTTGTCGTAGACGAAGAATCTTAAATTATAGTTAAATGTTACAATTAATTTATAAAGTGTTATATTTCTTATTAGAGTTAATTTATTTGAAACTTTTTAATTCATTTTATTAACAATAATAAAAGCTTGTTTTTAAAAAGGTTTTTTTTATTATTATTTTATTATACTTTCAAATAACTTTTTTCAAGTAGTTTGTCGCGAGGTTTAATTACCTATCAATACTTAGTTAAATTGTAATTGAAAATAAAATAAACTTAGGTACTAGTTTATTTACAAATCGTGCGACAAGCTTTTTTGATTATATGAATTGTATGTAATAATGAGGTTATAAGTTGATAGTAAAATCTTTTAAGGAAATATTATTTTCTTCTTTTGATAGCGTTTAAATAAAAGCTTTTTTTAAAAAAGGTTTTTTGCATTTAATTTATTTATGTAATCCACTCACTTTATGATTCGATGGGCTATTGAGTTCTTTAGTGGTCTCATTTTGGTCGTTAACAGCTCATATATGTCCCCACCGAGGGGCTCGAGCCTACCCTGATAACAGGGTGAATAGGCCTTAGTCGACCACGCTGGCCCAGTGCGGGTTGGTCAACTTCACACACAACCTTTGAATTTCTTCGCAGGTGTGTGCAGGTTTCCTCACGATGTTTTCCTTCACCGTAAGAGCGTCGAATAAACGTACATATGAATTCGAAAATCGAAAACACATTGGTACGTGCCGAGGTTTGAACCATCGAACTTCGGAACGGAAGTCAACGGGCCTAGCCACTTGGCCACCGACGCTCATTTTGGTCATTGTTTAATAATAAAAATGCAATTTTACATATTTAAATAATCATTTATTGTTGATTAAGTTTCGGTATTATTAATGATCTTCTTAAAAAAATCAAATATTTATTTTAAATTTGATTTAAGTACAACTCTCTTTTCAAACATCTCATCCGAAAGCCGGTGCGACTTCGGTAAGTTTATCATGGTTGCATATGAGAAAAGCCTTTCTACTGGACCTGAAGATGGCAGTGGTGTATTGTATCTTACAAATATACTTTTTATTTCTGGGTGATGATTAAGCATTGAAATGTCTTTGCTTTCATCATTTAAAAAGCGACTCATCAAAATATCTGGTCTTCCCAACCGAAGTAAAGCTGCTGCCTCGCCGCCGTTACTCGAAGAATCAGAATCAAAATCAAAGTACGCATCCTCATTTTCTGTTGTACCTCTGCTTGTGCTCGTTGACTGTTCTGCTCTTTCGTGGTTATTAATCTCTTTAGTTATTTCCTGTTTGAATAAATTTTTTATTCTTCTATGATCTTGAGGTGCTATAGCACTGAGCCACTTATCTTTGAATCGAGGATACGACATTGTGGCTATTATCGCCTTAATGCCCTGTGATGAAAACACGTCGAAAATGTCCGAAAATCTTTCTTGAACACTCTCCAAGTATTTCACGGCCAAATCATGACAGAAGTTAAAGTTTTCGTTTGTAAGTTTTGTCAACTTTCTGCGCAAAGATAACAAAGTAGGTAACTTTATCCCATAGAACAAGTTTTTATCACCTTGTAAGATATCTAATGCTTCTGCGACTGGTTTAGAACACTTCAGATATTCTTCAATATACAGGAAATCTTGCTCTCGTATGGGATTATTTATACCCAGCTCTAAGTGTAATTGTGCACTTTTAGCACGAATTGACAGTATTTGCTTTAAACTGTCATATGTACTATTCCACCTCGTAATACCAGGTTTCGAAAGCGTATGTCCAAGATTACGTTGAATAATTTCTGCAGTTTTTGGCCGACCGGCGGCATTCCATAGCGCACAACATTTTTTCATTACTCTATCGTGCATTTTCGAAAGCGAGTCGTTGTTGCCTTTTAGAACTTTGTTAGCATCTGTAGTGCAACATAGATTTAGTTTGTGCGCAGAACATCTTAAGTGTGGCGGTAAATGAAAAACAGAGTTCTCTTCTTCCGGCAAAGTTATCTCTTCAATGGACAGTGGATCAGCTTCACTTAACGGATCTACTTGCGACGTGCTACTTACTTCCGATTGACAATCGTCAGCATTTGACTGAGATTCCAAAGCCAAATTTGTAGTAAACTCTTCCTCAACTTCGAGGCCATATTCCTTGAACGCCTTAACGAAATTCGAGCCGTTGTCTGTGACAGTAGCCAAAACTTTTTGATGATCCAAACCAAATTCAGTATGAATAGCTTCAAGCAGTAATGCTATTCTGTCATAACTGTGGGTACCAGAGAAACGCCGACACGCCAATGTTGCAGACTGTCTTTGTAAGTTTGAATCGATCCAATGACACGTGACCCCTAAAAAACTTCTCTTTTTTCCAGACCATATATCTGCTGTCGTGCATACTTCTCTAGAATCTTCTATTTTTTTTTTAATTTTACATTTTGCGGTTTTGTAAGTCTCGTCAATATATCTTCCTAGCGTTCGTCGGCTCATAACACTTAGTCCTGCTTTATCAATATGAAGATAGTCAAAAAATTTTCTGAAGTACGGATTATCAATGCCTTGTAATGGACTCATAGAATGGATGAAGTAGTTAGCAACGTGATGATTGAACTCCGTTTGATTCATCTGCGGTTTGGTATTACTGTTGTCAGATGTGTTAGCAATAGAAGACGTTCTTCGCAACTTTTTATGACCCTCTAAATAATTTTTATATTCTGCAAGTGTTGTTTCGCCATGTTTTCTTTTTAAATGTGAAACAAAATTTGAAGTTGCTCGAAAACTGCCACAAATTTTTACCAATTTTGGTGCACATAATACGCAACTTGCTATTTTTTTACTGTCCGTGGACTCAGATGGTAAATATTTAAAGAACTTGCCGTCAAGTATGCAGGGTAAATTACTTTCAGCATCCGTTCCTTCCCCTGTAGTATTTTCCGGCTCGGAAGCCATTACTCACAAAATTAAACAACGCGTTTAAAGGTTGCCGCTAGACCGAAAGGTAACGTGATTCCCAATGCAGTTAGTTTTTTCGACTGAGTGTGTGATCGACCGCGTAACAATATCGGGCGGGGTAGAGGGGTGCGGGTGAAGGTGAGCGCATAATCACGTGACACACACAAACACGGCGCAACTTAAAGCCGGCACTACACACTCGACAAAACCCGAGAGCCGAAAGAGACGAGGTTATGCGTTAGAATGAGATGCAAATACACCGCGCTCACTCTTGCGCATAACTGCGTCCCTCGTATTGGCCATGTCTCGTCTAGTTTTGTGGAGAGTGTAGTGCGGCTTTATTAGAGTAATATTGCACGCAAAGTTATTTATTAAGCGGGCACTACACTCTCGACAAAACTAGACGAGACATGGCCAATACGAGAGTGTACAGGGAGTATTGGCCTATATTCGAGATGTCTCGTGTATATTGGCCGTCTATCCGTTCCGTGTCGGTACATCAAAGGAGTTTTGTCAAGTTTTGTGTATAGTCAAAACTATCGCTCCAGATTCTCGATGCCTCTCGTGACAGTTGGCTAACAGTCACCGAAGTGAGCTAGAGTTGTGTAGGTAATGCGTGTAATATCACAAAAGTAATATCACCCTAAAAAGTAATGTGATATCACACATTACGCGAGTATTTTAACCAGTACACATCACAAATTCATTAGCAAAGCATAGTTTAGCATAGCTTAACTATTCCGTCTGTCACCGTATCATGTTCAGTACCTTAGTACTCAGCTCAGTGATGAAAGTGTAAAGGGCTTCACACACAGCAGCTATAATGTACATCTTTACACTATAGAACGATACATCTCATTACATCTTTCCATAGAAATCGCCAGGAGACAACACACAGCAGCTATAATGTAACGAAGAAAGAATGTAATGAACATTAATATACATTAAAGCTGCTTTGTGTGAAGCCCTTAATACATCATGCGGCGCGATGTTTGAATTGGCGCGAAAAGCGCGCGACCGGCGAGGCAGTGGCCGGTCGGTCAGATAAGTATTTTACGGGAGTCAAACAAAAGACAAAAGGGACGCAGTTCTGCCACATAGCGCGGTGTATTTGTATGTGTGCTGCTATGGTACGGTACTGTACGGAATATGGAAGATTACAGAGCATTTTTTCGTAGGAAGTGTAAAATTTCGTTCAACATTTCGGGTAGGTACTGTTTAGGGTGATGTGTACTAGTACGGGGTGATATCACCTTTTCGAAATTAATGATTAATGTGATATGTAATTAAAAAGTTTTGTTTTTCGCATGTCTAAAGTGAGCGCACGATATTTAATTATTTTACCGTTCTGCTACGCTTTTTCCAGCGTGTTTTAATTAGGTACTTTTCATTCAGGGCTGTCTAAATAGTTATGTAATAATAATCCTACTAATATTATAAACGCGAAAGTTTGTGAATATAGATGTATGTTTGTTAATAAGTACTCTTTCTCAGTTTAACATGAAGAAAAATAATTAAATAGGTATATGCTTAAAGAGCCTTAAACATATCTTTTTTAAAATTAATAGTTATATATATCAATTTTGGTTCTTTACATGAAATTCATTTCAAAACTAAGAGATTCTCAGTTTCCTCATAAGAAATATTTAGTGATTCGTAGTAATTACCGATTTGCATTCATATCTGGATAGTTATACATATATAATACGCTGCAGCGAAGTAGCGAGCGGCATATGACGCCCACCCAGTACGAGAGCCCATTGTCAACTGAGCGAATCGAGAATGTGGAATAGCGGTCTCGTGTGAACGCCAATGTCCCGTGTTTCGACAAAAGTTTGGCCTCTCGACAAAACTGGAGAGTGTAGAGCCCGCTTTATTATTATTCCATACTAATATTATAAATGCGGTAGAGTGTTAGTTTCTTTGTTTCTCCTTCCTTCACGCCCTAACTAAGCAACCAATCGACTTGATTTTTGGCATAGAGTTAAGCCGGCTCTACAGTCTCGACAAAACTAGAGAGCCGAAAGGGACGCAGCTAAGCGTTAGAATGAGATGATCCTTTCGGCTCTCGAATTTTGTCGAAAATGTAGAGCCGGCTTTAGATAAAAGGATGGAGAGTGACATAGGCTACTTTTTAGGCTGAGGCCAGACCGGGCGTAATTTTGTGAGTCGTGAGTCGCCGAAATTCAGTCGCGCAAATTCTGCCGCGTTCGGTTTCATACAAAACCCGATGACGAAAGAAATTTTTTGCAATTCTGATGTCAGATTCGTCATTGGAGTCTACTGGGGACCCCAGATATCGATTTTGGAAGCAATCGGACGAGAAACAAAAAAGTTCAAAATGGCGGCCATTTTTTCCAATTCTGATGTCAGATTCGCCATCGGAGTCCACTGGGGACCCCAGATATCGATTTTGGAATCAATCGGACCAGAAACAAAAAAGTTCAAAATGGCGGCCATTTTTTCTAATTCTGATGTCAGATTCGTCATTGGAGTCCACTGGGGACCCCAGATATCGATTTTGGAAGCAATCGGACAAGAAACAAAAAAGTTCAAAATGGCAGCCATTTTTTCCAATTCTGATGTCAGAATCGTCATCGGAGTCCACTGGGAACCCCAGATATCGATTTTGGAAGCAATCGGACCAGAAACAAAAAAGTTCAAAATGGCGGCCATTTTTTCTAATTCTGATGTCAGATTCGTCATTGGAGTCTACTGGGGACCCCAGATATCTATTTTGGAAGCAATCGGACGAGAAACAAAAAAGTTCAAAATGGCGGCCATTTTTTCCAATTCTGATGTCAGATTCGTCATCGGAGTCCACTGGGGACCCCATATATTGGTTTTGGAAGCAATCGGACCAGAAACAAAAAAGTTCAAAATGGCGGCCATTTTTTCTAATTCTGATGTCAGATTCGTCATTGGAGTCTACTGGGGACCCCAGATATCTATTTTGGAAGCAATCGGACGAGAAACAAAAAAGTTCAAAATGGCGGCCATTTTTTCCAATTCTGATGTCAGATTCGTCATCGGAGTCCACTGGGGACCCCATATATTGGTTTTGGAAGCAATCGGACCAGAAGCAAAAAAGTTCAAAACGGAGTTCCTATGGCCACCTTTCAGCTCCATCATCAGACCCTGGTAACCATATACCTAGTATCAAAGCGCTCGTCAAGACGAATCAAATGAGCCCAAACTCGATGGGGTTGCGTCGTTTAATTACGGAGTTCCTACGGCGACCTTCCAGCTCCATCATCAGACCCTGGTTACCATAAGGTATCAAAGCGCTTGTCAAGACGAATCAAATGAGCCGAAACTCGATGGGGTTGCGTCGTTTAATTACGGAGTTCCTATGGCCACCTTCCTGCTCCATCATCAGACCCTGGTTACCATATTGTATCAAAGTACTCGTCAAGACGAATCAAATGAGCCCAAACTCGATGGGTTTGCGTCGTTTAATTACGGAGTTCCTATGGCCACCTTCCAGCTCCATCATCAGACCCTGGTTACCATATAGTATCAAAGCGCTCGTCAAGACGAATCAAATGAGCCCAAACTCGATGGGGTTGCGTCGTTTAATTGCGGAGTTCCTATGGCCACCTTCCTGCTCCATCATCAGACTCTGGTTACCATATAGTATCAAAGCGCTTGTCAAGACGAATCATATGAGCCCAAACTCGATGGGTTTGCGTCGTTTAATTACGGAGTTCCTATGGCCACCTATCAGCTCCATCATCAGACCCTGGTTACCATATAGTACATAAATAACTCTAGATACCTAATTCCGACCTCTGATGATCATGCGTAATTGGTAAAGTAATTTTAATTAACTTTTTAACTACTTGTAAAGTATTTGATCAATTACAAATAACAAATAATTTATTTGAAATAAAAAAGTAATTGATTATTTGAAATAAAGTATTTCTGAAATAAATCAATTGCCAAATAACGTTATTTGAAATAAATGTATTTCAAATATTATTTGAAATAAAAAATTATTTAATTACGCCCAACACTGCTCACAAACCCTGTTGTCGGAATTATAGAACCGCCTTAAGCTTCCGACATGTCTTCTATAACGACTACATCCGCAGATAGTAGCCGGAACCAACGGCTTTACGTGCCTTCCGAAGCATGGCATCATCTTTCTTTTCGGACAATTATGTGATTTCAGCTTGCACTGTCCTAACCAAACTGAGCAAAGTCTCACAAAGTGATATTTGTTCGATGAGTCCCCACCGGGATTCGAGCTCGGAACGTACGTAACGTCAGGCGAGCTTTTGACCACTCGACCACGGAGGCTTGTTAATGTCACGTCGATGAGTGCGTGCGGGATTTGACACTTTGTCACAGAAGAAAATAATGGTACTAACCCGTAACTTTGTAGTGGGTCATCTGTTTGGGACCCCGCCGTCATATTTGTATGTTGTGCTGTAACCTTTGAATATTCTGTAGTTTTACTGTGCTCAAGCACTTTTTATTTATAGCTTACTAAAGGTCTCTAAAGCTATATTTACCATGAGCTTCCAATACGTAATAAATCACATGTCGGCTCATACCCGCAGATGCGATCGTGTAACGCACGCTAACTATTCCGGTTTAATTTATAAGCTTTTGTGGTTAAATATTTTGTTTTCAATGGCTATGTGTGAGCCGTGTGGTTCCCAGCTTAAAAGACCAAAGAATTAAGATCAAAAACCATTGCTTTTTGTGAGCATGTTAAGCCCGCAGCGCGCCCAGGACTTAGGCGCGCCTGCAGAGCGACGACGCGATGTCGAGGATGATGAGGTGGTTGGTAAAACACGACGTAATGAAAACTCAATAGTCACTGATAAAGTACATTCGCACAAACACAACAAGACTTTGTTAACAAGGTTTTATAACATAATGATAAGTAAAGTTACATTTTATAGAAATGCCGAGTAGCATGAGGCCTGGAGATGAAGTGAAAATAAAAATGGATGATTTGACGGATGATTTTGGAATGAATTCCAAAATTAAATATTCAAATTTTGAGAAAGAAATGGTAAATTAGATGAGAAATGAAGTAGTGTGCCTCGTTTCAGGCAATGAAGTAGCATGCAATGCACTCGTTACAAGCATTTATGGTACTATACCTCAGTAGGTATCAGCGCATCAGTATACGCTGAAACAAGCGCGGGCGCCCGCGCCGGTCGACCACGCATGTTTTAGCGGACGCCCTAATGTGTATTGGTTAACGTCACAAACAACTTTAAACATCTTCGCAGGTAAAATTTTTTGCCAAATTTACGAACCCTACTCGCCTGCTAATAACAATCAGATATTCGCTTATAACTTATTCCACATCTGAATTAATAGTGCCTGGTACAAGCTTACCTAAAGGGCTTGTAATAATATCATCAGTAATACACCTTCGTGATGGACAAATTATGATGTATACATAATGTGGAGTTCGGTTGGTTTATATACTAACTCAATCACTCTACAGCAGTGGTTTATAACCTTTTAGGCATGAGAGACCATTTTTAAAAAAATTTGCCTAGTCAGGGACAACCCAGTTGGTTTATTAGTAATATACGGTACCTAAATGTTAATAAATATAGAGCTGTTTGTATAATCTGTAAATAAAACACGAATAATTTTACGACTAATACTTATTTATTTAAAATTTCGATGCTCGATAGGCTCAACAAAGTCTCCCAACAAATTATTTCAAAAACCTAAACACTTATAATTGAACAATGTCTAGTACTAACGATAATAAACAGTTGCAATTGTTCCAAAGCAAAATAAAATGGAACCAACGCGACCAAAAAGTTGCACTAGTTCCATCATGGAACTGTTTAATGATGGTTTAATGGAACTAGAGAGAAAAAGCGGTGAAATGAAATAGAGAGGTCCACATTGTGTCGACTTGAATCATCTCATTACGTCACGTCATTTACGATTGCTTCGCGGACCACTTGGAATGCTTCCAGGGACCACCGATTAAGAACCACTGCTCTACAGGAATTATGCTATTTTTTTTGTAACGTTTTTACCCCTCCAGAGGCTGCTAACTACTAGGGCAGGGGTCACCAAATGGCGGACCGCGGTCCGCATCCGGACCGCCGACCAATTTTGTGCGGACCGCGAGATCACAGCAACCTACCTACAGATTACGTAATTCAATAAAAATTAATCCCCTGCAATTCAATTAAACAAATATAATTCTTTGTTAACGTCATTACGCAACAAAAAATGTCATTTTTCTCATGATAATTGTAAAAAAATACCAAAATACCTTCATAATTTTCGTAATTACATTTGTTTATAATAAAAAAAATTATAAAATGTTGTACGGACCGCGATGGTCATTTTATTTCTTAAAACGGATCCCGAGCGAAACTTATTGCTGACCCCTGTATGTACTAGGGCATGTAAACTCTACATTCTCATCTTCATCATTATTTTAACCTGTGTCTACCGTAAGGACGTAACCAGCTAGGGCTAGGTCGGCTGTCGCCTTCTACCTCAGGCGTTAACCAGGCGACAACCAGGTTTCGACCCTCCGTAAGGACGTAACCAGACTCGGCTACGCGGATACTTCAATTGATACATACATTACATTGATACACACACACACACTCTCTCTAACTCTTTCTCACCCTCACTCTCAACATCAATCGCACTTCCTTACTATCATATCGTACACTACTATTAATCTATAATATAATATGTCCTATCACTATTTTGTATACTGTAATTTGTAACCTTTAATGTCCACCCCGGAGAGACCCTGACACCAAGACACGGGTCTGCGTACCTACTTTGGATGTCAGAGTCTTATACTGTCTCCTGATTGTAGCGAGTAGATAGGTAACATTACGTATTATTTTGTAAGATATAAGTAAACAGTTGTATGTTTTACGAACCTCCTGTACTTGCACTATGTCTGAGAAGTTGTACTTTCTATTCTTTTGTAATGTACCTTCTAATTTTACAATAAAGATTTTATTTATTATTATTATTATTATAATTCAGGAATTCTTGGGATATGTGGTTGATTGTTGTTTGCCTCTCGAAATATTTTGGATATCATAATTCCTGATTCAATTACGTAAGGGATCTGTAAGCAAATCTCTTTCCATTGCTCTTTGGGTGATGTTATTTAAAATACATCTTTTCATAATGATTTGTATTTTTGTGTGTGTGTATGTTTGTAATAAATAAACTCAAAAACTACCGAACCGATTTCAAAAATTCTTTCACCGTTTAAAATCTACATTCACTCTGAGGAATATAGGTCACCTTTTACCGCGGGAAAATGCCTCATTCCAACGGGAAAAACTATTAACGCGGGTGGAGCCGCGGCGGAAAGCTAGTCTACTCGTATCATAAGACTATCCAAAGATATATAACTCAAATATATGGTTTTTCAAGGTCGGTCGTTTACCTTACATCACACTGAATACTCGTAAAAAGCTTCAAGGACATCTTAGCTATCTTTAAAAGTCGATAAAACGTGACCAGTGCACATGGTTGCTTTATGTGGCGGCAATAATAGGCTGTTTGAATTACACGTCAAACAGTTTATAGCTGACTCGTAAACCTCGACTTGAAAACATTGAACTATTATTGCACTCGCGTACAGAAGACAGCACATACGGATGGACAATCGCACTACGAGTGTCACTCCTACTACTACGGGATAAAGGCGCTGTCAAGGTCATTATGTCCAGCCGCATGTGCTGGCTACTGTACATAGAAACGACTCCCGGGAACCGCATTCGTAGTAATCTATGTAATCAAAGTGTAGAAAGTACATAGAAAACAAAAAAAAGCTTAAAACCGAGTCAGGGGTATGTAAAGAGTGGTATAGAACATAATAATATAGATTTCTTTTCAATTTTTCTGTTTCTCTGTTTGTTTGTACAGGCTAATCTCCGAAACTACTGGTCCGATTTAAATGAAATTTTGTATGGTGGTACATTATATCCCCGGTCAACTTCTTAGATACTTTTTATCCAAGGAAATTAAAAAGTTCCTGTGGGATAATCAAAAAAGCGGCCAAGTGCGAGTCAGAATCGCCCATGAAGGGTTCCGTAGCAGCCAGTAACATAATATAAAAGTTTTTGTAGTTCGTTGTGACTTTGATCGAAGTTTTAATAATAGTGAAAGGTAAATTGCGGTTTACGATTTATGACGTATTAGAAAAAAACTACTTACTAGATCTCGTTCAAACCAATTTTCGTTGGAAGATTTCATGGTTATGCACATCATATATTTTTTTTAGTTTTATCATTCTCTTATTTTAGAAGTTAGAGGGGGGGGACATTTTTCCACTTTGGAAGCGTCTCTCGCGCAAACTATTCAGTTTAGAAAAAAATGTTATTAGGAACCTAAATATCATTGAAGACCTATCCATAGATACCCCACACGTATGGGTTTGATGAAAAATTTTTGTTTTGTTTTAGTTCTATGTATGGGGAACCCCCTAAATTTATTGTTTTTTTTCTATTTTTGTAAGAAAATCTTAATGCGGTTTACAGAATACATCTACTTACCAAGTTTCAACAGTATAGGTATTATAGTTTCGGAATAAAGTGGCTGTGACATACGGACGGACAGACAGACAGACAGACAGACAGAATGACAAATCTATAAGGGTTCCGTTTTTTGCCATTTGGCTACGGAACCCTAAAAACCACGGTTACTTATATAATGCTCAGTATATTGTACGGGCTAATCTCTGAAACTATTGGACCAATTTAAATAAAATTTTGCAAGGTGGTACCTTATATCCCCAGTCAACATCTTAAATATTTTTTACCACGGGAAAATATGTAATTCCTACGGGAAACTGTGCACAGAATAGTTGAAAAACAACGCGGGCGTATCCGCGGGCAGACAGCTCGTATAAACTATAATCTATATTAATATGCCCAGCTCTAACATATTACATCTCACCACCACACACGGTAGCTGTATTATATTGAAATATATATTTTCACCCTTACTGCTTCCACTTACGGAATACCTATAATATGTCGAGATTTATATTAATATGCCGTGCTATATCGGTCGCTTGCTGTGACGTCACCAAAATATGTCGACCGATATAGCAAGGCATATTAATATAAATCTCGGTATATTAATATAAATCTCGACATATTATAGGTATTCCGTAAGTGGACGCAGTAAGGGTGAAAATATATATTTCAATACAGCTACCGTGTGTGGTGGTGAGATGTAATATATTGTTAGAGCTGGGCATATTAATAAAGATTATAGCTACGTGTGTATTGGGCTTAAATGGCTGTTTTTTGTTTTTCTTCTCGCCATGTTGGCGCATAGAATGTAGGGTATTCGAGGTGTCTTCTCTATTACTTTTAAATAATTCCTCAATGCTTGAAAATCACGTGTAATCATGACTAGTAGCACATGGAATCCACGTGCTTGTTAAAGGATTTATTATTAATGTAAAGAGTATTGTTATAAACCTTATGCTTTCTTTCAAAAAGATTTTTTTTGGCTTCCTGTAAACGTGGCCCAATGTCCCTTATACCATTTGGCCACCAATGCTCTTTTTGACGTAAAATAATTGGCAAAATCTTGAATCAAAATTCAATTGATAATAATCAAAACCTCGCTTTTTATTAAGTGCAGAAGCGATATTAAATTTCAGCATCCATTGGAACTCTCAAACATACAATGCATGTCGCTAGAATGAAAAAGAGCAATGTAATCGCGAGTGCAGTGGCATTGTTCGTCTCGTAATAATACAGCGATATATCTCTTGTGCGACTCTCGTCATTCATATACTCCTGGTATTGAATATGTATTTGATACCTTGACTGACAAGATGAAAATTGAGCGAACGATGAAAACGTTGGGCAATAAAAGGACAGTCTAAAAGATATTATATATTATATTATTATTATATTATATTATTATATTTTATAATTGCATTATATTTATACTAGCTTTCCGCCGCGCAGCTCCGTTCACGGCGAAAAACTTTTCTTACTTCTAACTACTGTACTCGAGTCCGTAACTAAGGCACAGAATAAATAATAGTATTAGGTACAGAAGGCGCACTCTTTGACAGCAAACGTGCGAATTTAATTCTAGCTGCCACGCCAGTAACGTTCAAATTACTTTGTACGCGTCGAACGTGCCCTGGCTATAATAGCCTACCGTTTGTCGTTGCCCTCGTATTAAAACAAAATGCACCTTATGACCGCGCCGCGAGAGTCCGTATTACCACAGAATAAATAATAGCGTCGTCACAAGCGCGCGCGTTTTCCTACGTAGGTAATTCTAGAACTCTGGCGCGGAGTGCACCGGGCCTGAAAAAGGTTCGAAAATTGCTGGCTTGATGAATGTAGGGTGGAAAGTCGGCGGTTCGATTCACTGCTAGCCGAATAAACGCTGGGTCGAAATCAAAACCCACTCGATAATATTAAACAGAATTCCAAGAACGTAGTACAATAGAAAGGAGTGGGCATGGTCCAAGAAAACAAGGTCTTGCAATTAGACCACGTGACTGACACGAGCCTACGTCATTTTGCGCTGTTCATCCTTGTCTATTACAAGCATTCGACAAGGATGAATAGGCAAAATGACGTAGAAATTATGCAGGCTCGTGTCAGTCAGGTGGTCTAATTGCAAGACCTTGTTTTCTTGGACCATGCCCACTCCTTTCTATTGTACTACGTTCTTGGCATTCTGTTGAATATTATATCATGTTAAGAATCCAATGCGATATTAGTACGTAGAATGTGCCGACGCAGCCGCCACTGCCCGCAATATTTCGCTCGCTCCCAGATTGCATTTCATGACGTTTCATACGATGGTTGACATTCTGCTGCTGTAATCTATAAAATCTAGTTTCAATCAAAATATTATTTTAAAGTTTCCGTTGTTCTGGAGAAAAAAAATGCATTATTGTCTGGTGAAGTCAAATCAATGGCTAATTCGAAGTTTTTGTTTCGTTATTTTTTCTTTCTGATATCAGTTACAACAGCAATAAACAAATATGCCTACATATAAATAAAACAATAAATAAATTATTCGAGAAATAAAAAAATTACGTACATACTAAATATAAATCTATGTTGTTAATTACCAACACAGACTTAGGATAAAAGTATACTCACATTATTTAATTTTTTCCTAGTGGTAATTTTGTTATAAAATGGTTTAAAAATATTCTGCATAGTTTAGCAGCAAATAACTTGAACAAGTTATCACGAAAAGTTCAGATCCCTACTTGTTATTTTCTCTCCACGCTCATTCCTTAACCTCGCTTGCTCAAGTTATTTACCGATATCCATACGAAATCAAAATTCATCATAATTTTAGGCAAAACACTTCCGATCCCGAGTGGCGGCGGTATCACTGCAAACATTAAAGATGGCTTAATTTGTTATACTCACTTGGAGGTTGATACAGTATTATATACTTTAAAGTATGAATAGAAATATTTCTGGGAGGGATAGAGTACGCCTAATCGAGTATGAACCGTAGGTAAGCACGGATATGAACAGTCCGAATATCTTCAGCGTCAGCGTGTTCGTTTAGTATCAAATGGTTATCGGAGCTGATTGTTTTTTCCGGTGAAAATAAGTAATTTAATAGGAGAACATTTTGCAATGTGCAGTGATAAGTTACAAATCCCAAAAAAAAAAAGTTAATGATTTCACCACCCATACAACATCTGCTTACGCTTGACATAAAGGCAGCGAAGCGATGCGCGTGCTCTACTGTCAAGTCCGGTGAAGCTCGATCCGTCGTACCTTTTCGACTCAAGCATAAATCAATAAAAAAAAAAAGCGTGCTCTACGTTACACGTTACAGGCTAAGTGGGTACCTAACCTTAGAAACATAAAAACGGTCACCCATCCTTAAGTTTGCATTGAATCTTATCCAGGAACCTACTAACTTGCATATTACATACAACAACCTTTTCTATTTAAAATTTAAATGTGTTTAGCTAGTTAACAATTCTACGTCAGCACCACAGTTCTGAACTTTTGTATAATTTCACGTTCGTGTATTAATAATTAACATTTTTAATTGTTTGGAAACTTTCAGCAGGTTTGTTACGTACATTCCTTTTCTGTAACATTTATTACCGAGGTAATAAATAAGTAGCTTTGGTGATGTTATTCAATGCCCAATTCGGTCAAGAGCTCTAAAATTATTTCACCTATCAAAAGGTTACAGATTCGAATAACACTCAAGACAAAGATTTTATAGTATGTTGTTTGAATTAAATTTTTGACTCTTTATTAACAAATTTGAAAAATAAACAATGCTTTTAGCAGGCTCTTAAAAAAATATTCAAGGTTCCGTACCTCAAAAAGCGAAACCGGAACCCTTATACAATCACTCGAGCGTGTGTCTTTTCGTCCAATATCACAACCTTTGAAACTACTGAAGCGATTTAAATGAATTTTGATATACGTATGTAGGTTCGTAACCCAAAGACGGACGTTTAAGGTAAAATAATAAATATGGAGGCCAGTTTTAGGCGGCAAAATAGACTGTTAATTTTTTTTTTTTTAATTTGTACCGTGTAACTTATCACCACTAAATAATGGTCCATGGAGAAAAAAATATTTTTTCAAACTCTCTTCTCTCCGAATCGTATTCCTTTTGATGGTATTTATATCTCGTAACCTTTACAAGAGATCGTACCTCGTGTCACAGTTCTTGATTCAAAGCAAAAAATAAAACTATACTAACAAAAAATATAACTATTCTAAAAAGAAGAGTAAGAAACCTTTGTGTTGCACTGCTAAAGGTGTTTCTTAAATTGACGTAGGAACCGGTAGATATACCAAAATATCAATAAAATTTTAATAAGAACGACACACTACTAATTTTATTTTAGGTTTAATTCAGACGTAGACAATATAATAAAGTTTTTAAATAATAATTCAATTTAATTACAACAAAAACAATACTTCCTATTTTTTTACTTACAGTAATAAGAAATCACAGCATTACATTAACAACTGATGATTAGATATCTATCGATATTTTTTTTTAGTAACCTTTAAAGCCTAAATTTATACTTAGTAAAATAATTTATATTACCTTTTAATTCACAAAACAAACGAAGAATTTATATTATTTATATAATATTTTGTTTACTCAAAATTTTATTAATGAAAGTCAACAAATACATTGTAGTCAAAATTAATAAAACAGATCACTCGATGCATAGGGATGCAAGAAATAATTACTTGTTTACTTATGTAACTAATTTTATTATTTTCTTTGACTTGGGCCAGAATAATTATTTATGTGTCTTTAAACGAGAGTAACTTTCAGTGGAGCATATTTTACTTTCTCACAATTAAGACGAATTGTAATAATTTTAAACTAACTAATGTAGTTTTTAAGATTGTATAGAAAAATACTCGCAAATATATTTTGTACGTCCACTCTATTCGTTTCTACACCTTTCCTTCCGTTTGCATTACACTTTGCGTCATACGATGCGTTTATTTCTCAGGGAACGAGTAAGTTTGTTCATTCTTGCACTTAGTAAATAAGAGAATCTTCAGTGTCAGCATTCACTAGAAACATGCACTTTATATTAGAAATTTAGTTAAATTAAGTAGGTACTATCGTTAGTATGAGGTTTTTGTCGTTACTGGAAAATGTTTGGCCTTCGACCAGAGTACAAATTTATCTTTGTTACGCAGGAAATATTCAAGAGTAAAAACAATTTCAGGCCCTTCATATTTTCAAAAAGACAGTTCAGCTACTCAGCTACTCGAATTTCTAGCTGCCTGGTACTTCAAACACAAACAAGAACAATAAAATTGAAATCAATCAAAAACCAGCAGTTTATCAATCTTGCGGAATTTTGAGCAGCGCCATTTGCATACCGCTTAAATACAAACAATCCGTCACAGAGATAAGGCAGATCCCCCATCGTTATGATCTCAGATGAAACGATACACCCACGTCTCCCAACCAAAAAAGCCTTCTACGCAATGGGCCTACTTACTTACTTACATAGCGTGTGGGTTTCGAGTTTAGCGACACGGACGCTGCGACACAAAAAAGTATAATGGACTCTAAGGTTATGTATTTAAAGTGGACTTTGGAGGCATGCGACAGTGACGCGAGTGACGCGGCGTTACCGGTGTCTGCGCCAACTTACTTTTGAGTAAATTCATTCTTAAATATATCACCTTAGAGTCTATTATCCTTTTTCGTGTCGCAGCGTCAGTGTCGCGGACGCTCGGTTCTACCGGCTACCTTCAACCTATAGTTAGAGTCACGTAAAAGAACGCTGGCAGTCGCGCGCGCAGTAGGCGATTTGCATTCCCCCACCACTTTCTCCAGCGTTCTTTTTACATGAAGCGAACTATACCTCACAAACCTTGGTGTCGGAATTATAGAACCGCCTTAGGCTTCCGACGAGGCTCCAATGGTTTTACGTGCCTTCCGAAGCACGGAATCATCTTTCTATTCGGACAATCAAATGATTCAGCCTGCAATCTCCTAAACAAACTGAGGAAAGTCTCACAAAGTGATATTTGTTCAACTAGTCCCCACCGGGATTCGAACCCAGAACCTCGTAACATCATGCGAGCTATTGTCCACTCGACCACAGAGGCTAATAAATATATAATATACTAGCGACCCGCCCCGGCTCCGCACGGGAAAATGGTTATTGTGGGTTATCCTTCAGTATATTATGCATGTATTATACATATAAACCTTCCTCTTTAATCACTCTATCTATTAAAAAAAACCGCATCAAAATCTGTTGCGTAGTTTTAAAGATTTAAGCGTACAAAGGGAGGGACATAGGGACATAGGGACATAGGGACAGAGAAAGCGACTTTATTTTATACTATGTAGTGACTAGCTTTCCGCCCCGCGGCTCCGCCCGCGTTAAACATTTTTCCCGTGGGACTGAGTTTTTTTTTTATTTCTCTTTGTAAAAACCATTGCATCCTTGGACTTCAACGAACATTAAAAAAAAAAGAATAGTTAAAATTGATCCATTTTCTAGTGAAAACGTCTATAATTCTGTACATTATTATCAGAAATCAGAAATCAGAAACATATTGTAGGATTATCGTATTTCGTTAAATAAAGCGCAGAATCTTGCCTAATGTGGTCGGAGAAAATTTAAAGGTCGTTTGTTATTTTCTAATAAAATATGTTTTAAGCTATCATGTGTGAAACATTGTCTTTTTTATATTTTTTTTTTATTTTTTTTATTTTGTAAACCAAAAACTTACACTAACATTACAGGTATCCCTAATGCGATAGTGTAAATAATGACAGAAAAACATATATTATTATAACCTCATATAACAAATAATACCTAATGCTACTCTTGTGAATTCACTCAGAGCACACTGAAACAAATCCAAGTCCTCAGCGATAAGGGTTGAGAGTGTGGAGCGCCCTCGTGAATTAAGTAGAAAGAACATATCAATTTCATTCATTTAACCAACAGGGTCTCTCTCAAAAAAGTGGCACCGCAACCTGCCGCACGGTTTTTGTTAGATTTTTTATTTTTTTTTGGCTTTTTACCCGTAATGTTAAACATATATTACGTAAAGAGACATATTGCGTGAAGGCCAGCTATTCTCATGTAAAATAAATTTACAGATCTTGTGTGACGAAAGTTTGTAACATCAGTTTCACTTTAACCTGTCGTGTCCAAACGCCATACAGTTAGTTTTGAGCATAATTATGTCGATAAACTTGAACGTTTCTGTACAATTTTAGTTATTTATGGCATTATAGTGAAATGAACACCGATGTACAGTGATATTTATCTTAAATAATCTCCTTTTTGAAAAGTTATGAATGATTAAACTTTGTCCGGCGTTTTTTTCTCACCAACCTGCTTACTTACATTCGCACTCGTAGCACCAACACTATCAAGCCGACACCCCTCTTTCTTACCTTACCTTAACCAGTCGTTCACTGGCTAAACGTCTAAGAAAACACCTGCGTTCTGTGTTGCCAAGAATTTGAGAAATCTACGACGATTCACTCAAATCTGGGTTTTGTAACAGGTATGTCCTCTTTTTCCTGTGAATATTTTTCTTGTTCCTTTTAATATTTAAGTATGAAATTGGTATTAAATTATTGGTTAAGTAATCTATTGTAATATGTGTAATTCATTGCTCCGTGCAGCAAAGGGTTAATTTATATTAAATTTTTTTCGTCATATTCTCACTAACCAGTGCCTATTTAACCTGCCAGATTTTGCCAGGTGAAAGAGGAAATATACAGGTTAATGAAGTTTCTTATAAATAGTAGGGTTTTCAGAACGTGCGTTTCATTCTTTATTATCAAAAGACGTCCACTGCTGGACAAAGGCCTCCCCCAAAGATCTCCACGACGATTGGTCCAGCGCTGCCCGCATCCAGCGGCTTCCCGCGACCCTCAATAGATCGTCCGTCCGCCTTGTGGGGAGCCTGCCCGCCCACGGCGTTTTTCCTCAACGGCCCTCAGTTCTACGTGCAATGTGCCCCGCTTACTGCCATTTAAGTTTCGCGATTCTTCGGGATATATTGGGGACTTTGGTTTGTCTGCGGGTCTTATCATTCCTGATATGATCACGCAGGGAAACTCTAAGCATAACCATCTCTATTGCTCTCTAAGTGCCTCAAAAGCCTCTTTATGAGGCCTATCGTGCGACCATGACTCGGGTCCGTAGATCATCACTGTCAACACACATTGGTCTAAGAATTTTGACTTGAGACACTGAGGTATTTGGGAAAAAAAGATATTGCGCAAGTTTTCGAATGCTGCCTAACCTAGTTGGGGTCGACGATTGACCTCCTTCTCGAAGTTGAATCTACTACCTGAAATGTTTTCTCTAGGTAGACGTAATGGTCTACAACTTCGAGAGACAACTGTTATTGGAGTGGGTACTACATTGGCATTCGACATCGCTTCTTCATGTACATCTCCTGACTCACTGGTTAAGGTCGTGAAGCATTGTGCCGTGGTTATCGAAGGTCTTAGACATGACTTTGATATCGTGGTGTCCTTCCTAGTCCATTAGCTTAAAGACATCCTCCAATGTAGTGGTCAACGTTTCGTTTCGAAGAAACTACGTCTCCTTGTCTCACACTCCGCTGCAGCTGGATTAGTCTGGAGTTCTGGTCCTGGACTGACTGAGTTGCGGCGTTGTTTCTTCGAGGATGACGAAATTAAATGGTTTCTGAAGGGCTTTTAGGACCGGTGTACCATTAGCCTTCATAAGCTCCAGCACCTAATCCGTCGTCACCCGGCGCCTTGTAGTTTGTTAACTGTTTGAGAACCATCCTAATCTCATACAGACTGACGTCCGGGATGTCTTCTGTACAGTGCCGGATTAGCCTAGCTTCAGTTTGCAGCTTGGCTGACAGGTATCCTTTTCATTGTGTACAGTTGTCCATAGAGTTCCTCAATTTCTTGCAGTAGCTCAGGCTTAAATGTCACAGTTCTACCGGCCGCAGTCTTCAGCTTCATCAATTGGCTCTGCCTAATAGAAAAATCTCTTGCGACACCTTGAAGCCTTGCTTGCAGAGCCTTTGAGATCTGCAGGAAGCATAATTTACGAATTCCAGGACCATTCTCCGTCTTTCTTCCATAAGCCTGATCGTAGAATCAGTAATCTATTCATTTCCTTAAAGAAATGTTCGATATTTGATATTTCAATGCTGTTTCATAAATATCTCAACCCTTTAAGATTTTTGACTTGATATAGGTCAATAAAAACATACATTTATCATCCCTTGTTATACCTTATTATTTATTTTTCAATATTTACCTACTTTATTAATCAATATATATGCAAAATCTCACTAACCTGTGCTCGTTCTCCGCTAACCTGTCCTAAATCTCTTTCACCTGTGGACTTCTTTTTTCTGCAAGCTCTCATAGGCAGAATCATTTAAATATTGCGTTCCCTCTTACATAATTGTTTTTAGATGGGGGAATTCAATTTATTTTTATAAAAAAAAGAGCAACTCTCAAACTTTTTTGAAAATGTGAAAATTTTTTGAAGCGGTGCCACTTTTTTGAGAGAGACCCAACAGTACGATGACATAAACTGGCCTATTGTATAGTAGCCGTAGAAATTAGTTGAAGCGCGTAGATCGAATCGATTATCGTGATTTAATTATTCGATTATGTATGGCCACGAGATCTAGCTCATCAATCAAGGCCCATACACGGCATTGCGCTACAAGCTAATTTGAATGACGTGTTGCCAGCCGTTACATACTTTCTATGAGATTATCGAACTAATCGCAAATAATTTCAATAAAAGAAGCAAGGACGTTAAAAAAAATCAAAATTCAAATGTTTTATTCGAAGTAAGATTTTACAAATCACTTTTCGACGTCGAGGCGAGTTCACTATTTGGCTGTCTATTGTGGAGAAGAACTCGCCGGAAGAAACTCCACAGGCGTTGCATCTTTTCAAAATATTTTACAAAATTATTATTTTATACAATTTGATTAATATAACAAAGAGTGCAAACGAAAATATTATGCAATTAGAGGAAGGCAACTAGTTAGAAAGACAGGTTTTCATTTTGACAGTTCTGAAAACAAAAAAGATTTCACTATGGTTATAAGAGATGTCGCTGCATTGATCTCTTATGTCAAATAAAATAGACGTGCGGGAAGTTAGGAAAAAAGTTTTTTTTTTATTGACCTATGCTTGTGTCGAAAAGGTACGACCAATCAAGCTTCACCGGACTTGGAAAAAAGTTCACGAAAGTTAGTCGCAAAGGTCAATGGTTAAACCAATCAAAAGTTCAAACGCAACTCGACAAGCAAAATATGAAACGTACCATCCAAACAAGTGCACATCACACGAAATTTGCCCTGCGTGGGATTCGAACCCGCGACCTGTGCTCCGAAGGCATAGTACCAACATTGTAATTAATAACAATATTATTATTAATTTAATAGCTTTCCGCCCCGCCGTCTCCGCTCGCGTTAACAGATTTTCTCATGGGAAAGAAGTATTTTCCCGCGGTAAAAAGTAGCCTATGTGTTATTCTGACGTACAACGTATATTACTATAAAGTTTCATTAAAATCCATTCCGTAGTTTTGGCGTGAAAGAGTTACAAACATACATCCACACTTACTAATTTTCGCGTTTATAATATTAGTAGATCATCATAGTTTCATGATGACAGTCCTCTAAGACCGTATGTAACATTGTTTGCGATTCGATTCAAACTCAAAATTATGTAGATTTGACATTTAGACCCGAGACAAGTGACATTTAGATGGTAATGAACTAATACAGTACTATGCCGTGACGCTTCCTCCGTTGAATATCCATGAGCTAATCCCAGGGTTGTTTTATCATTATAAGGGTTAGGGAGATCAAGGGAATTGATTAGTATCAGCAGTTTTTCACAAATACGCAATATTATATTGTGGAGGCAAAGGGAAGATCTTCTTTGGGGCATGGTGGTGAGCTCGGGGACCGCGGTCCAACAATACTTTGTTGGAACTTGTATTTGTTCAATGTCTTGCGAAAACTCTGAACGCGCGTTTCAAGCCTCGGCTTCTAATTGGTCGCTCTTCTAATGATGTAGTATGTGGCGCGCCGCCTCAATATAAACAAAAAAAAAACTGCTACGAGCTACGAAAAAAGTGCTACGAAATTGCTACGAATTACAAATTCAAAACGCCGCCGCCCGCCGCCGCGCCGTTGGTGGCTCAGCCGATATCTTCCATTTGGAAAGCTTCTCGGAAGATTTCTTTGCTTGTACAATGCACAGTAATTTGTACATTATTTTTCTCACTCTTCCTTACTTCCTTACGTGCTTCTGTGTGCGTTACTACTAAACTGAGCGCTATGCACACACAATACACACACACAAGTATGGCTCAACTGTACTCGTGAAATCTGTAACACGATAAATAATTTTATTTATTTATTATTTTATCATACAAGTTCGTCAAGTAGTACAAGCACACAGCGAAAACAAATGAATATTGAATTACCACACACACAATATAACAGAACAAGCCCTTGTGTGAACGTAACAACAAATAAATCAAAACCATTTATAGCACCCGAAAGTTGTAATGAAAATAGCGCACAGCCCGGGACGAGTCGGCGAAACGTTTACGCAATTTAGAAACACATTTCTCCGACGCCCATTTCCGCAATAGTTTATTTCGGCAAAGTGTCAGCTTTGGACGTAAGTATCCCGTTTCTAACAATGTGAAGTGAAGGAAATTGTGTTATTATTGAATTTCAAGGATTTACGTTGGGACCTACTGATTTATTAAATTAAATTAAACTTTACTAGTCTAAAATTAAAAGTTTTCATAGTAATCATAATGACAAAAGACGTTTTTGTGATTATTTTTTTATTGTAATTAAATCTATGCCGCTCATGCCATAATTAAAATGACTTAACATCTAATAAGTGCGTCATCGGTGGCCAAGTGGCTAGGGCTGTTGCCTTTTATTCAGCAGGAGCGGGTTCAAGCACAGTAGACTCGAGACGAAAAGGGACGCAGTTATGCGTTAGAATGAGATACAAATACACCGCGCTCACTCTTGCGCATAACTGCGTCCCTTTTCGTTTTTGCACGACTTTGTCTTTGTCGCCAATGTGATAGCTCGCTAAGTTATCTCCATACCAAACGGCCGCATCGGTTTGAATGTGAGCGCGCCGTATAGGCACGCGCCGTCACGCACACGCTTCCATTTAGCCCATACTGCCGCCCCCTTATTCCCCCTTATTTTATGCTAGTGTGTGCGTGACAGCGCGTGCCTACACGGCGCTCGGCGCGGACGCACACATTTGGATAACTTACTGGTTTTACTGTGGTTCAAGCGTCGGTCCGTACCAATGTGGAGTTTCTTTGGCGGGTTCTTCTCCACAGTAGCGCAATTGCGCGAATCTGCATTTTTCAAACTGATATCGCATCGCCTCTTTTAGATTGTTTGACCTCTTTTTTGCTTACTTGTACGTTCATTTGAGACGAGAGTCGTTCTTAGTTTGAGCAAAGCTTCTTAACTTCTGATATGACGTAAGTATTTTAAATAAACCCTTTCGTTAACAGCTCATATACGTCCCCACCGAGGGGCTCGAGCCTACCCTGATACCAGGCTGAATAGGCCCTAGTCGACCTCGCTGGCCCAGTGCGGGTTGGTCAACTTCACACACAACCTTTGAATTTCTTCGCAGGTGTGTGCAGGTTTCCTCACGATGTTTTCCTTCACCGTAAGAGCGTCGAATAAACGTACATATGAATTCGAAAATCGAAAACACATTGGTACTTACGTGTGGAGCGTCGGTGGCCAAGTGGCTAGGCCCGTTGACTTCCGTTCCGAAGATCGATGGTTCAAACCCTTTGATGAATAAATAATCTTGACTATGACTTTGATGTTTTTTATATTTTGGAATTCATTATTGTATACCTTAATAAATAGAAATAAAGTTAGCAAAAGTTAAATAGAAATAAAGCAATAAGTATGCGTTTAAGGAAATGATGTTAGCGAAGTGGCGCCCAGCCAAGTCAGTTTGTCACAGAAATCGGCGCCAAGTATCTCCGAACAGAAACTGTGATTACTTTCCCAGTTCTCGCAGATGTGTTATATACTTTGACTCAATTGATGAGATATTGGGCTCAATTCCAGAGTGGCCGTCAAAATGTCTAATTTTAATTAGGTGTCGCTAAACCACTTTGCAATTCTACGGGAACTGTCAAATTCAACTGACATCGCTAATTTTAATCTGACGTTCCTTATTTTAGACAATCCATAGACAATCAATTCAACTTAACTTAATCTTGTCAAACGCAATTCTATGTATGCCATTTTTACGCGAAAAATCGCTTAACTGACTAATCTTAGCGGCGATTAAAATAAATATTATGATTAGGTTGTATGGCAAGGATATAACTGGTCTTTCTCATCAAAATAACATGGAAATACAACAACTTGAACTCAACTTAGACAATTTAGCAAATGAATTAAACCCCGTTAAATTTAGTTGGCTTGGCACCGTAGAATAGCACTTGTGGATATAACCAACTAAAACTAGTTAAATTTTAGACATTTTAATTTTAAGTTATTTAGACGGTGGACGCGTGGAATTGAGTCCATTGCCTTAAAAATATTCAATAATTAAAAAAATTTGATTCGATATTAGGTTTTACAGATGATTTTTCGACGTCAAATGAAGAAGAACCCTCTTAAGATTTACATACGCTATTTCCATACCCAAAGGTTGTCTGGTAGAAATTGCTACCGCTTTTTGACTCTTCTGTTTTGTTTTGTTTTTCTATATATGTGTTGTATTTCTGTATTAGTTTGAACAGAACTTCTCTTGTATCAGGTAGGTAGCCTTTTGCAAGCCTATGCCAAAATAAAATACATTGGTACGTTACAAATCACGTTGTCATCTAATTTATATTACACTCACTCGTGTACAGTAAGCTGACGAATGAGGTGACCTCCCCGCCGCCGACACGCCACGCTACTTTCGCCACGAGACCGTTGAAATAAGGCAACACATTCTTAACTACAATGATGAAGTTTTATTAGCTATTAGTTCGTTATGTTCTGCCCCTTTGTAGCGATAGATGGCGCTTAACGGTGCCTCGGGGGGGGTCACCTCATTCGTCAACTTACTGTACAATGTGCAATATCCAGACACAAGTCAAACACTAATAGCCCAATTTTTTTTCTTAGGCGGGATGCGATCTCCTATTTTATCATTCATTCTCACACATATTAAATGAAAAAAATTGTTACTTAAATAATAATTTTGTTATGGTCTAAGAAAAATACATCTATTATAATCTGAGACATTAATATCCAATGTTAATTGTTTAAAACAAACTCAAGGTCCTCAGCAATAAACACTATATTTCAATTTACACGTCACAAAACCCATTAGAAACTCCAGCTAGCATTTCGAGGACATAAATCAAGATAATAATATGTAAAGTAAGTCAATTCGCAACTAAATTTCGCCATTTAGGGGACAAACCGAGTGTGAACCAAACTACAACTAAGGCGGTGCCAAGAAAATATTTCATCCATATAAATGGGGCGCGCCATAGATTAAACTACCCTTTTTTTATAGACGCGACAAACGAAGAAAAGATACGACGAAAGATTAAGGGTGCTAACAGACGAACTTTTTTAAATAGAGCCGTCGTCGTCGTGTCGATAAAAATGTTTTGTAATTTTAGTTATTGTATTGACAAGAGTTATATTATTATTATTTTTCTCTTTGTTTTTATGTAATACTTAGTCCTAGTTAGTGTGCGTGCACCCGCTTTGATTTTCGCAGTTTGCCTTGTAGAATGCCGAATGCATTAGGCCCACCTATTGTATTTGTGCAATGAAGCTTAATAAATAAATAAATAAATGGTATGGTAGGATAATGATACTTATCCTTATTAAATTGAATTAAAAATCAAATTACCCATATTACAAAACAAAATTACCTATAAGATTATAAAAAGCTGTAACATATCAAACTTCAAATTAATTAGAAATTAAAATAAAAACCACATTGCCAACTATTATTACATTAAAATGAACTAAATTAAATAAAAAACCAAAGTAAAATTACATTTAAATTAATAAAATTAAAATACAACAAAATGTACATTTGCATGCTAGCACAGACAGACATGCAAACAGACAGACAGCATGCAAATGTAGCCACCTTATACCCTGTCTGTACACCTTATAACCGCGCACAACCAACTGTCGCCTTTGCAACTAACCACTCTTTGCCAGCATCCAGCGAGCGACCTTGCGTTCCAGTGAACATGGAAATGGTTTGCGCTGGTTTCCCGCGGAAATGAGCCGCGTCCACCAGATGGGACGTACTGCTTCGCAAATCCTAGACCATTTCCTATATGTTACTTTAAAGGATTATTTATTTCACTATCTACCCGCCCGCGGCTACGCCCGCGTTCTTTTTTGACTTTTGATTGAATGAGTTTTCTAACGAGATATTTTCGCCCAGTAAAAACTATCTAAGATGTTGACCGGAAATATAAGGTACCACCATACAAAATTTCATTCAAATTGGTCCAACAGTTTCGGAGATTGGCCCGTACAAACAGACAAACAGAGAAACAAAAATTTGAAAAAAACACTGGAATTATTATATTACATCTTACATCCCCCTGACACGGTTTTTAGCATTTTGTTCTATATACAGATTTTCGACCTCTATAGTTTTATTATAAGACTAGCTTTCCGCCGCGGCTCCACCGCCGTTTTTCCCGTGGGAATGAGGCATTTTCCCGCGGTAAACGGTAGCCTCTGTGTTACTCAGGGTGCATATAGCTTTCTAACGTCTTTCGAGCATCGAAGGTCGTGCGTCGCACATACAATCATCCGCGTTCGCCTTTAGTTTTACTCGCCTGCCTATAATTTGTATACCTAAGCGACGCATAAGCAGGTAGATGATATTTCTGACACCAGGGTTAATGAAGATGGCTGATTTTACAACCCAAATGATGTGAGACAAATAAAATGAGAGACCTATATTAATTGTTAATAATTGAGACTTGACCCTTCTGCATTGCAGCACACACATGTACTATAAGCAAAGTTCCCGCTAGCCCAGTTTGAAAATATTCTCCTTGCACGCGACGATCTTCTCTAGCCCCGCCTTTTTGTTTGATTTACCAATTACCGATGATTCTTGAAGTATATTTCTGAAGAAACGAAGACTCAAAAAACAATGTTTATAGTTGAGTATGTCAATATAACGTTTATGACGGAAACAAAAACCAGCAAGGCATACTTTGTATCAAACCACTGCAAAAGTGATATACTTCAAGAATCATCGGTAATTGGTAAATCAAACAGAAAGGCGGGGCTAGAGAAGATCGTCGCGTGCAAGGAGAATATTTTCAAACTGGGCTAGCGGGAACTTTTTTTATAATATCCCTTAAGGTGGGCTAGCGGCAATTTTGCTGATAGTACATGTCTATCTATATGTTTTTTATGTATGTGTAATTTCTTTGTTTTGAATGTTAATAGTGTGACATGTCCATGTGTGTTTTGTGTAATGCAATAAACGTTTTGCTTACTTACAAATTTTAATTGTTTCGCTGTATTTAATAAAAAATATGCTATTCTATACTCTTTTCAAAGAAGTAGATAGTGCAATAAACATAATAACAAGTATTGCCAACCCGCCACTTCGTTCGCAGTGACACGGGTTTGGGTTCGCACACCTGGCACCTCAGACGAACGGAGACGCGCACTGAGCTTTTAGATTTATTCAGAAAATATTTTTTATAATCTTGCGTCTGACCCCAGTCCCATACTATGACACAGAAGTAAATAATTATAATACATAGTTTAAAAAACTAAAAACACGCTTCCTGTCCGCCATCTTCGACGTCCGCCATATTGGATTTAAGTCACGTGACTTTTTTTTTCGTATTCCTGACAGCAAACCCTTTCATTTGATACCCATATCATGAGGGTGGATTTCAAACAGCCAGTTCGCCATCTTAAGGAGGCCGCCATATTGGATTTGTAATGACGTTTCTTAGCTAGTCATGTATTGTCATCAAAACTCAGAGCGTGTGCAAAATTTCATCCTAATCGAAGACCGGGAAGTGGGTCAAATTAAGATTCCAAGATTTTTTTCATGCATATAATGGGGAGGTCGCCATATTGGATTTGTAATGACGTTTCTTAGCTAGTCATGTATTGTCATCAAAACTCAGAGCGTGTGCAAAATTTCATCCTAATCGAAGACCGGGAAGTGGGTCAAATTAAGATTCCAAGATTTTTTTCATACATATAATGGGGAGGCCGCCATATTGGATTTGTAATGACGTTTCTTAGCTAGTCATGTATTGTCATCAGAACTCAGAGCGTGTGCCAAATTTCATCCTAATCGAAGACCGGGAAGTGGGTCAAATTAAGATTCCAAGATTTTCTTACATACATAGTTACTTACAAGTGAAGCTAATATAAAGCGTGTAAAAATAATACTGTAACGAGGTGCTTTGCAACCTCATTTCCACCTCATTTTCCATTTCTTTCTCGTCTTTTTTCAAACATTCAATTTTGGAATTCCTTCGTCATTCATACTTCATTCTCGTCCATTGTTCTTTTTCCTGTTGACTCCAGTATGATAACAGTATATTTTTTAGCTTATTTTTTTAAATTGTTTTAATACACTCAGTTTCTTTCCTTAGCCAGTCTATTCTATTATATATTCTGGGAACTAAATATTTATTAAGCCTCCTTCCATAGTAGTTTACCGACCCTGGTTGTTCAAACTTTCCTCGGTGGATATATGAGCTGTCAATGATGAAATACTCTTCCTTTTTTTATGCAGTATATTTATTTATTTAAAGAAGTTTTTTTTCGATTTCAAATCATGATAAAAACAACTTGCAGTTGTTTTAAAAAAAAAGTAGATTGTCAAATCCCGCGTTAGCTGTATGCCAGGCTGTATGCAATGTCCGAGGTGAAATAACAAATACCACGCGGACGAAGTCACGAGCATCAGCTAGTTAGAAATAAAACATTGATTTCGTCCCAGTGTGCGATGCGCCTTACCGAAACCCATTTCTGTGTCAAAGAAGATTAAGTTTCCGAAAGGACTTACCTTTATTTTAACGGTTAAATCAAATTCACACCCTCCAGATATCGCTTAAATGGTACAAATATAAATACATCATTATATATTTTTCTTTAATACATAGTAATAAGTAGGTAGGTAGTAATAATACCACTTTTTCTTTGACATAATTGAGCTTCCCCCGCCGCCGTACAGTAACTTCAAGGATGTTGTAACATTGTAACATAGAATCATAAATATAGAAAGTAAAGCAAAAGAAAATTCAAACTCTATGCATAGAATTAACCGATTATATTATATATATATTATTATTTATATTTATTTTATTATATTTTATACTCCGCTCCCCCGCAAGTCCGGTGAAGCTTGATTGGTCGTACTTTTTCGACACAAGCATAGGTCAATCATTATTAAAAAAATACTTTATACATTATTGCTTAAAAATGATTTTATTTTTACCCGACTACGGCGCAGCAAAAAGGAGGGTTATGATTTTGACCGGTATGTATGTATGTATGTGGCTATGTTCATCTGTTCCCTCATATCTCCGAAACTAGCAGTCGTATTTTTACCCGACTACGGCGCAGCAAAAAGGAGGGTTATGATTTTGACCGGTATGTATGTATGTATGTGGCTATGTTCATCTGTTCCCTCATATCTCCGAAACTAGCAGTCGTATTTTAACAAATGGGGTGTCCATTGATGCGTCTTAATTGTCCGCTGGTTATAGGATATGTGGCGTCACACTAAATTTAATATGGCGCCCTCTACAGGACATAAAGTCGTGAACTAAAAAAATATTTTTTTTAATTGGTACCGTGTGGGGTATCAAATTTAAGGGCTCAACTGGCACAGTTCAAATATATATAAATATCTTTAGTTAGTGCTCGCGGTTTCGCTTGCGAGTATCGAAAAATTTAAAATAATTTATGAAATCTTGACTCAGATGTGAGCCAGGTATGTCTTATCTCCACATGAGCTCGGAGTACTACCATCAAATGCTGAAGGTGGTAACAGCAATTCTGCTGGCTAAAACTCCCATTTTATATTATTTCTGCTTGTTCATCTGTTTGTACGGGTTAATCTCCTAACTTATAACTGTTGCACCGAATTAAATGAAATTTTGCATGGTGGTATCTTACATCCCCGGTCAACATTTTATTAGTCAGCTACAATTTGAGCCTGAAACAAAGACGATCGACTTAACCTTTTTGCAGATAGTCAAAAAGTCAGAACGAAATTTTCACATTACAGATTCACATACAGTGTGCCCGTTAAAAAAAACTAAATATATTATATACGTCTAGCTTAATAAAAAAAAACAGTAAATATAAATATCTTTCAAATCGCCGACGTTACTAAACATTTGGCATGTATTTCACTAAGCCGTTTCCTACCTGGAGGAGCCCGAACTTGGTATGTACAGAAGCCAACACATGCGGTTGGACATTCGCACAACGAAATTCACCCGCTAAGGAATACGGGCGCTCCCAAGGTCGACATGTCCAGCCGCATATGCTGGCTACTGTACAATAAGTACCTACATATTGAAAACATTTCATGCATTTTTATAAGGAAGTGTATAGAGTGCCGCAAACGGCTTTGCATCGCGATCTGTTTGGGAACCGTAAGTTTTACGGTAAAATAGTGACGCCGTTTAATAAGCCGTAAAGTGTACGCACGGAAAAATAACGCGACCGTTTAAAGAGCCGTAAGGTTTTTTTTATCATCTTTTTGTCTAATCAACAAATCCGGTCAACAAAATACAAAGTCAACGGGCTAATGTTAATACTTTTTGAGTAAATTGACTCTAAAAATCTGAATTTCCGGCGGTCGCCGGCCCCAGCCTCGGCACGCTCGCTCCGCTCGCTCGGCTCCGTCCGCTCTGTTAATTGACATCAGTTTAACCTAACCTAACCAACCGATTTGTTTCTGGGTTGAAAAATATTTTGATTAAGCGGGGGGCTGCGCCCCCCGAACCCCCCTTGTACTGGGCTTCGCCCCCCATCCCCCGCTTCGGTTTACGCCCTGACTCTATACACTCCCTCCGCTCTGTTATTGACATCAGTCTAACCTAACCTAACCAACCGATTTGTTTCTGGGTAGAAAAATATTTTGATTAGGCGGGGGGCTGCGCCCCCCGAACCCCCCCTTGTTCGGACCTTCGCCCCCCATCCCCCGCTTTGGTTAACGCCTTGATTCTATAGACATAGACATAGACATAGACATAGACAATTATTTATTTGGCATAAAGACACACACAGTACAAAATTAACAAAAATAAAACAAAACAACAAACATAAATAAGAAAAGAAAAAATGTAAAACAAAAACATAGAAAAAGAATAAAAAGTGCGTGCCACAATGCCAAAAAGGCTGCAGCTCAGCATGTATTGTGATTCGCTCAGCGCTCGGGCTCAGCGAATCGCTGGTATTCTGCTGCAACCTGCGGCAGGTGACGGACTACATAAAACAAACATGTACCTAATACGCTCGCTCGTGCATGTAAAGTGTAGAAAAGATGTGGTGTGGTGTGGTGTGATTTGTACAGTGTGCGGTATTGTAGTGTTAACTAATAGGTGCAAGATATCTAAAAACGAAGTACCCACATAATATGCAAAAAAAAAATATAAATAACTATACTCCCTCCGCTCTGAAAATTGACATCAGTCTAACCTAACCTAACCAACCGATTTGTTTCTGGGTAGAAAAATATTTTGATTAAGCGGGGGGCTGCGCCCCCCGAACCCCCCCTTGCTCGGGGCTTCGCCCCCCATCCCCCGCTTCGGTTAACGCCCTGACTCTATACACTCCCTCCGCTCTGTTATTGACATCAGTCTAACCTAACCTAACCAACCGATTTGTTTCTGAGTAGAAAAATATTTTTTTGAAGCGGGGGGCTGCGCCCCCCGAACCCCCCCTTGTAGGCGCCTGCCCCTCCCTCGCTTCGGTTAACGCCCTGACCTGTATTTTCATAGCCAGTGACCTTTAGGGGTCAGTGACCTTTGAGGTCTGTGTCGTTTTTAAGGTCGATGACCTTTTGAAGAAGAGAGTTATTTAAAATAATGTACTAGTATGCTCGGTGGGGACATATATGAGCTGTTAACGACGATGCCGTAAGCTTACGGCATCATAACCAATTGTTTTATGTTACCTACCGCTTGCGGCACTCTATACTCTTTCTTTTTATAAAACAGATGACGGAAATCATGCGCTTTATTCTAGGAATGGCTTATGGAGCCCTCTCATTAGAAACAACACACAATTATTGTACCTACCGCAACCGACAAAAAAAAATTTTTTTTCATGTCCCACACTAAAATAATGACGACCTAACTGTCCCCCATGGGAATATTTTTGGGAACTGCCGGTTAAAATTATTGTTTGGACCTAAACCTGTGTACCAAACGACTATCCTGTACATCTATTTTCGTTTTTTTAGCGTTAAGCTACGCACAGAACGGATCTGAAAAGTAATTATTATAACCCCAAAATTATTTAAATAAAAATAAGTTCAAAAACTAAAACCCGACTACTGATATTTCGAGCTCTAATAAAAATAAGTTCAAAAACTAAAACCCGACTACTGATAATTCGAGCTCTAAAAAGTAAGAAACAAGAAAATATTTTCATCAGGAATCATTATGCACAAATTATTCAATATTTTATCTTTCATGCAATAAAAATGTTTTACGTAGGTAAAGGGAATATTTCAATGTACTTATAACTTATTCGTAGTGATGTTCAGTCAGAGGATAGCCGTGGTCGTATGCCATTTTGCCTTAATTAAACAATAGATTATAATTTAAATTATATTAGTATTCGGTCTTTGGGGCCTTTGTCCAGCAGTGGTCGTCTTTCGGCTGAAATAATGATGATGATGATGAAAGCATTCATACATTTCATGGCTTCCTTGATTGAACAATAGATTCTATTTGAATAGTAGACCATTCATAAATTTCATATCAAAATGGCATACGACCACGGCTATCCTCTGACTGAACATCACTACGAATAAGTTATAAGTACATTGAAATATTCCCTTTACCTACGTAAAACATTTTTATTGCATGAAAGATAAAATATTGAATAATTTGTGCATAATGATTCCTGATGAAAATATTTTCTTGTTTCTTACTTTTTAGAGCTCGAATTATCAGTAGTCGGGTTTTAGTTTTTGAACTTATTTTTATTAGAGCTCGAAATATCAGTAGTCGGGTTTTAGTTTTTGAACTTATTTTTATTTATTTAACATCAAGTAATTTAAGCTCGCATCTTCGCGGCTTAATATAAGACCGACTCAAGCCAAAACTAAAGTGCGATTTGCGGCTTAAGCTCTTAAGCCCTGTCCCTTTTAAAACGCGTTTAAAAAGGAATTTTAAGGAACAAGTATTTTAGGACGCTTCAGTAACCTTGAAAAATTTTTATTTGATGTTTAAGAAATTCTGTGTAAGTGGTAGCGAAGTTATAAAAAGGGGTCTATTAAGAAATAATTAATATATTCTTTATAAAAAGGCTATAGGGTAAATTATCGTACCTATTATTATGTTATTTATAAGTTTAAGGGTAATTTGAAGAGGGAGGGCCTATTCTCTTCGCCTATTCTATTTATATTGTTTCTAGTTATAAAAGGAATATTATGACGTCATCACTATAACTGAATAGTATTTTAAAATATATATTTAAGAACATAAAACTGTAGAGGTCAAATGTCTGTACATAGAAAAAAAAAGCTAAAATCCGAGTCAGGAGGATGTAACAAGCAAAGTACAGAAAATCCAGTTTCTTCTTTTGTTTCTCTGTCTGTTTATATAGGCTAATCTCCGTAACTGTTGGACTGATTTAAATGAAATTTTGCTTGGTGGTATCTTATATCCCTGAACAACATCTTAGATAGCTTTTACCACGGGATATATCTTACTTCTACGGAAAACTGCACGGAAAAGTAAAAAAACAACACTGGTGTACCCGCTGGTGTACGAGTAATAGAAATACCGTTTGTAACTTAGCCTTGTAAAAAAATACGTACAGAGTAGAAAATCACAGAAGGATAACTTATAAGAGCTTCAAAAAGACATCATTATTCAAATAAAACTTGGATAGATCCAATTGTGAGGGGACGTGACTCCACTTTCACTTAGTTTTTCCAAGAAAAATGGCATTCCATATATTTTCGGGCTCTTTGAAACCAATATGTGTCGAAAGTTTCATAAGTTAGTTTGACGGGAGCTTTCTTGTGTAGATATCAAGCCTTCTCTCTCTTATCTGAGTAGGTACCCGTGAATAAAATACCTACGAAATATATAAGTAAAGATTTATCATCATCATCTCAGCCAGTAGCGTCCACTGCTGGACAAATGCCTCCCCCAAAGATCTCCACGACGATCGGTCCTGCGCTGCCCGCATCCAGCGGCTTCCCGCTACCCTCACCAAATACACTGTATACGTCTGTGGTATAGATTCTAGAAAACAAATGCCGGCAAAACAGCTGGGTGAACAAATATTTACAACTAGCTGTCTGCCCTCGGCTACGCTCGCGTTGTTTTCCCGACTTTTCCGTAGTAATTTTTAACTAACCCACGGGAACTCTTTAATTTTCCGCGATTAAAAGTATCCAAGATGTTGACCAGGGACGTAAAAAATCACAATGCAAAATTTCATTCAAATCGGTCCTGTAGTTTCGAAGATTAGCCCGTACAAACAGACAAAGAAACAAAAAAATATAATGTCTGGATATGTTCTATTTCACTTCTTACATCCTCCTGACTCGGATTTTATCTTTTTTTTCTATGTACAGACATTTGACCTTTATAGTTTTATTATATAGATTAATAAAGTTGCGAGACCCCTACACTAGCTTCTTTTGAGCGTTGACGTCATGCGTCGCGCATATAATTATAGGTAGCAAGGCGAGTGAAACAAAAGACGGAGACGGATGATTTAGTATGCGCGACGCACGACATCGATGCTTAAAAGACGCTAGTGTGGGGGGGTATTAAAGTAGACCCCATCAAGAGACTGAATTCTAACTATCTCGAACTTTACCTTTTTTTATCACAGAAAGAACTAGATAAACGTAGTCGAACCGAGCGTCAGCGACACTGACGCTGCGACACGAAAAAGAATAATGGACTCTCTAAGGTGATGTATTTAAGGTGGACTTTGGAGGCATGCGACAGTGACGCGGCGTTCCCGGTGTCTGTGTCGTCGCGATAACTCACTTTTGAGTAAATTCATTCTTAAATCCATTACCGTAAGTCCATTATTATTTTTCGTGTAGCAGCGTCAGCGACACTGACGCTCGATTCGAACGGCTGCCTTAAAATGCCATATCAAAATCTAGTTCTCAAAATTTTAGTCACGTGGCTTCTCACAGAGCAAAGACGGCCGCGGCGTTTTAAAATTCTCCTTAGCTACTGAAATTTTTATCTCTGGACGTATATGTCTCGTCTGACGTTTATTATTCATACTCTTGGCTTACCTATTTTTCGAAGGTTTCTAAACATTCTCACGTTAATCATGAAACGAAACGTAATACCTACCTAAATAGCCTATTACACGTACTTATTTTAATGATAATACATACATTATACTGTAGATGTCTCTAGATAGAAAAAAAAAACTGAAAACCGAGTCAGGGGGACGTAAGAAGTAAAGTAGAGCAAATCCATTTTTAGTTTCTCTCTCTGTTTGTATATGCTATCTCCAAAACCACTGGATGGATTTAAATGAAATTTTGTATGGTGGTACCTTATATCCCCGGTCATCTTAGATACTTTCTACCACGGGAAAATATCTTATTCCTACGAAAAACTGTGCACGGAAAAGTCAAACAAACGCGGGCGTAGCCGCGGGTGGCCAGCTAGTTGTGTAATAATTAAATTAACTGCATGAACTCAAATTCTATATCTTTCTGTATAATAAAAACTTTCAGGGGGACGTAAGAAGTAAAGTAGAGCAAATCCATTTTTAGTTTCTCTCTCTGTTTGTATATGCTATCTCCAAAACCACTGGATGGATTTAAATGAAATTTTGTATGGTGGTACCTTATATCCCCGGTCATCTTAGATACTTTCTACCACGGGAAAATATCGTATTCCTACGAAAAACTGTGCACGGAAAAGTCAAACAAACGCGGGCGTAGCCGCGGGTGGCCAGCTAGTTGTGTAATAATTAAATTAACTGCATGAACTCAAATTCTATATCTTTCTGTATAATAAAAACTTTTTGTTAATTTGTAGACATTTTAAGTATTAATCAAGGAGATACTACAATATGTTTGATAATGTTCATATCAGAGAGATGGGAGCCGCTTTCTCTGTTCATATAGTATTTCTTTTTTTTGTGATTATGGCACTAGTTAGTCTTTGTGCTAGTGTCAAGTATTTACAAATAAACAAAAGTTTGGGCAACTAAACGCTAAATAATACATAGTTTAAAAAACTAAAAAACACGCTTCCTGTCCGCCATCTTGGACGTCCGCCATATTGGATTTAAGTCACGTGACTTTTTTTTCGTATTCCTGACAGCAAACCCTTTCATTTGATACCCATATCATGGGGGTGGATTTCAAACAGCCAGTTCGCCATCTTAGGGAGGCCGCCATATTGGATTTGTAATGACGTTGCTTAGCTAGTCATGTATTGTCATCAAAACTCAGAGCGTGTGCAAAATTTCATCCTAATCGAAGACCGGGAAGTGGGTCAAATTAAGATTCCAAGATTTTTTTCATACATATAATGGGGAGACCGCCATATTGGATTCGTAATGACGTTTCTTAGCTAGTCATGTATTGTCATCAAAACTCAGAGCGTGTGCAAAATTTCATCCTAATCGAAGACCAGGAAGTGGGTCAAATTAAGATTCCAAGATTTTTTTCATACATATAATGGAGAGGCCGCCATATTGGATTCGTAATGACGTTTCTTAGCTAGTCATGTATTGTTATCAGAACTCAGAGCGTGTGCAAAATTTCATCCTAATCGAAGACCGGGAAGTGGGTCAAATTAAGATTCCAAGATTTTCTTACATACATAGTTACTTACAAGTGAAGCTAATATAAAGCGTGTAAAAATAGTATCGGATTAATTTGACAACTGCGAAAATCTAAGAATGTTCAACACAAACATGATTTTTAATTTACAACACAAAAAATAAGTTTGTAAATGTGTTCATGTTCATACTCACGTTACTATTACCGCGTGTTTCACATTGCAGCGCATGCTTCGCGAATCAAATAAATGTAAAATTATTATCGTATTCAGTCAATCAGAAATTATTGGCCAGGTACAGTCTGCGACATTTGTGGTGAATCTTGCAAGTGACACTCCTAAATTTAAAATTAGGTCGCGGTCTATTGAGTTCAAATGAAAACCGAAATTGACCGGAGATGATTTTATTTGAATTTGAATGAATGATTAGGGCATGACTTTGTAATTTTTTTTCATCGAATATACATGATAAATATATGTTTCTAATCAGCTCATGTTCTCAGTAATATCCTCGAGATTAACTTTTTTTTTTCAGTGCAATATTTCGAGCAGATTTTGCTCACGGAAGTTTCAAAAAGGGTGAAATTAGCTGTTCTCAGCCCCTTAACTAAGCAGCGTGAATTTTAAGTTGGATGTGTAGGGGGTAGAATTTCAATTATGTATCCCTATACATAATTGAAATTACCCTACATTTGTGATCGATTACTCATGGACCCTCAACTAGTGCGATTGACGCGTTAAAAACAATGTTTAATAAAAAAATTATCATCCGGTCAAGTCAATTTATATGAAAAAAAATTGCGATTTCAGAAAACTGGCAGAACAAAAGTTGTTCAGTTTCATGAGCTGATTTATCAGCCGAAAGGCTTTGCGTTATTTAATTTACACGTTTTATACCTAACCCAGAAAATTTACAGCAACGTCCGTCACCTGTGGAACTAATATCAAGTTGATATCAATTAATTTTCGAACGAGATAATTTTATTTTAACACTTAAAATTTTAAGTACTTCTATCTTGTAGCCCAAACAAACATTGGAATAAATGAGTGACTGACTGTACTACATTCAATGAATACGACAAGTGAAATAAAACCTTGATCTTTGGCAAATAAAAATAATAATACTGAATATTTTACAACATCGCTCTGTTTTAGTCCAGTTGTTTATTAAATTCAATTTTATATAAATAATCTCGGAAGATGTTAAGATTTATATTTCGTAAGTCACTTCTATCACTTTTATTTTTATTAAGCCTACTAATAATATTGCTATATTGAATTATTTGAATCTGAGCAGTAGTATTGCTCCTATATTCTAGTAGAGTAATATTTATAGTATGAAAATAACTCTACTATTCCCAAAAATTGGTAGAGATTGCGAAATCTGCTACGAAGGATTTTACATAAGTCAGACTAGAACCTTATGTAAACAAATAAATAAACAAACAATTATTCAATATGTTGGACATCTCACACGCGGCCATCGATCCCCAAACTAGGCACAGCCTGTACTATGGGTTACTATCTTTATTTATATATAGTAACAGATAAGTCAAAAAACGGCACCGTCAAAACTACGCCAGAATCATGGTCTAATACAACAAGGTCTAACCGTTAGACCACGTGACTGGCACAAGCCTACGTCGTTTTGCGCTGTTCATCCTTGTCTATTAACACGCATTCGACTAGGATGAACAGCGCAAGATGACGTAGGTTTGTGTCAGTCACATGGACTTGTTTCCTTAGACCATGGCCAGAACCAAGCATGGCGCAGTTGTTGTCTCAGTGGCTAATCGACGGCGGAGATTGTCTGACGTTGATTTGATCTTTGAACGTAAGGCCCGCGTTGCTCGAAGAGTATAAGTATGAGTAAATACATCATAACACTAAATTAAAAAATTTAATAACCCCCGACACAAAACCGTTACTTGATCCTTTCAACAACTAGAAAAGAGCTGATAATCTTCAAATAGCTGAAGACATTTTCTTGGATCATAGCTAAGAACACTTTCGATTGTGACACCTTGCAAACAAAAAAAACTAGATCAAAATCGGAGCATCCGTTTAGGAGCTACGATGCCACAGACAGACAGACACACACGTCAAACTTATAACACCCCTCTTTTTCGTAGGGGGTTCAAAGTAAAAAAATCAATGATTTAACATTTATTTTTCACGTAGTTTAACGGTACGATATCTGTATAAGCATGTATAAGTTGATAGTTGACGCGGTGCCGTGTTTTGTGTTTGATTTTGAATGCGTGTGAATCTACTTTTTAACCGCCGACGAAAAAGAGGGGTGTTATAAGTTTGACGTGTCTGTCTATCTGTCTGTCTGTCTGTGGCATCGTAGCTCCTAAACGAATGCGCCGATTTTGAACTAGTTTTTTTTTTGCAAGGTGTTACAATCCAGAGTGTTGTTAGCTTATGATCCAAGAAAATCTCTTCAGCCATTCGAAGATTATCAGCTCTTTTCTAGTTGTTGAAAGGATAAAGTAACGGTTTTGTGTCAGGGGTTATTTTTTATTTATTTATAGTTAGGCAGGTATTTCACTGGCGACAGCGACAAAAGACGAAAGGGACGCAGTTATGCGCAAGAGTGAGCGCGGTGTATCTGTATCTCATTCTAACGCATAACTGCGTCCCTTTCGTCTTTTGTCTTCGTCGCCAGTGAAATAGGTGCCTTATATATTTCATCGAAGGTTTATTTATTACTAGCGACCCGCCCCGGCTCCGCACGGGAAAATGGTTATTGTGGGTTATCCTTAAGTATATTTATGCATGTATTATACATATAAACCTTCCTCTTGAATCACTCTATCTATTAAAAAAAACCGCATCAAAATCCGTTGCGTAGTTTTAAAGATTTAAGCGTACAAAGAGAGGGACATAGGGACATAGGGACATAGGGAGAGAAAGCGACTTTATTTTATACTATGTAGTGATGATGATGTCAGACAACAGAACTATTTGAGATCATACTCTTACTGTAAGTATTGTTTGTTTTTCTTTCAGGTGTGTCGACTCTATGTCTCCTGTTCTGTTCACAAACTTTGTCCCAATATCGGAGGACAACCCAAGCTATAATAAGCGATTTACATATTCCACCACCTACACCGGGGGTATATCCGTTTAACTATAGTTACCCTAGGAAGGACAGGCCAAGGGATTACCGCCCGTGGTTCTATCCAATGCCCATGAGAATGATCGTTCCCCCAGTCAGGTTCGGTGGGTATCCTTATGAGTGCAGATACTGCCCGAACGTCTACTTTCCAGTGTGTTCGAGTCACAGGATAACCTATCAGAATTCCTGTCTGTTTTTCTGCCATAAGTTTCATAATGCGACTCTTTATGGGAGAGGTGTTTGTATACATTATAGATAAATAGGGTTTAAGTTTATTTTGTTATTATTGGGCTCAATTCCAGAGTGGCCGTTAAAATGTCTAATTTTAATTAGGTGTCGATAAACCACTTTGCAATTCTACGGGAACTGTCAAATTCAACTGACATCGCTAATTTTAATCTGACGTTCTTTATTTTAGACAATCCATAGACAATCAATTCAACTTCCCAACTTCCAATTCAAATACAACTTAACGTTATCTGGCCAAACGCAATTCTATGTTTGCCATTTTTACGCGAAAAATCGCTTAACTGACTAATCTTAGCGGCGATTAAAATAAATATTATGATTAGGTTGTATGGCAAGGATATCGTCTTTCTCATCAAAATAACATGGAAAAACAACAACTTGAACTCAACTTAGACAATTTATCAAGTCACTAAACCCCGTTAAATTTAGTTGGCTTGGCACCGTAGAATACCAGTAGCACTTGTGGATATAACCAACTTAAACTAGTTAAATTTTAGACATTTTAATTTTAATTTATTTAGACGGTGGACGCGTGGAATTGGGTCCATTGTTATATTTAATTTACTATATTTAGTGTAACGCTGTGGTCGTCCGTGACGCGACCAAATAGGACTCACGGAAGACCAGCGCCGTAGCCCAGCCGGGCTGCGGCATTTTGCTGAGTGGGGGCCTTTTTGTGTGGGTGTCGTAAGTGTCGTAACACACAATGTTTGCAAGTAGGTAATTGCATCGTTCTTATCTCATGTGTGTAATTAATTATATGTAGTTACTTGTATTTGCTTATTGTCAATTTCTGTGTCGTGATGTCCTACAAATAAATATTTCTGATTTCTGATAAAGAAAAAAAAAACTTTCATACTCTTTAATAAATAAAAGTAGTTCAGTTTGATGTTTAAATATAAACTTTAATTTTATTAGATCTTAAGTTATTTTTAGCAATTTAATGTTTAGTTTTTATATCTTTTTCATACAACAACAATAAAAAATGTATACTAATAAGTACTAGTATTTTTTATTGACACCCAAATTTTCCTACGGACAACATAACCAAAATAATTGTACGTTGACTAAATACAAGGCAGTTTTATATATGATTCATAAAGCTTTTAAAAATATAAATTAAAATATTTTTTCATTAAAATGTTCCGTTTGAGAACATTTCGATTTCACTAAGATTTGAGGTCTTAAGCGAAGACAAAATTACTGAAATAACACCGAAAAAGAGGGTGAAAACGTGTTTAACAAACATAATATCTGCTACTATCAAAAGTGAACCATATTGACTCCTTTTATTGAGTGGCAAACGACACACCAGTAGAATATCATATTAATTATCAATAAGGCTTAAAATATAACATAAGCCTGTGCATACTAATATAAGCCTGTGCGTGCAAAGCTTAAAGTCACTCAATGAGCAATAAATAGGGCTATACTTGAAGCTTGGATAACACATAATTCAAAGATGAGATCCGCACACAAATGAAACTCACTGACATAGCCGGAACAATCGCTAACTTGCAAAACCAATTGTATTAAAGATCTGTAGGGAGGCCTTTGTCCAGCAGTAGACGTTAACAGGTTGAAATTATGATAATAATCATGGTACTGTGGAGGTAAAAGGAAGATCTTCCGCCGAGTATGGTGGTGAGCCCAGGGAACGCGCTTCTTGGAACTTTTATTCTGTCTTGCGAAAACTCTGATAGCGCGTTTCAGGCCTCGGATTCTAATTGGTCACTCTTCTAATGACGTAGAATGTGGCGCGCCGCTACAATACTATACGAATTAGCCAAAATAGCTCGAAACCTTTCAATTCATGAAGGAAAAAAAATCCACGCCCATAAAAAAAAGGTAGTGATAACCGAAAATCAGATCTCGGGCAGGGACTCGAACTAGTAGTGCGGTTGTACAAGAAATACGCTAACATACGGTATTTGAAAGTAAAAAACTATTGTTTATTTATATTCAATCATGCAGATCCGGCCAGTTAATCAGTTTCCAAAAACATCTAGAAGGCAGATTAATTGACTATATTAAACGAGAAGTTTTTAATAATTTTAATAGGCACATTATTATTACACAAACCATAGCTCAAATCGAAAAATCTCCGCCATCCCAGCGATCCAATGCGGCGCATTGGGGTGGCTCCCGCACAATTTGCTCCTGCTAAGAAATGCAATTACACACAACATTTAGTTGGAATAAATTCCCTATTCTGTGAGTCAAATGCACAGATGGTGCGGCGAATCACTTACCCGGACTTTTATTAGAAAGGGGATGTCCACTGCAGTCCGCAAAACTAGACGGGTTTTTCAAAGCATTTTCCGTATAGTGCAGGCAATTGAAGAAGTTGAGTATGTAAAACATGAGGATCGGATTCTAACGGAGATTTAATCTATAATTCAGAAATAATTTTCTTTCAAATCATTTGAATATAAGTCAAGCGGTTTATTGGTCAATACCGCAATCTTAACACTATGAGGCATTTTAACGGACTTTACGAGAAATAAGACTTCATAAGTGTTATAATAGTGGTCAAGAAAGTTTAAAGTAGGTAATATTATTATTCAAATCTTCTCGGATAATGTTCGTATATTTCGTATATTGTTTTATCCATATATCGCCGGAATTCATTAATCATCATCACCATAAATTAATAAAATAATTTAATAGCATAGCACAATACATATCTTAATTGGAGTGTTGGTTCCAGTTTTTGGGTTTTACATTTTCAACTACCCATAGGATCAGTCTAGTATAGTAATAAAAGGGGAACAGCGAATTTCGACGAAATTGTCAGCCAGCAAATGCAGTGAAACTGAACGATATATCTCAGTAATATTATAATCTAGCTAAGTTTTTTTTATGCAATCAGTTTCTGCAAAGGCCCACATCTCTCAGTGGCCAGACCCTTTATTTAACGAATGGCTGTATACCGAAGGTATGTTATACCGAATTTTGTTTTACCAAAGCACACCGAAGTGACTTCAATGGTAAAATTTCGGTAAAACAAAATTCTGTATAACGTTAATTCGGTATACAGCCATTCGGTTGATTGCTTTCCGAAATATGACTTTGCACTCGTTTTTCGAACGGCCACATTCCCGAACGGCTAACAGAGTGCCAAGTGCGAGTTTTTTCACTCACGAAACGCGCTCGATAACTACAACGTAAACGAGCATTTAGTATGGAGAAATTTTAGTTCAGCGAACTGTCCGCAGATGGCGTAGTTTCAATTCCATACAAAATCGCGTTTACGCTCTCGCTATCGAGCGCGTTTACTTTGGTTGCAAAACTCGCACTCGGCACTCAGAATCGATCGTTGTAATACATTGCTTTGACAATAATAATAATAAAAGAAAAACATTTAGTTTGGTGCTGTTCAGTGATTATTATTTTTTATTTTTTTTACTATCTTTCCGCCGCGGCTCCAGCCTCGTTAACAGTTTTTCCCGTGGAAATGAGGCATTTACCCGAGGTAAAATGTAGCGTATGTTAAGTACTCGGAGTGAATGAAGCTTTCTAATGGTGAAAGAATGTTAAATTATGTCATCAAAATCTAAAGATCTACCTTATACTTCTGTGAAACTGACTTAAAATTTTAAAAAGCACAAAAGCGCTATCGAATTTTCTAGAATATTTGTCTTCCGCTAGGCTTACGGGCGTTGTAAGAGCTAAGACTAAGCTAGTGCCATGTTATCTGGTTCTGTGCACTAGGTTACGAGCCACATCCGAGCTATCAGGGCTTCACACTTCACGACACACTCGCTCCAGACTAGACAGGGCCGGACCAAGTTTATCACTTATAATTTTACTAGCGACCCGCCCTTGCACCGCACGGGAAAATGGTTATTGTGGGTTATCCTTAAGTATATTATGCATGTATTATACATATAATCCTTACTCTTGAATCACTCTATCTATTAAAAAAACCGCATCAAAATCCGTTGCGTAGTTTTAAAGATTTAAGCATACATAGGGACATAGGGACAGGGAAAGCGACTTTTTTATGCTATGTAGTGATTATCTTCAATACCTATTCTATAAAATTTTAATTCAATATTCATAAGAAATATTTTATATAGGTGTACCTATATCATTATGTTGTGTATGTGTGTGAGGATAGTATGTGTTGTTTTTTTTGTATAAACTAGCTGCCACATTGATAATATCCTATTCTCAGATCTACGCTATAGGTATACATAATATAAAATTTCATCAAGATATACGGTCAAGCCGTTTCGGAGGAGTATGGAGTATAACAATATACAGTAGTACAACATTCTGAGGGCACTAGGTAACAGATGGGACTCCCCTCTCTTAAAAAAGTGGATGGGTCTCCACGTTTTGTTAAATTAAGTTTTTGTTTATTCATTTTTACTTATTAAGTCCTACTAACCCTGATTTTTCTAAGTTTTTATTGTTCTGTTTACTAACACTATGGATTGTACTTTGATCCGAAATAAAAATATTATAATTATTATAACTGTGAGTTTTTTTACGTACCTATTAGATACTTTTATTTACGAGTATTTAATGTGAAGGAAAAAAATATAATATTGTATTTATATGAAAATTTATCATCAGTACCTATATTTGTTAGCACTTTAAAAAGGTACCTAGTTGATGGATATGATTTTTCATATTATATAAATATGGAATGTTACAGAACAATTTTAACTCCGACCCTGAATCTTCAGGCAACCAAACCAAATGTGTATAGCTTTCCCCACCCGACTTCTATTACAGACCTTTTAGCTATTTTGTTCTTAAATATCAAGCCTCAATAATATTTACAATTAAATGTAATAGGTGTACACCCTTCATTTCAGAACGATTGCAAAAAACCTAGTTTAATTTACTTCTGTTAATTTATTAAATCACAAGATTTGTAACTATTTACTGCAGGAAAACACCTCATTTAGTAACTAGGAAGTAATAAAAATGCGGGCAAAGACACACAATACAATACAGTACAGTACAGTACAGTACAATACAATACAATACAATACAATACAATACAATACAATACAATACAATACAATACAATACAATACAATACAATACAATACAATACAATACAATACAATACAATACAATACAATACAATACAATACAATACAATACAATACAATACAATACAATACAATACAATACAATACAATACAATACAATACAATACAATATAATACAATACAATACAATACAATATTCTTTATTGACACCAAAAATGTCCATCCTAATAAGTGCGGTGTGTGTGTTGTTTGTCCCACTAAGGGTTAAGCCAGACGAGCGTAAACGTTGTGAGTTGCGTTTTTTCGGTCGCGTAATTTTTGTTTCATACAAATTCGAAACCCATGAGCGCCGTTATTCCGTAGCAGTAGAAGCGAGTTTCGTAGTGTGAGTGTCCAGCCGCATGTGCTAGCTGTACATCAATCTAATATCCTATCTATTTACTAGAATTTGCGTGGCGAATTAAGATTCATTTATTACTCATACATTCCATTTACTATTAAGAATTTACTATTAAGAATTTCAGTCAGCATTTTACAAGTACATTTACTTAACCATTAACTTTCAGAAAATAGTATTTTATTACCAAATTCACTCCCTCATGTACTTTTTCCATTCATAAATTACTTTCAAAGAAAATTAGATGTAATAAATTTCATACCTTTTCACATATTTCTTCACCCGGTTCACCTACCTAATTTATTTACAATGTGGTTTTAGAATCAAAATGAATTACACGCAACTCAGTCTACAGCGGTTGCCGAATGGCATACTCGAATGAGTAGACTATATTAGGCTCTCTACGCATTAAACGATTACCCACAAGCCGGTTAACCAGAATAAAAAAAAAGTATGTAAAACTGGATTCCATACGCACTGTGATGGGGCTACCGCCCAACCGCTGCGGTTAATTCAGACCGAATGAACAGCGCAAAATGACGTAGGCTTGTGTCAGTCACGTGGTCTAATAGTTAGACCTTGTTTTCTTAGACCATGCTCCAGACCGACTGAATGCTAGGTCCGTCAGGCAGATTGGACGATAGTATGGTCCAAGAAAACAAGGTCTAACAAGAAGACCACGTGACTGACACAAGCGTACGTCATTTTGCGCTGTTCATCCATGTCAGGCACGCACGCACGCATTCTACAAGGATGAATAGGCAAAATGACGTAGAAATGACGTAGGCTTGTATCAGTCACATGGTCTTCTTGTTAGACCTTGTTTTCTTGGACCATGGACGATAGGAAGTATGGTGTATGTATGGCCGGCCAGCATCACACGATAAAGTAGTCCGTGAAAGTTTGCGAAACTGTTTGATTCGAAGTCTAAATTTACCTTCCTTAAGTGGCCTCCAAGTTTTAAATGTATTATTTAATGTTTCAGGTTCGCTTTTGGGTCACGAATTTAATAAGAGAGAGAGAAGAGAAGAGCTGTATTCAGCTCAATCGGTCCTGAAGTTTCAGAGAAAATTGGCGCTGACAGACAGACGGACGGACAAACTTCCGAGTGATCCTGTAAGGGTTTCATTCCTTTTTCCTTTTTTTTAAACAGAACCTTTAAAAGCGACTTTAGTCCAGCAGTGAACTGTCACAGGTTGTAGCCAAAATACGATTCCGACTCCGAAAATCGTAACACACTTTTTATTATTTAAGAGCGCCGTAAACGCATCGGCCGAGCCGCGAGGAGTCGTAAAAATTTGATGACGTCATAAAAAGACAAAAAATATTATGATGTTCAGTAAAAATATATATTATATTCCGTCTGGGAGCGGACAGCGATAAACATAGGTAATGGGTTCGACCTGTCTCACACTTGGTCGTCGTTAATGTATGTACTTTGACTCATAGATCAAAATTTAAAAGTAGATCTACGGACTTATAATTGTATAAGTCCGTAGATCTACTTTGATATTGATCAAACGCAAAGCATGGCACTGCGTCAACCAGAGAGGTGGGAGCCGCTTCGCTTTAAGCGACTCCCACCTCTCTGGCGTCAACTATCAACTTATACATGACTATACAGATATCGTACCGTTTCAACTGTATTAAATTCTTTCATTTAAAAAAAGTATTTACTCTCACTTCAAGGTTAAATCAACATCAGACAAACTGTGCCATGAAGGAAGAAAAAATTTTACGCGCCAATTTTTTTTCCTTCATGATCTGTGCTGTCGATTAGCGACTGAGACAGCAACTGCGCCATGCTTGGTTCTGGCCATGGTCCAAGAAAACAAGGTCTAACCGTTAGACCACGTGACTTGAATTCTGTTCATCCTAGTCGAATGCGTGTTAATAGACAAGGATGATCAGCATGATGACGTAGGTTTGTGTCAAGTCACGTGGTCTAACGGTTAGACCTTGTTTTCTTGGACCATGGTTCTGGCGTAGTTTTGACGGTGCCGTTCTTTGAGCGGCTTTCGTGTATCTGTTATTTAATTTAATCAAAGCATTGACACAGGGCATTGGCCTTTATTTTTGAGGGTGATAATAGAAGTGTTGGTTTATTCAAAGTAGGTATAAATTAAGTCCCTTTTTTATTTACCTTCTGCATAATAGCTCATTTTCAGTCGTTGGTATTTTCGGCTAATACTTAAAATAGTTAAACTGAAACAGAATATTCCATAATGGTATTTTCGTTTGACTGTAATTTTTGGCTGAAATCGAGAAAAAAAATCTACATCTATAGGTACTCGAAATAACGACTATAGACTAAGAAATCTAAAACTCAGGACTAAATATTAGTCAAAATAGGCCACAGAAAATAAGCTATACTTGTACGTTTGAGGCTTTTGCTAGTTGTGACGTATTTAACAAAAATTATCGCGTTTAGGTCCCGATAAAATACGAAACAATGTATCTATTCTTTCGACAGAACTGGTGAGAAACATTCTTAAATTATTGCAATTTTCAACTACACTAGCTGTCATTTTGACGGCATTTACAAAGTAGTACTAGTAATAGTAGTATAGTAGTACATTAAGAGTACATTCTTTGCTTCTACAATCGAAAATACTACGCATAAAAGTGTCAGCTAAGGTGCAGCGGGAGATTTTCCAAAACCTTTGAAAGAAATTGAGATCTTTTACAGTAAAACAATTTTAATAAAATAACAACATTTTTAAACTTTGCTCATTCATGGAATCTGCAAAGAAATTCAAAAGTCCATATCAGTTTTGGTAATAATGATAAGTAAATTGGCTATATTACAAAGAACTCACGAACGCACGTGTTAATTTGAGCAGTCTCTTCAACAATAATTTGGCATCATTATTATACTGAACTTGTATATTATTGACGTCAAAAATTCAAATTAAAACAACGCATTTAATTCATTCATTCATTTTAATTTTTCGCTTCGATTTAAGTATAGGATTTTTATACATATAGATAGGTATACGCGATATTTACTACCTTCCGTTAATAGCTTCTACATTTTATGTCCCCACCGAGGGGCTTGAGATAACCCTGAGATCGGGGTGAATAGTGCTTAGTCGACCAAGCAGAGTGCCAAGTGTGAGTTTTTTACTCACGAAACGCGCTCGATAACTACAACGTAAACGAGCATTTAGTATGGAGAAATTTTAGTTCAGCGAACTGTCCACAGATGGCGTAGTTTCAATTCCATACAAAATCGCGTTTACGCTCTCGCTATCGAGCGCGTTTACTTTGGTTGCAAAACTCGCACTCGGCATTCTGGCCCAGTGCGGGTTGGTTGATTTCATACACAACATTTTTACAATATTATAAATTAATATTTAAAAAATAATAAAAAAACTACAAAAAACAATCGCAAGTATAAATTATATCACATAGATGATGTAATTATAATTATGTAGGTACGTATAATATATACCTTTACCGGTACTTAATACCCTTGCAAGTTCAGTACTCAAGGACCCATTGAAATTTGCGCCTCAGTTCACATCGACTCCCATCTAAATACTAACCAACCGTATATCGCTTATATTTCCGCTTCGGTACATTGACAATTTGAGAACCCACTGATGAATTTCTGATTGTATTGAACTTAAGCAAATGTTGTTCGTATTGTTAACCGACAAAATGGAAGGGTTAGGGGCTAATTTTCACTTCCTAAGGGCCTGGCCACAGCTTCGCGCGACGCCGCCGCCGCCGCCGCCGCCGTCGCGCGAAGCTGTGGCCAGGGGGTAATGTGGCAATCTCAATTTCACATGCCACGTTTTCTTTGTTATAAAAGGTGATGACGATATTACGGGAACGGTGAGTTTAAAATACTTTTTACTGTGGACACTCTTTCCACTTGATTTGAACGTTTTTCTTGCAATTCAAATTTGAATTGTTTGGACCAGAATACGAATGCTGTAAAAACGATTTGTAGAAAACTAACTGTAACGAGGTGCTTTGTAACCTCATTCCCGCCCCATTTTCCATTTCTTTCTCGTCTAAATTCAATCATTCAATTTTGGAATTCCTTCGTCATTCATACGACATCTTCAGTTTTTTCCTTGACTACCGACCTAGACGGTCGTATTTCTTTAAAACGTGTATAATTTTGTATAGTTTAAGTTTATTTCATACTTGTTTTTGTGTATAAATGTAAATAAACCAGTTCTCGTATATTTTACCACTAGTGCGTGGAATTCCCATCTTCCAAACTTCAATCTTCGGCGGCATCTTTCGGCTCGCCAAGAACCTGGTGACATAACTAATCCTAAGAGCATCGTCGGTGGCCCGGTGGCTAGGGCATTGCTTTCTGTTCCGAATACGACAGTTCAAGCCGCGGCATGTAACAATGTGTTTTCGATTTTCAAATTCATATTATGAATGTTCTTGAGACGCTCTAGGTAACGGTAAAGGATTTTCCTTTTCTACGTGGGTGCAAACCTCGGCACGTACCAATGTGTTTTCGATTTTCGAGTTCATAATTATGTACGTTTATTCGATGTTCTTACAGTGAAGGAAAACATCGTGAGGAAACCTGCACACACAAGCGAAGTAATTCAAAGGTTGTGTGTAAAGTTGACCAACCCGCACTGGGGCAGCGTGGTTGATTAAAGCGTATTCACCCTGAGTCAGGGTAGGCTTGAGCCCCTCATTAGGAACATAATATGGGTTGATTGATAACAAGCAAATCTTAAATGCATAGGCATACATAGAGTGACCTTTTCTTCTTGTATGGCGCTTCCTTAATGATTTCGCCAATGTCAAGTGTTTATAAACTTTTTAAAAGACTTTTTATTTGTTTCCATTAATGTAATTATTTGTCCTCATACTATGTCTTCCATACAAGACTATAGGGCGAGGAAGTGTCTAAAAACCAGCCTTCGGTGGAACCTCTATTCTATGGGTCCATGAGACATTTCTTTTTGCCTAAATTGCAAACTTGTTCGTAATTTCTTATTTTTAATTTAAAAAGTTTTATCTAAAAATTTTCGGAACTGTAATACCTAACTTTATGTAATCTAGACAATAAACTTGATTTAGATTTTTTTGTTTCTGATAAACTGCATGTAATAAAGCTTTGTGAAAGAACAAGCTGCTATTAAATTAAAACGGATGTATGTATGTATCAGTAAGAAGCTCAATCATATGGTTATCTATAAAGTTCGTAGGGTTAGAGAGAACAAACAACTTATATTTACCTAAACAAACAGAACAAAACTTTTGTCAAAGTAACCAATCAATTAACCATTCGATATTCAAAATAAATTGCCAGTCACGCAGCACCATGGCCAGTAACAAAACCGTAAATCCCAAAACTTGGATAGAGGTTAAAAACCCTTGTATTACGGTTGACCTTTCACTGCAGCCTTTGACCGGTATAAGCCGGCGCATAGATGAACACTAAAATTAAATTGGTCAAACAGACAAAAACACTACGCAAAATCACACTTACTACACACAGAATTGAGATTTTGATGCGCCTAAAGGCCTTATTATAGTGATAGATCACACCATCCAAGATCGTTATTTAATAAAACTATAGCTACTTACACGATTGTCGGTGTCGTTTAAGAAGAAACTTGCAAGTAAGATGACATTTATATAAGGTATTTGAAAAGTGTAGCTTAAGTATTACGTGTGACGATAACAAGTTTGTTGGGTTATTCCCCGAGGCCGCCTTCCCGGAGGTTACTGATTTTGTTTTTGTTTTGTTTATACAAATAATTAGAAAATCGGTAATCTCCGGAAACCCAGGAAGTAACCCAGTTTGGGCGTTTATTGTGGCTCACATAATTCGAGAAAATTTCAATAAGGTCGGTTTGTCTCAGCGATTTGACCGCGAAAAAAAGGCAAGTCTTTGTCATCATTAACAGCTCATACTCGTATATGTCCCCACCGAAGGGCTCAAGACTACTCTGAGATTAGGATAAATATGCCTTAGTCGACCACGCTGGCCCAGTGCGGGTTGATCAACTTCACACACAACCCTTGAATTAGGTACTTCGCAAGTATGTGCAGGTTTCCTCACGATGTTTTCCTTCACCGTAAGAGCGCCGAATAACGTAATATAAACTCGAAAATCGAAAACACATTGGTACATGCCGAAGTTCGTACACACGTACTTCCGAATGGAAGCTAGCCACTTGGCCATCAACGCTCTTACTGCCCTAAGCCCTTGTAATAGAACTATAAACTGTCGAGTTTTCGTTCGTCTGTTTAACAATGAAAATATTCTAAGTCTACGGGCCGCCCGTTCGTGCATAAAAACCGTCCAACCTCGCACTTGACCAAGCCTATGCATGTGAAAAAAGGTCGATTCATAAGTTATTCAAATTCGCCCCATATCCCTCGTAGATTTATCGGACACAGAGCTTACTGAGTTTGTTCTAGCGTAAATGTTCTAAGTCGAGTGACTCTCAAAGTTTTTTTAATAATCGCTGAGATTTTCTTTAAGTCAATAATTTCTTTTTGTGTGAGTTCAAGCGGCTCAATGATTTTGATGCTAGGGTTTATGCATGAATACGATTTTTTTGAACTATAAAATTTATATACATTTAATGTACAGAAGCCGGCACATGCGGCTGGACATTTTACTATTTTCTATCTCTCTTTTTTTAAATTAAACAAATACCACGGTAATCCAAGATCAAATCGACATCAGACAATCTGCGCCGTCGATTAGCGACTGAGACAGAAACAATGCCATGACTATTTGGTATTCTGTGGCCATGCTTAATTCTGGCGTAGTTTTGACGGTGCCGTTTTTTGAGCGGCGTTCGTGTATCTGTTACTATCATATCATACTATTATACTATAATATTGTAAAGAGGAAAGGTTTGTATTTTTGTGTGTGTGTATGTTTGTAATGAATAAACTCAAAAACTGTGCCGATTTCAAAAATTATTTCACCATTATAAAGCTACATTCACCCTGAGTAACATAGGCTACCTTTTACCGCGTGAAAATGCATCGTTTCGGAAAAACTGTTAACGCTGGCGGAGCCGCGACGAAAAGCTAGTATTTGTTCAAAGTTGTTCACTAACTATCAAAACAAGTTGTGGGCAAAGGGGGCAAAGTTTAGGATGGTCTGGCGGCATGCGGCCGTCTAGTGATTTAGATTTGCGCGGTGAGTTACACCCGCGATTTACCACCGATTCTTGGCTCCAGTTTCTGCGGATGTTCTCCCATCCGCGCTCTAGATATCCAGTAATTTAATAAAACCCTGTAATGCTCGTTTCGGACTGCCGTTTGATGCGGCAAATTTACTGCAGCTCCGAATGTGTGGGGTTGTAGGAACATTCTGTATCCGCAAAATAATCTGAAAGCTTTAATAGACATAGACATGGGCATTATTTATTTGACAGAACACTATGCAACACAACAAACAATAAGAAAAAAAAAACATTAACTCTAGCACATTATACAAGTGAACAAAGGCAACCTTTTATTTCTTGCTTAAAAAAAGGTTGCCGTTGTTTACTTGTATAATATACTAGAGTTAATATTTTCTTGAAAACTTTCAGATCATTTTGCGGATACAGAATGCTCCTACAACTCCATATATTCTCGCTCTTTGTGCACTTATCTTCACTACATAGTATAAAACAAAGTCGCTTTCTCTGTCCCTATGTACCTATGTCCCTATGTCCCTATGTATGCTTAAATCTTTAAAACTACGCAACGGATTTTGATGCGGTTTTTTATAATAGATAGAGTGATTCAAGAGGAAGGTTTATATGTATAATACATACATAATATACTTAAGGATAACCCACAATAACCATTTTCCCGTGCGGAGCCGAGGCGGGTCGCTAGTGTATAATATACTAGAGTTAATATTTTCTTGAAAACTTTCAGATTATTTTGCGGATACAGAATGCCCCTACAACTCCACATATTCTTGCTCTTTGTGCACTTATCTTATGATAGTGATCTACATAGTATAAAACAAAGTCGCTTTCTCTGTCCCTATGTCCCTATGTCCCTATGCTTAAATCTTTAAAACTACGCAACGGATTTTGATGCGGTTTTTTTTAATAGATAGAGTGATTCAAGAGGAAGGTTTATTTGTATAATACATGCATAATATACTTAAGGATAACCCACAATAACCATTTCCAAAATAAAACTCAGTATTAGTTTACGACAAAGCACAAGCTTGTTACCTAATGCTTTACCCTAGAAGCATCCCCAAAGCCGCACATCTGTAAAGATTCTCGTGACGTCAGAGTTACCACTGAAACTTCTCTGTAGCTTCCAATATACGGGTAGCTTAAAAAACTAGCGGTGGTGTTCCGAACTCTTGTTGTTAAACGGACTTAGAATTTAGCCTATGCTCGAGTTTTAAAAGTACTAAACGTGGAAAATTGTGCTAGATATTATTATACTTGTAAGAGCGAGATAAAAGATTATGAGTACTTGAACAGTGACATTTCAAAATAGCCTATTAAAGTAACGGATTAGTTAGATGATGGCATTAGTACAAGCTGGGTTGGAGTGTTGCTAAATGTGAAAATAACATAAAATAAAGATTTTAATTTGAATATTATTATACCATTGACTCTGGCGTTATCGCTGACAAACTATTCATTATTTTTTTTGCAATTTCTGTATTTATTTTGGATTTACTGTTCCATAAACCTGGCCCGGCCCCGACTGTCCTTGTGCCATTTAACGGCATATATTTTTACTACATCATCTTCATATTTAACAGCTCATTACGTCCCCACCGAGGGGCTCGAGCCCAGAAATCAAGGTGAATAGGCCTTAGTCGACCACGCTTGCCCATGCGGGTAGGACAAATTCACACACAACCTTTGAATTACTTCGCAGTGGTTCTCTCACGATGTTTTCCTTCACCGTAAGAGCGTAGAATTAGCGTACATAATGAATTTGAAAATCAAAAATACATTGTTACGTGCCGAGATTTGAACTCGCGAACTTGAAAATGAAAATGAAAATGAAATATGTTTTATTCGAAGTAAGATTTTACAAATCACTTTTCGACGTCGAGGCGGGTTCACAATTTGGCTGTCTTCTGTGGAGAAGAACCCGCCGGAAGAAACTCCACAGGCGTTGCATCTTTTCAAACTATTTTACAAAAAACATTATTTTATACAATTTGATTCATATAACAAAGAGTGCAAACGAAGTATGCAATTAGAGGAAGGCAACCAGTCAAAGTAGAAAAACTAAATTATATAACCAATAAACAACCGGCAATCGACGAGAGTAGACCAGTCCCCCCAAGCAGCTTCCGAATGGAAGTCAACGACTCTTGTCACTTGGCCACCGACGCACTATCTTCTTCTTCTTCTATCTATCTTCTTCCATACTATAATAAAACTGAAGAATCGGCGTGTCTGTATATTGATTGGTTTTTCAAAAAACTTCTTCTTATCGAGTGGGTTTCGACGTTAACCTACCTCACAAACCCTGGTGTCGGAATTATTGTGCCGCCTTAGGCTTCCGACACGGCTCCTATAACGACTACATCCGTTGATAGTAGCCGGGACCAACGGCTTTATGTGCCTTCCGAAGCACGGAATCATCTTTCTTTTCGGACAATCAGGTGATTCAGCCTGAAATGTCCTAACCAAACTGGGGAAACTCTCACAAAGTGATATTTGTTCGGCGGATCCCCACCGGGATTCGAACCCGGAACCTCCGTGACGTCAGACGAGCTTTTGACCACTCGACCACGGAGGTTGTTCAAAAATTTAAACACAAAAATACAAGTTTTGAAAAAAATGACCGTCTGTCTGTTTGTACACGCTAATATCTGAAACCGTTGGACCAACTTTTTACAACGGGAAATAATAAAAAAAACAACGCGGGCGTAGCCGTGGGCAGGCAGCTAGTAATATTACATAATATGTTTTCTTATTTCCGGCTGTTCAGTATGAACATAAAGATAAGTAAATTACTTAATACACAATACATTTTTATGTTTACATTTCGCTTTTTAAAGGCAATGTTCGGAGTAGTTTCCTAGATTCAATTAGTAGATTGCACAGTAGAGGCTAAGTGAGAACACTCAATGAAATTATTTCAAAAGTACACCTTTATTTGCTTTCAAAGCTATTGTGAGAAAGAATAACATACTTGTTCTACTTTCATTCCAAGTAATATAACGACTGGAAGTCTGAATAGTTTACTGGAAAAATCACAAGATAGGTACATTTCTTCATGTCTCGTGTTGTTTCATTGTGTCAATGTAAATCTATATAAATATTGCATTATGTTCTACCAAAATAAATAAAACTACAAAAAAAAAGTAAAGACTAGAAAATAATTAAAGAACTCAATATAATATTGTTGGAACACACGCCAACAATCCATACAAATTACGCATTCGGTGTAAATGACGTCGGCAAATCGTAGAACTTGTCATTTTACAGAATGCTTTGGCATTTTACAAACATTTGGCACTCTATAATATGCCGAAGGCTAATTGTAGAACGCATTCCTCTTGTCATTGAGCGTAATGGAGCTGAATGATGTAGGTCTTATACTGATCACAAATGGGTTTACAAAGATTAATAATAAGTAACTCTTTTTTTTTTCATTTCAAATCAAATTAAACATAGTTATTATATTAAAATCTACGTATTCTCTCACTAACGGGACTGATTTCGCAGAATTAGAATTGTCTTATTCATTTGCTGCGCAAACAGCTGCTGTTTGCGTCTACGTAGATTTTAATGTAATAACTATGTTTAATTTCATTTATTATTTATTTACAGCTGCTGTATATTACACCGCCATTGTTGTTATTTTGTTACAACAGCGCCGCGCGTGGCTAAATTAGGAAACAATTACTTTGCCGCGGCATATTATACAATGCACTCGACTTCATTTGGCAGTTTATAAAATGACAAGGAATTTTACAAGTTGTCTTCGGCATATTGCAAAGCAGCGAGCATTTGTAAAATGCCGATGCATTCTGAAAAAATACGATTTCTACAATTTGCCGGCGACATAAATAAAAAATGGCAACTGTAGAGAGGATTATCTTTATGTTCACAAACTCGCCGGCCATCTATAAAGCCCAACAAATAAAGTTTATGACTGCATGCTCTGTGGTCGGGAGTTGGATGGCTGGACTCGTGTTGTGAGCAACTAGTTTTATTTTTAAAATCGAGCGCTATTTTATCGAAACTAAATTTTACAAGTGAAAGTACAATAGTATGTCACCTCTTACACCACTAAGATAGTAAGATAACATAGTAAAAAGAGTTTACGTAATACGTTTTAATAGAAAAAAAGGCTTGATATTTTTGTTCCAAGTCTTATAGAAATCGGTAACTGCAGTATAATTAAATGCGGTGAGGTTCACCTACCTCACAATCACAAACAGGGGCTCTTATCTTGAAATCAATATCGATCCCGATTTCAACCCAATACAATACCAACGTCAAATTTAGACCGCTACTCTTCAAAATCTGCTCGCCAAGAGTTTATAGTGTGGCATTCGCGAGTACGAAACGCCTGATCTCAATGTCGGCGGATCGGAATCGCCGTCAAGAGTAGCCCCTCAGGTGTCAAGATTATTGAGACGCCTTTGACATGGTAGCCGAAACCATAGTCGGCCTGAGTCGACCTGTTGACCCTAATTCGGGGTAAACTCGAGCTCCTCGATGGGGAAATACATGTTTATTTCGATTAAAGTAGATTCACGCTCACATACAAAATCACACGCTATACACGGCAAAGGGACTACTATTTGGTATTCTGTGCTTCAACTATCAACTTATACATACCTAAACAGATAATCATATTATGTGCATATTATGTTAAATAATTTACTCTTTCATTTTAATTTATTCTTTTTTATTTCTTTAGCGTGTGGGTTTAGAGTATTTTTGAGGTTAACCTACCTTACAAACCCTTGTGCCAGAATCATTGAGCCGCCATTGCGCTTTGAAGACGCTGACGGTTTGGTGGGATTTAGGGTTCGGGCTTACTGGGGGGCAAGCTTGTGCGCTCCCAGCACTCGACTTCTTTTATTGACGAGAGCATCACATTCACAGAGAATGTGAAGAGGGGTTTCTTCTTCATCCGCACAGAATCTACAGTAAGGGTTTTCTGATATGATATCCCATCCTGTTCATGTGCTTATTGAGTTTACAATGCCTAGTAAGGCGTAAGGGCCCTAATGAGTATACGAATGCTCATCCGGTCGAGTTTTAGTATCACAGGACGTGTTCTGTGCTTGGTGCCTTTCCCAGGCTACCAGTTGGAATAGTTTTGACGGTGCCGTTTTTTGAGTGGCGTTCGTGTATCTATGTCTATACTAATATTATAAAGAGAAAAGATTTGTATTTGTGTGTGTGTGTGTGTGTGTGTGTGTGTGTGTGTGTGTGTGTGTGTGTGTGTGTGTGTGTGTGTATGTTTGTAATAAATAAATTCAAACACTGCTAGGCCGACTTCAAAAATTCTTTCACCATTATAAAACTACATTCACCCTGAGAAACACAGGCTAGATTTTATTTCCAAAAAAATTAGGGATCCTTACTACGGTGTAAAAAAAATACCTAAAATATTCCTAATAATTGAATGGGCTTCGAAACTACTAAACCGATTTTAGTGAAACTAGGCACAAAGATATAATAGACCTTGGAAAATAACATAGGCTATGATTTACCGCGGAAAAATTTCTCATTCCCTCGGGAAAAAATGCTAAAGTGGGCGGTGTTGGCACAAAGATAGAATAGACCTTGTGGAAGAATATTGGCTAACTTTTACCGCAGGAAAATACCTCATTCCCACCCAAACTATTAACACAGGCGGAGCCGCGGCGGGAAGCTAGCTAGCAAAATTAATTAATTAATTTTTCGGTAGGTAACAATTTTTACGTGATCGTTGAACTACAGAACCGTATATCCAGCTTATTAGTCTCAGAGCTTCTCAAAGCCGTGTAATTGGCTGTACGGCACATGATAATGAGCCTATGCAAACTAAACTCATTAACCGGTTCCGTCGAGAATGTGCCGGTGCAATCCGGTCCAAACTAGTTCTTAGAGCGTTGTTCTAATTTTAATTGAAAGGGGAGGGTTACGTGTTGCCGTAATTGTAACAACGCGGTTTAAGTGGTTTTGTATGTTTACTGTTTTAGGGATTAATATTTCTATTTTATAGTTTTTAGTAACTATTTGAGTCATTTTTGAAAGTTATAGTCTTAAATTCCTTTTTATGTTTCCAGTAGGCTTACAAGCTCGAGAAGATGTCAAAAGCGACATAGTAGTTCTGTCAATATTTCGCGTTTGACAGCTTCTCGAGCCTGTCGCTTCATACGTAGTAAGCCTACTGAAAGTATTTTAGTACCGTTTTTGAGCCTTTTTACAATATTAGAGTCCTCGGCTTCCGTTCGGAAGCTCGCGGGTTCAAGTCTCGGCACGTATCAAATGTATTTTCGATTTTCAGATTTTAATAATGTACGTTTATTAGATCTTAGGCTAAAGGAAAATATCGTGAGGTAATCTGCGAAGTAATTCAAAGGTTGTGTGTGAAGTTGACCAACCCGCACTGGGCCAGTGTGGTCGACTAAGGCCTATTCACCCTGAGTTCAGGGTATATGACCTGATAACTACGACGAATAACAATCTGCATTTTTAAGGAACACCTGTATTATTGCTAATATATATTAAGGATGTAATAAAATTTATTTGAGTTTAGATTAATAATTTAATTAATTAATAATTTTTGCCCGCCCGCGTTAATAATTTTTCCCGTGGGAATGAGGGATTTCCCGCGGTAAAAGGTAGCCTATGTTACTCAGGTTAAATGTAGTTTCCTATAGGTGAAATAATTTTTGATTTCCTCTTTATAATATTAGTATGAGTATGATGTTCTTGTCTATTTTAGTTATTTGCTCAAAAAGACAATAGTTGCAGCAGAAAGCAGTTGAACAAAACTGCAATATAATGTAAAAGAATGGTGTTAAAAACTTAATTAGGTGTTGTTAATAGGAAGTTAAGTTCTCTTCGTCGCTACGCACACTTCATTACCTTTGAATGGGATCATTAAGACACCCGTTCAAAGAAGATGCGCTTCTCAAATATAACAGGTCTTTTTACAAACAACCAACCATTTTTTTTTTAACTATTTTGTGTCCACTGCTGGGCAAAGCTTTGCTTCCCCTTTTATTACCAAATTAATTATATTTATTTCAAAGTTATGTTTTATATTTTTTGTTGTTGAATTAAAAAAAAGCTCGATTATTTTGTTATACATAGCAGAACTTGAAATAAATACTAAGCCTGACTATCTTTTTAAATTATTTTTAATCTCTGACTCATCTCATCTCTTTAAATTATTTTAATACGAACTAATTCATAGTTAGATGCTACAAAATACCTATGTATGCGTAGTCTCGGGGAGATGAGAAAATTAAGAATAAAATTTTTCGTCATTTCACTACATTAAGTTTAGTAAAACGACAACATTAATCGTGAAATCTGGATTCCGTATTTCCCTGCAATACATGTTCATCTCCATGTATATCCGCTGTCTGGCACCCATAGCACAGGCTCTGCCTAGTTTGGGGTCAGATGGCCGTATGTTATGTCAAAAAAATATATATGTTGGATAAAATTTGACTATTAGACTATCTTCATAGAAACGGACCTGCTTATCCATAAAAATTCTAAATAGTACAAAAACTAAAACATGAAATGGTGAATAAAAACGTTTCTTTCCATTATTTGTCACAGTCATAAGTTTTTATTATTTTCGTGAATGATAGATAAGATAAAATATCAATTTGAAACCACATGGTAGTAAAAAATGTTACAATAAAATTAAGACACACATAGACCCAGGCGGGCACAGCAATTTTTTAATCATTTGTAGAACATGTTATTAAAAGAATATTTTCAGTTTATTATTAAATCATAGGAATTACCTACTTTAAATTTATTGTTTAGATTTATCCTTGTGCATTATTATTTTATAATACTTTACTATGACTCTGTATACTGGATTACTGGCATTCTCAGTCGTTGCATATGCATGGCAATATAATACATACGTGCAGCGCGAACAGCGAACGGTGGTGCGGCAAATTAACAGAAAATTAGAGCAGATGAGCTCGTTAAAGACGCTATTGGGGGAAGAAGCGATCATTTGTGTGTATTTCGATGCAAATTCTGCTATCTGAGACACAGTGTCAGAAGGGTTGATGAGCAAGATTTTTTTTGTTTTTAGTTTTAACTTCTGTTTCGTAGACCCCCCACACTGGCGCTGGACGTCGCGCTCACAATCATAGGCAGGAAAGCGAGTGAAAAAAAAGAAAGTTATGTTCGAAAAAAATGTTCTGTACCAAAAAAAAAACGCAGCGCTGACTACGCCGCCGCCGCTGGAAAGACGCCAATGTGGGGTGTCTGTTAATTAACTTTTACTTGTTTTGAAACTTAATAAAATTAGAGTAGGTACTATAAACTCATTATTGAATATGAATGAATCAAAAGAAGTTCTATATCAATTGATGGCGCTAGTGGACTGTAAATAGGCACGCAATAAGCCACTTAAGATTCGATGCAAATTCAAAATAAAATACCTATACACCGATCTTTGTATTTCGTCACAGAAGAAATTAATAGTACTAACCCGTACAGAAAGGACACTCACCCCCCCGCCACAAAATGAGTTTCCCTCGCCCCGCACCCCTCAGGCGCCGCGGGACTCCGCCGGTGGTGTTCAGGGGTGTTTTACATAGCGCCTAGCGCCATTGACTTGTAGTTGATATTCAGTTGTTATTCAAAAGAAGTAGCTTGTCAAAACGCGTTTTCTGTATGGAGTGACCGAGTGGTTTCGTAGTGCATCTAGTGACAGACTGCAAGCCTCTCGCTCGCCTATGCGGTAACTAAACCCGAATCCCTTAGTCGCCGTCTACGAAACCCAATGGGAATGACATGGAATGGTCTTATTCCATGGTCAAAGAAAACAAGGTCTTGCATTCGAACCACGTGACTGACAAGCCTACGTCATCATGCGATGCGACAAGGATGAACAGTGCAATATGATGACGTAGGATTGTGTCAGTAACGTGGTCCGAATGTAAGACCTTGTTTTCTTAGACCATGTCTTATTCTCCCAAGTCCGGTGAAGCTTGATTGGTCGTACCTTTTCGACACAAGCATAGGTCAATTAAAAAAAAAAAAAAAAATCTTATTCTAAAGCCAGGACTACACGGCACAAATTCAAATACTTCAAATTAGTAAAGATGCGTAAACTGTATTATGACAATAAAATACGTGGCACAGAAACTAGCAATGGAAATAACTTGACGCAAATCGACTGGGATGAAACGCAGTACTAGGTGTCTCAGCGGTCGAGCTTTCATGTACTTGAGAAAGCGCCTCAAATCACCCTTTGTTCGTTCATCTGAAAAAATTATAAATGCTTTTTATTTTATTTAGGATAACAACAGCAGTTTAATTTTTAAAAAAATGATACTTGCTGTCTGCCCGCGGCTACGCCCGCGTTGTGTTCCGACTTTTCCGTAGTAATTTTTAACAGATTAAAAGCATCCAAGATATTGACCATTGATATAAAAACCACTATGCAACATTTCATTCCAATCGGTCCATTAGTTTCGGAGATTTGCCCGTACAAACAGACAACAGACAGAGAAACAAGAAAAAAAAATTGTCTGGATGATTATGTTCTATTTCACTTCTTACATCCTCCTGATTCGGATTTCGTATTTTTTTTCTATGTACAGACATTTGACTTCTACAGTTTTATTATATAGATAATATATTATTATGAAGTGAATATGAAGTCTGAAAATACCTCATTTCCATGGGAAAAACTGTTAACGCGAGAAGAGCTCCGGGGCGTAAGCTAGTATTACATAATATATTTTATAATTGTAAATATTACAACACACCTATGTCAGATCTAAGATGTTCATTCAGAAGGAGTTTCAGTTTGTCCAATTGAGAATACAGGATTTCCACAAATACGGCAGGATACAGAAACTGCATGGCAATGTTGTAGACAAATATACATTCCGTTAATATTAAAATCCATGGTTCCTAAGGAGATAAATGTTACATGACACAATCAGTTGTTACACCCGCGGCTCGTTAGATCCAGTAGGCCTACTATGTAAGTAGCGACAGGCTCGAGAAGCTGTCTAACGCGACATAGTGACATTAGAGCCATAGCAGTTCTGTCATATGTCACGTTTGACAGCTTCTCGAGCCTGTCGCTACTTACAACATAGTAGGCCTAACTGGGCGAGCCTGCGAATGCTAACTTGAATAAGGATGTAGTAAACGACGAGGAACACTGTTTAGTTATATATTAAAACGGGGTAAATGGAACTTTTAGATCATTTTATAAATATAATAACATGTAAAAATTTAATTAGTAATTTCCATGAAGGAAAAAAAGTTGGTTGGTAATTTCACTAATAATTTGGAGTGCGGTCGACACATTAAGTAAATAAACAAAAAGTGAATATAAAAATGGACGAAATGACGGATGAATGACGAGTGAATTCCAAAATTAAATATTCGAATTTAGACGAAAAAGGAATGGTAAATGAGATGATAATGAGGTGGCATGAAAAGCACCTCGTTACATAGGTAGAGTCTGTTCAATAAGTCAGTTTACATGGGTAAGTTACGAAAAATCTCCTAAATGTTTGCCTGAAAGAAATTGCTACTTTAGGAATAAGGCCACCTATTGATTTTTTTTTTGTGTTCACTTTACAAGAATTTGACAGCAAGAATGGGGTTGCCAGAATGCGATTTTTAATTTCTGCTAAAATTGCCCGTGTAAACTGACTTATTGAACAGACTTCTAGTAATGATTACTTTCTTGAAATAAAATTCATTATTTATTGTTACACTAGCTTTCCGAAAGAAGTATTTTCCCGCGGTAGAAAGTAGCCTATGTGTTATTCTGATGTATAAGCTATATTATTGTAAAGTTTAATTAAAATCCAGATCTTAAAATTAAGATCCAGACATTAGCGTGTACAAACAGAAAGACAGACGGACATTTTCTTCAAAACTTGTATTTTTATGTTCAGCTACACTCCCTTTATCACCTACATTCAGTTCTTTAAAAAACAAATCTATGTACAGACACGGCGATTCTTCAGTTTTATTATAGTAGGTATAGAAGAAGAAGAAGATAGAAGATAGATAGGTAGAAGATGTAGGTACGTTTTTAGGTCACGATTTACATACGTTAACCAAATTTCAATTTTAAATGTGATATTTTTCTATCGTAAAAAGTAATATTTTAACTCCATTTCTCTCTGTGCAAAAACTCTGGTCAATCAGCTGCTTAATTTCAGAATGAAAGAAGGACAAACAAACGCATCTTCGCATTTATAATTATTTGTATATATTAGGAAGTATAAGTATTAAATTATTTTCTTACCTTATTTTTAATATACACAAGCAACCACCACAAGGTTACCATCAGTTTTGGTATTAACACCAGTACTTGAATAATTGACTAAAATTAAAATTAAAAGTGGTACTTTTAAGAAATATTTATAATTTATATACTATTGGTATGTAGTATTCATATAGGTACCTACTTGTATAAATTATGAGTAACTAAAAAAAAATTTACAGGTACTTACGAAATAATCATAAAAATGTGATATTTTGTCAAAACAGTCCGCTAATTTTATATATTTACGTTCAACAATATTTAGATTTTTAACGGAAACATCAATTTTTTTATTCAAATTACGTATGTTACAGGCAAAGTAAAAATATATAATTATCTGCATAAGTGCTGTATTGTCTAAACCAAGTCCACTAAGATTGTAGAATAAATAATGCGTTGAATTAAAATTATGACAGTAAGATACACTATAAACACATTGAAAAGCAAGCAAAACCCCTTTGATTACGAATAATCCGTTAAAAAACATTATAATCAATGTATTGACTGAATATCTTTCAGTATTCGTGATAGTATATATTTCATTTATATCGACCAAGAAATTAAAAACAGTATACTTAAGAATATTCAAAGCGATACAGTTTACGGTGTATTGAACTATATTGAAGGCAATCCATATCTGAAAATCATTATTTAAAACTGGTGGTGATATTAACATCAAAAAGTTATAAGTGGTTGATAAAAATGCTAGGAATTTTGCAATTTGACGGTATTTTTTATTTACAGCTTGCAAAAAGCCGAAGTTTAGTCCGAATAGGAATTGAGAAATAAAGAAAAACACTTTGAGGAATTTGGGAATTTTGCGATCCGTTTTACTCAAAGTTTTTACTCTCGACATATTTGTACTTTTTTATTTTTAAAATAAAAACCAATATTTTGGGAACTATTGTTTTGTCTGTGGCTTTTGCACTTTGTACACGTTGTTACGTTTTTGATCGGATCTTAAACTATAACATGACTAAGCAGTAAACACTATAGATTATACTATAGGCAAGTAAGTAATTATTGTTCCATTTTCGATTGAGTTCATTCTTACACGGGGCTACCGAAATTGAACTGCCCGAAATTGAAATATCCAGATCTTTTTTATTTATTTATTAATCTGTTTGTCTGTTTGTACGGGCTAATCTCCAAAACTACTAGACCGATTTAAATGAAATTTTGTGCGGTGGAAACTTATACCCCAGTTATGATCTTAATTACTTTTTATCCCGGGAAATTAAAGAGTTCCCGTAGGATAATTAAAAAACTATAGTAACTTGTGCGGGCAGCGCGGGACCGGTCGTTGTGGAAATCTTTAGGCCTTTGTCCAGCAGTGGACGTCTACAGGCTGAGATGATGATGATGATGATGAGTAACTTTTAAACGGCTCAGTACATTGTACGGGCTAATCTCCGGAACTGTTGGACCGATTTGAATAAAATGTTGCATGTTGGTACCTTATATCCTCGGTCAACATCTTACATACTTTTTACCAAGGTAAAATGTCTCATTCCTACGGGAATTCAAAAATCTTTTTGTGCCCGGAAAAGTCAAAAAAAAAACGCGAGCGTAGCCGCAAGCAGACAGCTAGTCTATCATATGTGTGGTGGCGCATAAGGAACTTGAAAGTAACTAGTTATGAATCAATAGCTCTGTGTTAGAATGAGCTTAGCTATTACATTAGAGGAAATACCACTTAAAGAAAATTAATTAGATTATTATCGATTGGTGTTTAATAAAGACGACGTATTTTTTGTTTGTATAAGTACGGCTCTCCACTTGTGGCTATCGAGTTTTTTTTCTATGAAAATAAAGATTATCCTGTGGTAAAAATAAATTACTTTTAAATTAATTTAGAGAATCACATCAATGTGTAAAGGAATGGTAAACTATACTAATAAGCTCATCCACTGTTGGATTAACTTTCCCTTTAAAGCTTTATAGGAATGAGTTGCCATAATCCCCACGCATCGGGGTTCGCAGTTGTTGTTGGGCACACAAATGAAAGTTGCAACCTATTCCCTTTACTATGTAGGAACCTCTATATTATGTAGATTGTAGGCATCTAAACTAACCATTAGGAAAAGATGTAGGTATTTAAACAGGGAATCATACCGCAAAATAAAAAACTTAATAAAGAAATTATGTAGGTCATTTTACAAAACCACCGCAAATGCGAACTAATTGCCACAGAATATCAAATTTTAATTTTCACTCCATCAAGTAGTTAATACGAAACAAAGGCGTATTCTAATTAGGGGACCACCATAAACCACGGTACTTGCTTAACTAGTGGGTCTAAGTGGCCAAGAGGGCAACGAGTAGTTTCGCAAACTTGCTCCGTAATTTGACAAGTTTTCAGCGGAGTTACCTGCCCCGGACCCCGGATTTACATTTATATTACGAGGGATGGGACGGTGCGAGATATTCGAATATTATAATATACGAAATATGATTTTCAAATGTACACTGTAAAATGCTTCGATTGATTCGAAAAAATGCTAGATACAATTTTACGCTTTGCTTCCAATAATTATTCGTATTGACTTGGCTTGCGCTGTATTGCAATATCAACGATTACCGGACTTGTCTCAAAACATCTGTCTCCAAATAGTCATCGACATCAAAAGACATGCGAGCGTTGGTGGCCAATTGGCTAGGCTCGTTGACTTCTATTCAGAAGTTCGCAGGTCTAAACGGCCTCGTAGCCTAGTTGGTAGTACGTCTGCCTACGAAGCACAAGGTCGTGGGTTCGAATCCCGCCCAGGGCAAACGTTCGTGTGATGAGCACTTGTGTTTACCGTGTGTCTGGATGTTGTATATTTATATATGTCTATCAGCTGTCTGACACCCATAGTACAGGTTTTGCCTAGTTTGGGGTCAGATGGCTGTGTGTGAGATGTCCCACATATAAAAAAAAAACCTCGGCACGTACCAATGTGTTTTTAATTTTAGTATTCATATTACATGTACGTTTATTCGATGATATTAAAGTGAAAGAAAACATTGTGTAGAAACCTGCCACAGCGCGGTGGACTAAGGCACATTCCCCTGATTTCAGGGCAGGCTCAAGCAACTCGGTGGGGACATATTATATGAGCTGTTAACGAACAACACTTAGAGGAAATTTTGCTTAGTAGTAATCTAAGCCAGAAATCCACACATTACTTAAACTTACCATGTAGGGAAAAAGAACCGGCTTAAAATTTTCATGGCGAAGAAATAACACTGTTACTGGAACAGAACTTCTTTATGCTATACGGCACCAGGCACAAACCAATATCTGTACACATGACAAGTAACAAGCTTAGAACTATAATAGAGATTATCAAATACTGTAAAAGTTGTTTTTATTAATGACTCACGCGCCTGGGTTGCTTAATCCGGTTTAAATGCCATCTGTGCTAATACCACAAAACTACATATTTGATATGATGAAGAGCTTCTCAAATAAATTACTACGCAAATACAATACAATACAATACAATACAATACAATACAATACAATATTATTATATTCTTATACAATATTCAAATCATAGGTGGCCGGTGTAATTTTTTCTTAAAATGTTTTTTCTCTTCGATGTTTTCTATGCATCAATAGGACTCTGTATAGTATCGTTTTCGTATTTTTCGTATTCACAAGTATATTATAACGAGTCCCATCACTATGAACCCAACCCGTCATTACAACTTCTCCAAAATTTTAATGTCTTACAAAACATTACAGTTGAAAAACAATGGTGGGAACTTTCAGAATTTGAATAGAATATAATTTGAATAAAGGCGTACCTACTGCTTTCCTGAATATAAATTATTTCTTTGAATGAACTGGATTTTTTCTCGCTTTCCTCTCACATTATATTTTGTTTAGTAAATTTTTTATACGAAGAATACTTCACTATCTCCGAAAAATTAAAGTAGGTACCTATAAAAAAATAATAATTGAAAAGACAAATTTCTCTATACATAATTTTTTTTTTTTTAAACACTTATTGACCTCATATCCGAAGTTAAGAAGCTTTGCTTAAACCAAGATCGGCTCTCGTCTCAAATTTATTTCGACTTTTTTTTATCCTAATTAACGATATTAGTACTTGTACATATTAGTACGAGAGCCCACGACCAAAACCATGTCTCATAGCAATACGGCATAAACCCTATAAAATCGTTAGATTGTATGATTCTGAAGCCGACTAGGTGTGTAGTAACGGTCGAAAGTGTAGCAACTGCGTGGGAGGCCATTTCTGCTGTGTCAAAAAAAAAGGCAGTCGGTATTATAGCAATACGTCTGATAGTGAAAATGTACATAGATTTTATAATTATTATTGTATTACGAAAAAGTTTGTTTTCAGACGTTTTGCGCGTAGCATATAGCCTGAGCGCATTTTTGAAAATGTCAACAAATTTAGCCGACCTGTATCATAGCAATACGGATAATTTATTTTTCAAACTTTTCGTATTGCTGCCAGGAATACCAAAAACCTGTTTTCAGACACTTTAAGTGTAGCATATACTCCCATATAAGTTGTCTGAAAGAGAAGGTGCTACACTTAATTTGTCTGATATAATTTTTTTGCACATGTGGACAACTTATTTTATCATGTCCAACAATTTTCAGACATATTGCTATGATGCAGTTCGGTAAAATTCTTTGACAATTTTGAAAATTCGGTCAGATCAAACGCTACGCGGAAAATGTCTGATATTGGTATTTTCGAGTTCAGGATAATCGTATCTATCGATTTGATGCGGTTTTGGCCGTATTGCTATGAGACAAAAATTTTGGTCGTGGACTCTCGTACTATATATTTGACACGTATTTCCTCAAAAAAGACTACAGAATTTTTTGAAATATGCAAGGCAATTGACATTGTCTACTTGAGGGTCGTTTTCACACATAAAAGCTAGATAGTCTAGCTACAATAAATGGTAGTCACTATTATTATGTCCGCAAAGAGCGATTCCCTTCCAAGCACAAGTACCTATATAATAGTTGTAGCGTAGTTCTAAGGCCATATTATATACGAATCATTCTACTAAACATCTATTGCTTTTTTAATTGAAAATCAGGGAAATCTATCATTTTTTATCTATTTACAATAGAGGTCAAATGTCTGACATACAAAAAATGCTAAGAACCGAGTCAGGGGGACGACAGAAGCAAAATATAACAAATCCAGATTTTTTTGTTTGTCTGTTTGTTTATACGGTCCAATCTCCGAAATTGCTGGACCTATTTAAATGAGATTTTGCACGGTGAAACCTTATATCACCGTTAAACATCTTAGATACTTTTTACCACGGGAAAATATCAAATTCCTACGGGAAACTGTGCACGGAAAAGTAAAAAAACAACGCGGTCTTAACTGCGAGCTGGCAAAATATAACTGTAAAAAAATATAACAAATTAAGTAAAGATGTCGTAATTTACGAAACAAACAAACGCAACTCAAGCAATCTTAACATGACATAACAGCGAAGAAATATTAAAATGTCCGTCCTTTCGTGACTTTCCTCTAAAATGAGATTTTTTAAGATAATACTCGGATCTTTTGTCAGGAAACAAAAGCTGTGTAATAAAGTTAGCGAGTACCTTCGGGGAGAGAGGTGCGACGAAATACTTCATTTACTTTTTATATCTTTTTTAACCTTAAGCATAAAGAAGAATAATGTTTTCCGTGTATTACAAAGGATAGGAAAAAAATGCATTTAAATATTTCGCTTAGTGTATGTAGCTAATGGTCGCTGTTTTACTTATTACTAGCTTTCCGCGCCGCGGCTCCGCCCGCGTTAACAGATTTTCTCGTGGGAAAGAAGTATTTTCCCGCGGTAAAAGTAGCCTATGTGTTATTCTGATGTATAATTAAGCTATATTATTGTAAAGTTTCATTAAAATAGTAGTTCCAGAGATTAGCGTGTACAAATACACATACAGACGGATATTTCTTTTTCAAAACTTGTATTTTGTGTTCAGCTACACTCCCTATAACACCTACAATCAGATTTTTTTTTAAACAGATCAGTGCACAGTTGTGTGTTACAAAATAATAGTAAGTACTAAAATCGTTATTCGCTTTGAAAATGTACAAGCTGTAAGTTACAGTATATTTCTTGTCTTTTTATTTATGTTATATTATCTTCTTTAGCTTAAACTACAATGTCAGCCTCAGATAAGTTATCTTTTTTACCAGAGTTTTCTGCAATACTCGTAACGTGATTAAATTCTAAGTTTAAGAGAAATTTTATTATTTTTTGGAGTTTTAACAACCGCCTTGGCACTACTTTCCTGGATATAGGTATTTTGTTTTAAATTATTCTTGTGCAGTATTACTCAAAAAAACAATAGTCGTTTGGACAGTAACTTTTCTTAGAGTGCTAGTTTAAGTCCAAAAGTGTCCCAGTTATGCTATTTTTGTTCAAAAATTCCACTCTTTTATTCACCACCACCTGAGACAAAGCATAGCCATTTATTCTAATGTAAAGTAAAAGCCCTCACAAGCACTGTTTGCAAAATATAATTAACTAGCGACCCGCCCCGGCTCCGCACGGGAAAATGGTTATTGTGGGTTATTCTTAAGTATATTATGCATGTATTATACATATAAACCTTCCTCTTGAATCCCTCTATCTATTAAAAAAAACCGCATCAAAATCCGTTGCGTAGTTTTAAAGATTTAAGCGTACAAAGGGAGGGACATAGGGACAGAGAAAGCGACTTTGTTTTATACTATGTAGTGATTAATCCCTTTTTTTTCAGTCCGGTCTCCAAGTGAATTGTTGTGTTGTAATATTATAACTAGCGACCCGCCCCGGCTCCGCACGGGAAATTGATTATTGTGGGTTATCCCAGTATACTACATGTGTTATACATGTAACCTACCTTTTGAATCACTTTATCTATTAAAAAAACCGCATCAAAATCTGTTGCGTAGTTTAGTACTATTATTTTCTTCTGTGGCGTAGTTTTAAAGATTTGAGCATACATAAGGATATAGGGACATAGGGACAGAGAAAGCGACTTTGTTTTTTACTATGTAGTGATAAGACAAGCATTATGCCCATGGTTACGTTCGCTTTCGAATTTAGAAATCTTTGTCTAAAACGGAATAAAAAGCTTAAATAATATTCAAATTAAAACACACAAAAAGGTAATTTTAATGGAAACCATAACAGGATCTCATTGGAATTTTAAATCGGCCTCAATTTCATATATTTTTGATCGCTGTAACGAAGCTTTGGTCAAAATGGGCTTTCATATTTTTTCAATAAAGACAGCCCATTTGAAGTTAGTAATAAGGAAGCTATTTTATTTCATTTGCTGTATTATTTTATTTTATACGAAGGTGAAAATAGCGTTAGTTGAATTCTTTTACATTTTTTAATAATATGTGTTTAGACATACCTACAAAATAGCTCTATATCTATAGTATATTTACTATATCTTTTTAATCGAAGTGAAAAATAAAAATCATTGAGCTTGGGCAGGGACTGGAACCCGCATCGAAAACCTATAAAATATTCAAAAACACCAGCATTAATAAGTACATCGGGTCATCATAAGTATTCCCATAGGGGTAGACAATTTATTGCTTTTGAGTATTTTAGAGTTGATTTCGTAAAAGTACGCCTATATAAAGTAAGATAGTTACAAAAAGAAGTATTCCACATTCGCTCGCGAACGGACGAACCAGAAATGTTTCTATTTATACTCTACTAGCGACCCGCCCCGGCTCCGCACGATAAAATGGTTATTGTGGGTTATTCTTGAGTATATTATGCATGTATTATAGATATAAACCTTCCTCTTGAATCCCTCTATCTATTAAAAAAAACCGCATCAAAATCCGTTGCGTAGTTTTAAAGATTTAAGCGTACAAAGGGAGGGACATAGGGACATAGGGACAGAAAAAGCGACTTTGTTTTATACTATGTAGTGAAGTTTCGAACGTATGTACAACGGCCAAAGCGGCGCCGAACGCCCGCGAGCGCTTCCACCGCACGATTCTCGCCAAAACTGTGAAATCACTAAGACTTAGTTCTGAGCAGAAAGTATAATTATTAAAGAGTAGGTATTCGCTTTAGTATGGAGTGATAAAAAAATAAAAATAAATATGTGGGACATCTCACACACGGCCATCTGACCCCAAACTAGTATACATACACATATAAATATACAACATCAATTTATGTATATAATTTATGTGTTTATACACGTTCAGAATTTTGCCTTGTTTTTAAAATAATGTATCTTTCAGTAACGAATTTAGTCAGTTTATTATTCGACGCTCTACCTATTTATTTAGGTTGTAACATAAATTCTGCTTAAAAGCCTATTTGTTGTGATTCCTCTGTTATATTAATATTAATAACGTATTTATTACTGAGAAGCAAGATGAAATAGGTAATAAGTTTACTGTAACAGTTGTTTATCTAAGAAAGAAAAAATATTCTTGAGTGTAAGCCGCGCGCTGTAAGGCGTTGCGTGGGCAGGCCCCCCACAAGGTGGACTGACGATCTGGTGAGAGTTGCGGGAAGCCGCTGAATGTGGAGATCTTTGGGGGTGGGTTTTGTCCAGCAGTGGACGTTTAAAGGCTAAAATGATGATGAATAAACTAGTTTTATCTGATCCCGGCCCGGCTTGTACACCACCTCAAAGTCGTAACATTGGACTCGCAACATCATTCTCTGGAGGCGTGCAGGGATTGCATCCAATGTTTTTTTGAATAGCGCTTCGAGTGGTTTATGGTCTGTTTCGACTACAACACTGCTTCTTCCATATACGTACTGGTGGAATTTTTCCATTGCGAAAACTATTGCAAGCATTTCTTTCTCTATTTGTGCATAACGTTTTTGTGTGTCAGTAAGAGTAAGCGACGCATACTCAACCGGGCGGCCCTCCTGCAGCAAGGCCGCGCCCAGCGCCGTGGCGCTCGCGTCCACCGTGACGAGCACGGGCCGCTCGGCCGAGTACAGCGCCAGCACGGGCGCGCTGCACACCGCCGCCTTCAGCCGGCCCACCGCCGTCTCGTGCACCGCGTCCCACACCCACGCATTGCCTTTTTTGAGCAAACCGCGCAGTGGTGCAGCTAATTCCGAATAATATGACAAATAGTTAATCATACCTAAAAACCTCTCTAAAGACGGCTTATCATTTGGAACCGGCATTTCAATAATTGCCTTTAGTTTGTTTGTGTCTATTTGCATACCTCTTGCACTAAAAGTATGTCCCAGGTATGAAACTTGCTCCACACAAAACTCGCACTTGTCCTTGTTAAATTTTATCCCTACTTTGCGAGCTCTATCTAGTAATTGCGCCAATCTACTATCATGTTCTGCCTTTGTAGCTCCCCACACAATTATATCGTCTACAAATGAGTCTACTCCCTCTATATCCTCTAACAACTGTCGTATTTTTCCATGGAATACCTCACTTGCACAATTAATTCCATATGGCAACCTTAGAAACTGATATCTCCCAAAAGGCGTGCCAAACGTGCACAAATCTGCACTATCCTCGTCAAGTTCAATCATCCAGAAACCTGAGCGAGCATCCAACTTGCTAAAATACTTAGCACCAGTTAACTTAGTCGCAATCTCAGTTAGCGCTGGCAACGGATAGTGCGCCCGGCGCACAGCTTTATTCAGTGGACGCGGGTCCAGACAAACACGCAGGCTGCCGTCTTTCTTTACTGGTAGAACTATCGCATTAACCCATGCCGTTGGATGCATTACTTTTCTAATTATGCCCATTCTTTCCATATTTTCTAACTCCTGTTTTAATTTGCCTCGAATGCCTATCGGTATTTTTCTTACTGGGCACACAGAAGGACTTGCATTGTTTTGTAACATAATTTTGTATTTTCCTGGCAGTTTACCAATTCCATGAAATAAATCTTCATAGTTATCAACATTTACAGTATGAATTCGTTTAATTAGGTTTAATTTTTCACAAGTATATTTTCCTAAAACATTTTGACATTCATCCCTAGAAATAACAAAATCAATCGTATAGCTTTGTTTTTTATACAACCACGATAATTGGCAAGTTCCTAAAATTGGAACTAAATTTCCACAAAACGATTGTGCTCTAATTTTAGTTGATTTAATATCATTTAAGGTCTTACCCAACTTTACAAATTCATTTAATGATAGTACGTTAAGGTCTGAGCCGGTGTCAAGTTTAAAATTTACTTGCCTACCATTTTTTTGTAAAATTAATTCTTGATACCACTTACTGTCTTTACGCCCTAAACATCCGTCCAAGGTAGAAACATAAAATAACTCACTGTCCGAGTCATCACAATAGTTCTCCTCTTGCAATTCGCACACTTGCCTGCTGTTTCTCACAGGACACATTTTTTTAAAATGACCTTTATTATTACACAAATAACACTTGGCCGATCTCGCAAAACACTTTTCACCAATACCGTGTAATACACCGCAAGCTTTACACATAATACGATTGGTGGAATCGAACCCAGCACGATTCGATGCGCTGCTCCCGGCTACACCGCGTGAGTTGCCGCCGGCGCCGCCGCTGTATCGCGGAGTACGCCACGTACTCCCCCCGCCGCCGCCGCCGCCGCCGCCTCGCTTCGGTGCACGCGCACCCGATAGTGCATCGATCGATCCATGTCGTTCTACTGACTTTGTCTTCTCAATGTGGCGGTTCTCTTCGTTCGATACCTCGCTTGCCTGACAAATCCTTACGGCTTTTTCCAATGTCAAGTCATCAGTGCGAAGAAGTCTGTCACGTACTGCTATGTCTAGTAGCCCGCAAACAACACGATCACGTATTAATCCCTCCTCTAGGTTCTCAAACTCGCAGTACTTACTAAGTAAGCGCAATGCTGTTACATAAGCATCTACGTTCTCGCCGTTTAATTGATTCCGAGTAAAAAAACGAAATCTGGCCATTGTTGTATTTTGCTTGGTCCCGAAATGCTCATCAAATTTTTTTATTAGTAAATCTATGTCATCTTCCGATTCTGTGTCCTTGAACTTAAAAGTCGAGAAAATATCGTAACCATCCGCTCCCACAAGGTTAATTAGCAAGCTCGCTTGTACTGGTTTCTTTTCTTGGCTAACTCCAGAGGCCTTTATGAAAACCTGGAACTGCTTCAGCCACTTCCTCCACGCATCCGCCCGACTCGCCGGCCCGCCTTCTAGCACCAGCTCGGACGGTGGCCTTGCGTGCTCCATTTATAAATTTCTCTCTCGCGACACTTTAGGTAACCACACTTAACACTACCTTATCGCGATAAACTCGACTAAACTGAATATTACACTTTAATTTTGATTTATTTACCGCTGTCACCATGTAGTAAAACCTGTGTTAGACCAAGACTATTTGGTATTCTGTGCCAAGACTGACTTTATTTATTTTAAGGTAGTCCTATTATATAGATTTTTATAAACTACCTTACAGTATTTTATGCACAATATAACATAGATTTGTCAAATTACTGCAGTGATAACATTAACCTGCATATTATTTCAGTTCACAAAAGAGAGATGGTTGTCTAAAAGAAGTTGCTTCCCTAGCAATAAGGTTTGCCCTGGGCGGGATTCATACCAGCGACCCTGTGTTGTAAAAAGTAGCCTTTGTGTTATTCTCATGTATAAGCTATATTACTGTAAATTTTCATTAAAATCCATCCATTAGTTACAGAGATTAGCGTGTACAAACAGACAGACAGACAGACAGACGGACAATTTTTTCAAAACTTGTGTTTTTATGTTCAGCTGCACTCTCTTTGTAGATACAATCAGTTTTTTGAAAAACAAATCAATGTACATACACGGCAATTCTTCAATTTTATTATAGTATACATAGATAGACTGGAAAAAAGCGTCGTAGAAAATGTTTTTAAACTTAAGTTTTTTTTTTGTTTTTTTTGAACGATCATTTCGTATGCAAAGAGTATTCACATGAACAATTTTGATTGCAGAACTGAATTTCTAACGAGCTCTGAAATAAAAGAACGTTTTAAAAACATTTTTAGCTTTAGCAATTTACAGAATTGGTTTTAGACTTATAAAACAGAATAAAATAAAGGTTTTATCTTTTATACCTTTTTTATGAGTTTTACGAAGTGTGATTGAGATAAATTTGTCTATCTGAATAACTTATTTGCTTGTGTTTTTTTTATTAGGTCTTTTTTATTATATATTTTTTATATTTTATATAATAAAATAAAACTGTAGAGGTCGAAAATCTGTACATAGAAAAAAAATGCTTAAAACCGAGTCAGGGGGATGTAAGAAGAGATGTAGAATATATTCAGATTTTTTTCAATTTTTTGTTTCTCTGTTTGTCTGTTTGTCGGTTTGTCTGTTTGTCTGTTTGTACGGGCTAATCTCCGAAACTACTGGACCGATTTAAATTAAATTTTGTATGGTGGTACTTTATATCCCCGGTCAACATCTTAGATACTTTTTATCCCGGGAAATTAAAGAGTTCCCGTGGGATAATTAAAAACCTATAGTAACTTGTATACTGCTCAGTACATTGTACGGGCTAATCTCCGAAACTACTGGACCAATTTAAATGAAATTTTGCATGGTGACACCTTATATCCCCAGTCAACATCTTGGATACTTTTTACCACGGGAAAATATATCATTCCTACGGAAAACTGCTCGGAAAAGTCGAAAACCAACGCGGGCGTAGTCGCGGGCAGACAGCTAGTATATAATATAAGATGTAGTACGTAGGTGTAGTGTGTGTGATGTGTGATGTGTACCTATAAGATGTCGCTTAAAAAACCAGACAAATTATATTTGTCGATTATTTTTCAATGCAGCCCCTCTAACATGCCCGTCCACGCGTGACAGACATAATTTTGTCGTGCGTATTTTTTATCCTATTGGAGGATATTTCAATATGGCGGGTTTCTCGTAACTTTTTGTCAGTTAAATGTGCGACAAACTTTTGTCAAAGCACTTTATGTTACGGGGGCTGATAAATAAAATTACTCACAATAAAACACACGGTTAAAAGAAAACAAAAGGAATTGTGAGAAACGTCGCGTCTAAATGGAATGAATAGGAGGCTTGGGTGACCCCAAATTGAGGGTAAATTGGTACAAAGAGCGACCCACTTTTATCTTTACGAACACTTCGTTACAAATTTAGCTACATTACAGCTGAGATTAACACTCTGTCTAAAAGTTCCGGGTTCGATTCTTGGTGAATGTAAGCTAACTTCAATTTAAACTTGATTTTTTGTTTTGTTATTTTTTTCAATTGACCTTGGCTTGTGTCGCAAAAGTACGACGGATCAAGCTTCACCGGACTTGCGGGGAGCGTATGGCTGGCTCTACCCCAGAATAGTCAAGTACCAACACGTCTAGGGGTGGCTCGAGGGAGTCTCGAACCTAGGCCATCCGGAAGTTCGCGATTCCAAGTCTCGGGTGGTCCCGGTACGTAGACGTACCAATTTTTTTTTTCAATTTTTGAATTCGTGTGTACAGAAGCCAAAACATGCGGTTGGACACTCGCACTACAAACTTCACCCCTGCCACTACGGAATACGGGCGCTCTCAAAGTCAACATGTCCAGCCCCATAGCATGTGCGCTTTTGCGGTGAAGGAAAACATCGTGAGGAAACATGCTCCACAAACATGCGAATTAATTCTAAGGTTGTGTGTAAAGTTGATCGACCCGCACTGGGCCAGCGTGGGCGACTAAGGCCTATCCACCCTAAGTCTCAGGGTAGACTGGAGCCCCTCGGTGGGGACATAATATTATATGAGCTGTCAACGACACGAGTGGACATTTTTCGAGTGTTTATCGCTTACAGATGTTTTATCTCACGAGTGCAAACGGCGAGGGTGCGGCAAGAACCAAAATCAAAATTCGACACAAGAATATCAGAGACGGAGCCCCTCAGGCGTCGTCTCCTTCACGATGTTTTTCAATTTCAACGCGCTAGGCCGTGGTCCGAGGCTCCCTTGAGCCGCCCCTAGACGCGTTTGTATATGACTTTTTTGGGGTAGAGTCTTCCGCTCCCCCGCAAGTCCAGTGAAGCTTGATTGGTCGTACCTTTTCGACACAAGCATAGGTCAATTAAAGAAAAAAAACAAAAAAGAAACGAGTGGAGATTTTTTCAGGTAAGATAGTGATAGATAATAAAAAGAAATTAAGATTATTATTTACAGTGTTTATCGCTTACAGATGTTTTATCTCACGAGTGCAGACGAGTTATACTTGTGTGTTTCTTGTGTGTGCACATTGTGGTAGTGTGCGTAGCGCTCAGTTTAGTAGTACGCACACAAGAGCGCGTGTCTATACGCACTACTACTCGACCAATACAATTAGACACATGACAGGTATGCGGTTTGTACAATATTCGCCCTTATTCCCAGCACTAATCCCCGTGACCGGCCGTGACGCCATGTTTGAAATGTGTCTAATTGTTTTGGTCGCGTAGTACATTTGCACCCGTGAGATAAAACAACTGTAACAAGCTCTAAGCAAATATAAAGCAATGTAGGAAGCGTCTTCTCCTTAAGCTTAATAACAGCACCTCAGAAACTTAGTTAATAACTCGACAACTATTGAAGCTTGAAGCGGTTACTTACCAGTTAGTACTTAGAGTAGTGTAGAGTAGCCATGACGACGGATATTTTTCAGGACAAAATGTAACTATCATTATTATTCGTATTTTGTAAAATTTTTAAATCTCTTAAATAAGTTGATGAAATCTAGATTATAATTATCGACTTTTTAAACAAGTACGCCGTAACTTATGCTAAACTCCAATATAAAATAGAAATACGATTTTTTCCGAAGACTGTTAAATTATTTAGTTACACCAGTACATCGACAGTACTTAGTTACACCAGTACATCGACAGTACTTAATGCGCATTGTCGTGTAAATAATATTAGTTTTTGTTTAATTGAAATCGGGCCTTTTTTAAATTTCTGTTCTTTCGCGCGCTGCGACACAGCTGGCACTGCGGGTGACTAATTTCACATTGTGCTGAGAGTAAACAGGATTATTTTAGAATATATATTTTTAAAACGCGACAATAATCTACTAAAACATAATAAATCTAAGAAAAACGATATAATCTTTTCTTCTATTCAGATAACAAGTAAAACTCCAAGTCCGGTGAAGCTTGATTGGTCGTACCTTTTCGACACAAGCATAGGTCAATAAAAAAAAATAAAAAAAATAGCAGTACCTGCGTACGCCAAAACAATGTTTTGTGTAAAATGTTTCTGTCAAATTAAAAAAACTTATAATTATAACTTTTGTCCGAATTATGCCAAACTTTGTGGCGATCATTATGAACGTAGTTCATTATAATATCACTTTATTTTAAAGAATACAAAGTACTAGGACATGCAACCGCTGATTAAAAAAATTCAACAAAAGCAATTCTTTTAAATAATGCAAATCCTTTTGACCATAATTTTCAACATTTTCTTTATCTAAACTTTCAATGAAATCTAAACAAAATTTTAATAACTGAAAATAAAATCTGAATACGCACGAGTTCTATTAAATAAAATAATACATCTAAAATCAATGCTTTGTCTCACAAGCTGGTTATTTACGAGGATGAACTAATGCCATAAATTCATAAACAGCCATAAATCTTTATGGACTGAGCGACATAAACAAAGGAAAATCAAAAAGAATTTTCTTTTACGACCCTGTAACCCGGTCTTAAGGTCATGGATAAAAGCGATTTGTACTGCGCGCAGAATTTCAAATTAATTTCCTAGTCAACTGCGTAATACTCTATGTCCCTACAGAGGGACTCGAGCCCACCCTGAAACATTGCATTACAAGCCGCACAAGGCCGATAAGCATTTTATCACAGTAAGTTTTCTAAAAAACTAAACAATAATAAAGGTATATGACAATTAAAAACCCAAAAACAATTCCAAAGAAGATCGATAAGAAAAAGTATGCCATTACCATCAACATATTTCGCCAAAATTTGAATGCCAGGAATTAAATTCCGGTACTGTGTATAGCAGACTTAAGTCGACCACAGAGTTACACAACTTTGAAGTACTTCGCAGGTGTGTGAAAGTTTCTTCACGATGTTTAAGAGCATCGAATAAACGTACATATGAATTCAAAACCCGAAAACACATTGGTATTGGTTTCTGTTTGGTGTCAATAAAGAATATTTGTATTGTATTGATTGTATTGTATTTTATGTGCCCAGGCTTGAACCCACGCCTCTCAAATGAAAGTCAACGACCCTAGCCACTTGGCCACCAACAAAGTTATGTCGTGCCACTGTGTTGTCTAAATTAACCTCTGTTTGTTATCTTAGTGTCCCCAAAAGCCCAGCTTACTTCTCAAGGGACATAATATGCGCGTCACAATGCGTGAGGGGGATGGGCTAATCCGCATTTACCTTCTATATTAGTATGGATTAGTGTAATTAATTACTCGATTATCTTCGTCATGTGGTTTTGGGGGTTAGCGTTATAGCCTCTCATTTCTTAAGGTAAGCTGAGGGGTAGATCAAACAGATAATTACAGACATTTATTTATTTAACAGTTCACAACACATCAAAGTAAATCAATAATACGAGAATTAGGTTCATAAAAAACATACAAACACAAAATAGATAACAAAAAACGAGTAGCATTGAATTTTTTAAACAGTACAAGAAATTTATTTAGAATTCATAAAGAAATTTTAACAAGATGAATATTTAAGTAATGTCAAGATTAGAGCATGATATAACGAAACTAACACACTAATAATGTAAATGCTCGAGAGAGGTCTATCAGGATAAATAAAGAAAAAAAAAAAGTGCCAGTACCAGAAAATACACGCATAGCGATTCTGTTCCTTATTCAATAGAGATAGAACGATGCAAAGTTCAAAGTTGTCAGCTAAGCGGAATCTTGCTTGACTGTACAATTTTAGAAATTGAGTTTTTTTTTTGGCCGCGGGCTACAAGCATACGATTAAGTACAAAATCAGCTAGACACGCACACCGCAAATATTCTTCCTTATTCATTGGACATAAGAACGGTGCCAAATCCAAAGTTTTAATGTCGACAGTACAACCTCGCTCAGCCGAATATTTTCCCTCTGTTGAGAAATTAATACGTTTTGGTACTTTTATGTTTTCGTGATATCAATGAAAAACATAACAGTATAAATCTTTTTACTGAACTAAGATCGTAAAACACAACACATGTTTATAATTTAACGAGATGATGTAAGTTGGTACTTTAGTATATATATAGGAATATTTTAGGTATACAGGGTGTAAAAGGCGAATTCGCAAATACCTACTAAAAGGACATGCTCATTCAACGTACCTATTATGCGATGATCAAACAATCGTTTCTTGGGAATGAAAAAAACTTCTTCGTACCTACCAACTGTCCGCTTAAAATGACAATTCTTTTCCTTCGTTCCCGAGAAAAGTTCATCTGGGAAAGGTGATCAAATTCATTGACTCAGCATATTATATTTTCAGTCTTTGTTCAGTTACACCCTGTGTGTTGTGAGCAAGTATAATAAAATCAAGTTATTCGCCATGAGCTAGAAACTCATACATAATGTATAGAGCTACTGATTATTGATGAATGTGTTACTTATTTCGTATCCCGTGTACCTACACGAGACCCGTGTTGAATGGGTGGGAAAACAAGATGATAGTCTGCCGAAGCAAAATTCGAAACAAATAAAAATAGAAAATAAAGCTGAGGCATAATTTGGTATTTCTAAGTACAAACGGGTTCAAAATCTGACATCAAAACAAAAGAAAAATCAATTTTAACATGTTTATTTTAAGTAAAGTTTATAATATTTTCTACACAGCAAAAAAAATATTTAAAAATATAATGCACGCGTGGAAAGTTTAAAAAATTATGCCGCGGCTAATTATCTAATTGTTACCTAAACTGCCCACGCGCGGCGCTGTTGTCAAAATAACAACAATGGCGGCGTGATATACAGCTGTTTTTAAAGAAAATTAGTAAAACAATTCCAATTCTGCGATATCAGAAGAGTAAGTGAGTGAATAAAGAGGTTTTTATAGCTTTATTTAATATATAAACGTAATATATAAACTTAAATTCTTGTATTTCAAGCCATTTGTGATCATCAGTATTAGGTAATACATCAAGCTCCATTATGCCACGTAGGTAAGCCATGTGTTGCTCATTGAGAATAGGAATAAGTTCTACAAATTTGTCTTCTGCGTATTACAGAATGCCAAACCTTTGTTAAATACCGAAGCATTATGTATAACCCCCGACACAAAACCGTTACTTGATCCTTTCAACAACTAGAATAGAGCTGATAATCTTCAAACGGCTAAAGATATTTTCTTTGATCATAGCTAAGAACACTCTCGATTGTGACACCTTGCAAACAAAAAAAACTAGATCTAAATCGGAGCATCCGTTTAGAAGCTACGATGCCACAGACAGAAAGACAGACAGACAGACACACACGTCAAACTATAACACCCCTCTTTTTCGTCGGGGGTTAAAAATGGCGAGTTTTACGATTTTCCGATGACATAGATAAAATATATGGGGACATCTTACACACTGTCATCTGACCTCAGACTAGGCCGAGCCTGTACTATGGTTGTCTGTCAGACTAAAATTACATTATTAGGTACTTAAATACATTACAACATACGGGGCAAATGCTAGTACTCATTAGACGAATGTTTGCTCTAGGCGGAATTCAAACCCTGTGCATCGAAGGCAGATGCACTACCAACTAGGCTACGGGGTTATCAAAGCAGACCAATACAACCAATAACAATGTATTAGATAACATAAAATTCTGCCTATTCTTACCTACTTCATCCAAACCGCAAAACACCTCATTAGAGATTATTTCCCGACTGCACTACCATCGCACCTGGCCCTCAAATCAAATATTTATCTCATGACTAAAACATGAATGAATAGAAAAGCAAGCAGCGAACTGGCTGCCCCTGTCGCTTCAGTTTTATGTCCAAACATGCTGCATGTTTATTGATGAACACACGGCCTGTGTAGTCGGTAATACGTCCGCTTCTATTACGAAGGTACCAGGTTTGAATCACGGTGGGGCACTCGTTGAATTTAATAATAAGACCAACCTTAAGAAAACTTGAAGTTAGTTTGTGTTCCAAAGAAAGTTTTTCCACTTTTTATTGTGAAAATTACAGCAGAATTAGGCGCATATTGTCTTTCCCATTTTTTCTTTTATATAATTCGTAACAAACTCCCTACCTGAGTGGGCAAACACTCGTCTCATTTTGCGCAGGTTCCGGGTTCAATTTTTCCTGTGGGAATGAGGAATTTTCCCACGGTAAAACGTAGCCTATTTGTTATTTTGATGTATAAACTATGTTACTGTAAAGTTTCATTAAAATACATTCAGTAGTTTTTGCGTGAAAGAGTAACAAACATACATCCATACTCACAAACTTTCACGTTTATAATATTAGTAGGATTATAACATCCTTGCAAATGGCTAACAAGCAAGTAATAGATGAAATTGTGGAGGCAAAGGGAAGATGTTCCTTGGGGCATGGTGGTGAGCCCGGGGACCGCGGTCCAACTGTACTTCGTTGGAACTTGTATTTGTTCAAAGTCTTGCGAAAATTCTGATAGCGCGTTTCAGGCCTCGGCATCTTTCTCGGCATCTAATGACATAGAATGTGGCGCGCCGCCACAAAATTATATAAGCGCCCAGATTTAAATTAAAAAATTTCTATTAAAAAAAAGAGTTAAAATTTTATAATATATTATAATGGGTTAACTCGTAGAAAACCAGTGGTGCAGATCGATTGAAAAATTAGTCAACGTTCGATTTAATTATGTCAAATTTATATTTCGTGTCTGGCCAACCGATTTCAATTTACCGGTTAGACGCGCACATTCGCAAATTGAATAATTAAAATATCTACTTTTTTCACGTTTGATCGCATCACTAAATTTTAAAACATATTATGCGTAACGAAAAAAAATTCATTGAGCTGGAAACAGTTTAAATATAAATTATCAGACTGATAATAAATATTTTGATGTGAGATCAAAAAGATCTTCACTGGAACAAAAAATATGTTATTAAAAAACTTCAAAAAAACTGAATTATGTCTTTGTGCCAGCCTTTAAATAGGATAATGTGGCTATTACCATAAAATTTCCAAAAATATATTTTACTAGCTTTCCGCCGCAGCTCCGCCCGCGTTTACACTTTTTCCCATAGGAATGAGGCTTTTTCCCGCGGTAAATGGTAGCCTATGTTACTCAGGGTGAATGTAATGGTGAAAAAATTTTTGAAATCGGTTCAGTAGTTTTTGAGATTATTCATTACAAACATACACACACACACAAAAATACAAATCTTTTCTCTTATAATAATAGTATGATTAATAAGTATAAATATGATAAGGTAGTATGTAACTGCAAGTAAAACAGAAGAGACCAAACAAGCCACATCCTTTTTGTTTTTATCGTAAAACAAACCACGTACTTTGAGGAAGCGATAAAAATAAACTTCGCCAAAACAAAGTTAGGACATTGAGGAATTACGTACAAGTACTAGAAAAGACACCTCGAACATATTTTATGCGTCAACACGGCGGCAGCGGGGGGCGGGCGGAGTGCGCGGGGAGAAGAAAAACAAAACACAAACGACAAAGAATAGACAGAAACTCCAAAAAAACATAAAACCTAACCTAACCTAACCTAACCTACCGAACTTGTCGGAGTAGTGTCTTGTCGGAGTAGAGTCTTGTCGGAATTCGGTCCTTAAACCAAATGGAGACCGCGAGCTTCAATGGGAGATTTTCTGACAGCTTGAAATTAAATATAAATGAGCGTTCTTTAAGATTTCCATAGATGACGCTAGTAAAATAACGAGAACAGTGAGATTTATTGTGGACTTTTTGACTTTTTTTTGTCGGATCCTGCATGGTTCTGACTGAGACTAATTTTAGGATAATTAGTTGAATGCTGCTGTACCTGACTGTATTTCTATTTTTTTAAGAACTGTGTAAAATTCAGATGAGCAATGATTCGCTATAAGAGTCAAAAATTCTTTGCAATAAAACTCACTGCAAAGAGAATCACCGCAAAGAGAAATCACTGCTAGGGTAATAAGTCATTAATTTGAATGATTTTTTATAATCCAATACTTCTGTATTTATTACCTCATTATTTACTAGTGCCATCTGTTGAGCCGTTTTGCAATGTTTTTTTATTCAAATGACATGAGTGCGGTTCGCGGATGTTCTTTCTATTCGCTAGTACAGTAGTTCGATGATCCCGTACCATCTGGTCGTATTGTTTGAAGCATTTGCATATGAATGCACAGCAGCCCCGGTTAATACCACCGTCGCGTCGCGTTACAAAGAAAACTTTAGACAAACTTCAGGCCAGAGGAAGGGAAAAGAAAGGGCTTTGTGCAAGTTGCTAACTCGAACAATGATGAATTAGGTGCGTTTTGTCTTCTAGAATTTATAATTGAGACCAACAATCATGGTATAATAAGTACGTATGCACCGGATATGTTTAAATTGGGTGATGCTGGAATATGCTTGCGTCATCTCATCAGTGATCACTCACCGATACATAGCGAGGATAGCGAGATACAATGTGTAGTGTCAGCTTTGGAAATACTGAAAGACACTCCCAGCCATAAGGGTGATAATATTATGAGAATGAAGTAATAAGTGTATAATGTTTACACTCCCATACGACGTAATAATCATAATAATATGCAAAAATAGTATATTTCATTACAAGTGCGGAAAGGCTGTCATTGCAAAGAGTTCCGACAAATGTGTACCCGAGCCGAGGCGCAGGACTATTTTTAATACAGTTGCGAAAAAAAATGAAGCAATTTAATAAAATAATAAAAACATAATAAAAAAAAAGACGCCAACCGTAGAATATAAGCAGAGATTTTTTTTCTTCACCCATTCTGGTAGACAAAGGGAACTATGCCCATACAGCCAAGTCTTCAAATTTTTTTATTAATATGAATTGAATATGAAATTTAATAAGATGAATTAAAATGAAACCTAACCTAACTCATTCAATCAAATCATTAAATCTGATATTTAATAAATTAGTAGCTCCTTTTTAGAAATATACGTATTTGCTTGAATCATAAAAACTTTTATGATTTTTTTTAGTAAAAACTTCATGGTAGGTTTTTCTTTATAATAGACATTATTTTGAAAGTTGGGAAAGAAAACGCACGTGTGCGGGAAAGGTAAAAAAAAAACTCGTGTGTGTAATAGCCCACTTCCCGAACGCTATACCTCCCTGCAATACGCCACTTTTTGAGCAACTGTATTAAAAAATATATTTCGTTATATGTTGGTTAGGGAAAGTTGATCAATTTATCTGAGCATATTCTTTCAGTATTTGCTAAGACAAATCGTAATCATAAATATATTTTTTAAATAAATGATAAATCATAAATTTTTTGAAAATAAATATTAGCGTATGTTACGCGGAGATAGGGATTTTAAAAACTCTAATAATGTAACCCAAGGCGTAATAAAATTACCTAAAGTATTCCTAATTATTGAACAGGCTCCGAAACTACTGAACCGATTTTGATGAAACAATGCTAACGCGGGGAGCCGCCGCGGAAATTTATTACCCAAATAAAAATTATTTATATTTATATCACCATGAATTTAAGATTAATTTATGAGTATAGCTTGACTTAACTACCACTCCACCTAAGCCTGTAACAACATGAAAGGGATGAAAGATGAAGATAGACTTACTTTATCATGAAATGGCGAACGTGATTTAAGATCCCGCCATCTTATTTCACGTTCCGTTAGTCCGTGACACATTCAGCCATGGGAAAAGGTCTACCAAGAGAGCGCTGTTGTCAAGTTGATATGGTTCCGTACGAAAAATGTATTTAACAAAATATCCTTCTTATATAGTTTTTAAATCTTCTTCGGAGGAGTCCAGTTATACAAACATTAGTAAACGCAACAGAAAGAGGGTAGACAGATATGTTTGCCCATAGCAGCCACCCGCAAGTTCTTTTCAGTCGTCCCGTGATCATGATGCATGCAACTGCATCGAAATATCGGGCACTCACACCAAACAAATACCACGGTAAATATCCCGTTTTCAATCTTAAATGTTATAATAATATCCTTCTTAGTCGTTCACTCTTGGCAGAGTGGTCTACAATGTTGCATTTTCGTTGGGGAGGATGTAGTTGTCATAGGAGCCATGTCGGAGGCCTAACCCCCTGGCCACAGCTTCGCGCGGCGGCGGCGACGGCGCGACCTGCTGCGGCGCGAAATTTGCCACAACGATAATATTGTAACATTTTACGTTTATTTCGAGCATTTAGCGTTACATGAATCGTTACTTTTACGTGTTTTTAATCTTATTTGTGCTACATTACAGTGTTGAAGTCGTTTTCAAATTTTGCAAAAGTTGGATAATTTCACGCCTTTAAATCAATTCTTAATTTCGGTGGTACATTTTTCCAGCAGGTTTTAAGAAATGAAAAAAAACTTTTAGTTCTTTCATGTTAATATTAGTATGAAAAGCGTGTCTCTAAACTCTTAAATTAATTAAAACTTTCTCAAAGGAATAAAAAAGTTGGATCTATTTTTGTCGTTCGTTACCTACGGGATCCTAAAAAATGATCACAAAGGGCAAGCCCTCAAAAAGACATTAAAGTTGCGTTCAATAACGACGTATCTTGTTATTGTCACATTTCTTCTTTGGTCATTTACAAAGAGTTGATAGAATGCATTTTAAACAGGTCTAATATTTTTGCATTAGTCTTTCTTTTTTTTACCTAATAATATTCGATATAATATTATTATCGTTTTTTTTGTGCTGTATTATTATACTTTGGGATTTTCCACTCATGTTACTTATAGTTTTATTTATTATTTATTTTGAATTGACCTATGCTTGAGTCGAAAAAGTACGACGGATCAAGCTTCACCGGACTTGCGGGGGAGCGGAAGACTCTACTCCAAAAAAAAGTCATATACCAACGCGTCTAGGGGCGACTCAAGGGAGCCTCGGACCACGGCCTAGCGCGTTGATATTGAAAAGCATCGTGAAGGATACTAAGAGTTTAAATCTGCAGACGGACCAAAGTGACCAACATAACCTGAAGAATCGCTTAAGTGGAGGGGGCACATTCCGCGTAGAACCGATGGCCGTTGACAGGCCCGCGTAGCGTGGGCAGGCCCCCCACAAAGTAGACCGACGATCTGGTAAAAGTCGCGGGAAGCCGCTGGATGCGGGCAACACCGGATCGATCGTTGTGGAAATCTTTAGGGGATGCCTTTTTTTAGCAGTGGACGTTTTTTGGATGAAATAATGATGTTGTTTTAATGTTCTTTAGAATTCTTTCATAAATGCAGTTATGGTCTTTTCCAACCCGTTTCTGATCCTTAACTGTCTTTTCATATTTAATTTTATACCAGATAGTATAGTACATTGCTTCTAAAACCCGATTTTGTCTATGGTTCCCTATGAATAATAATTTATAATTAACTGATCGAATTCAGATTAAATGCGTACACGCAACATCTGTATAAATTAGACTAGGTACAATTGTATAAAAAGATAAAAAGAAACAGCTATGAGTGACTGTTAGCTTAAAAATTGTGCTACGGCGGCGTAGCAATTTCGTAGCAAGCGTAGAAGTAACTACTACGAGTATAATGCCGCTACGAACATTCTTATTAAAATACTTCATTTTATTACACGCAAACAAAATAAGGTACATAGACAAACTTTCACTATTGTCAAAATAAATATGGAGCTTATTCTCTTACTTTTAAAGTCATTTTTAATGTTCACAAACTAAGGGGAAGAAATTCCAGCAACTCAATACAACCTACGGCAAAAAATAACCTCAAACTTGTTTTTCCGAACAAAAAAGCGTGGAAAGTAGATAACAAGTGCTCCTAGCGAAACTATCGCCGGGGAACTTTGAAGTTTGGGTGGAAGAGACATAGATTATCTCGCGGTTGGGGTGTGATAAAATACCTAATGTGAATCATTGCAGATAAAATTATGACTTTTATTTGGGTTAGGATAATAATGCAGGCTGAATTATTCAATTATTAAAGACTATCTGTCCGCCCACGGCTACGCCCGCGTTGTGTTTTGTTTTTCCAGTTGTTAAGATGTTGACCGGGAATATAAGGTGCCACCTTAGAGAATAAATATACATAGAGCACGCGCATCGCTCCGCTGCCTTTATGTCAAGCGTAAGCAAATTTTGGCAGATTTTGTATGGGCTGCGAAATCAATAACATTTTTCTTTTTTGATTTGTTCCTCGAGTCATGTTTGCAACCTTTCACTGCATATTTTAAAATGTTCTCCTATTAAATGACTTATTTTCACCGGGAAAAATAATCAGCTCCGATAACCATTTGATACTAAACTAACGCGCTGAAGATATTCGGATTGTTCATATCCGTGCTTACGGTTCATACTCGATAGGCGTACTCTATCCCTCCCAGAAAATTTTCTATTTATACTCTAAGGGTGCCACATTGATGACATTTTTTTCAAAACTTGTATTTTTGTATTTTGGCATAGAGTTAGTTAAAAGGATGGAAAGTGTCATAGGCTACTTTTTACCGCGGGAAAATACCTCATTCCCACGGGAAAAACGGTTAACGCGGGCGGAGCCGCGGGGCGCAAAGCTAGTAAAGAGGCGGTGCGATATAAGTTGGAACAGAGTGCCAAGTGCGAGTTTCTTACTCACGAAACGCGCTCGATAACTACAACGTAAACGAGCATTTAGTATGGAGAAATTTTAGTTCAGCGAACTGTCTACAGATGGCGTAGTTTCAATTCCATACAAAATCGCGTTTACGCTCTCGCTATCGAGCGCGTTTACTTTGGTTGCAAATCTCGCACTCGGCACTCAGAACTGACAGGTTCGCGCAAAGTGTGCGCTGCTGTGGAAAAGAACCCGCCGAAGAAACTCCACTATAATTATTCAAATATCCAGGTATGTCAACAATGTTGGTTCTTCGAAAAATTGCCTCTTTCCTGGTTTTTTCTATCAGAAAGACTCCAAGCATGAACTGAAATTTGTGTATTATAAAATAAATAAAACAGCTATTTATTTCAATCATTCACTGCTCTTTTCTTTAGTAGGTAAGTATTTTTAGTTAAAAATAAAAATGATTTCTTACAATCTTATGATATTGAAGTTGTCTGTTTTACTTCTTTTTTTTCAGGATTTATATTAGCAACTAGCTTTTTTCCGCCCTGCGGCACTGTCCGCGCTAATAGTTTTTCCGTGGGAATGAAGAATTTTTCCGCGGTAAATAAGATAAGCTTTATTGTTGTAAGGTTTCATTAAAATTCATTCAGTACTTTTTAAGTGAAAGAGTAACTAACATCCATCCATCCATCCATCCTCACAAACTTTCGTGTTTATCTTCTTCTTCTTTCTTCTTTAGCGTGTGAGTTTCGAGATTAATCGACCTCACAAACTCTGGTGTCAGAATCATCGCGTTACCATAGTAGAAAGACTGGCGTTACTAAATTGATAGGTGTTCACTCCGCAACCAGACCCCTCGCGAGAGCAGAGAGAGAGAGATAGGTGTTCACTCTGCAACCAGACCCCTCGCGAGAGCAGAGAGAGAGAGATAGGTGTTCACTCCGCAACCAGACCCCTCGCGAGAGCTGAGAGAGAGAGATAGGTGTTCACTCTGCAACCAGACCCCTCGCGAGAGCAGAGAGAGCCGAAACCGTGACGAGAAGTCTGGTTACCGCGATAGCGCGGCGCCGGCAAAGATTTAGTTTTTGCTTAAATTATGCTCAATTCACACCGGGACGGCAGCGACGCGGCGAGCACTTTCAGTGTGAAATAATTTTAAACTTTATTTACATATTAAAAAGACTAGTATCGCTTGAATGAAGCTTCGACGAGTCGCGCGGCTACCAGCGGCGCCGCGCATCCGTCGGCGGTTTCAAGCGATACTAGTCTTTTTGGTACTTGGATAAAGTTTAAAATTATTTCACACTGAAAGTGCTCGCCGCGTCGCTGCCGCCGTCCCGGTGTGAATTGAGCCTAAGAGTGAGGTGAGGGGGTACGAGGGCGGAAAGGTAGGATTTCGATAGGGATGGCACATACTACACAACGCCCGGCGCCCACACCACAGCCGAACTCCTTGCCTGGCACTGCGTAGAAGGCCTCCGTGGAGGCCTTAATTAAACTAATACCGTTTGCTTAATATATTTGATTTATCCCGTAGTGTCGCGAACCGATTTCACAAACGCACGCGTCCCGATGACAAATATTGACCATTCTCTTTTTTTTTCTAAACCAAACATGGTTGCCAGCCAACAAAAACTTAAAACTACCGACGGCAGGCTGGCTCTGTCGGTTCTAAACATAGGATTGTCTAAAAACATTATAATCTTTGAGGAAAGCGGCGAAGTTCATTCATTGGAGTCCGCCAAGTCTGAGACGAGACTTGGCCAGCTAAACAGATATCGATCTCAAGTCTCAACCCATTGGTAAAAACTTTGCTATTGTATTCTAACAACTTTTAATAACGATGTTATTAAAACGTCACTTACAATTAGGTTAAGTTTCTTGTTGTCCATTCGAAAGAGCGTCGGTGACCAAGTAGCTATGGTTCGTTTCATATTAATCCGGATTCCAGACAATAGTTCATTGACCTCTTCCTTTTCTTGAAAGTTATTAAAAACTAGCTTTCCGCCGCAGCTCTGCCCGAGTTGACAGTTTTCCCGTGGGAATGAGGCATTTTTCCGCGGTAAAAGGTAGCTTATGTTACTCAGGGTGAATGTAGCTTTCTAATCGTTAAAGAGTTTTTGAACTCGGTTCAGTAGTTTTTTAGTTTATTCATTAAAAACACACACACACAAATATACAAATCTTTTCTCCTCTTTATAATATTAGTATGATAATAATAACGACAAGATGTCTGGTAAGATCACATGCTCACCCCGCCTTCTTTACGGTATGTATGCCAAGTTACGCATTTTGCGATAATTTCCTATAGTTTTATCGTATCGTCGTTACAAAAAAATGAGCGCAATGTAAGCGTCAATGACCTTTTAAAAAAAGGGTAAACAATAGTTTATTTTTAATAATCTTATCTACAGAAATATTTATTTTATTATATCTTTTCAATTATAAAAATATTTGTTTTTTTATCACCTGATTGTCCGAAAAGAAAGATGATTCCGTGCTTCGGAAGGCACTTATAGCCGTTGGTCCCAGCTACTATCGGATGTAGTCGTTATGAGCCATGTCGAAAGCCTAAGGCGGTTCGACAATTCCGAAACCAGAGTTTGTGAGGTAGGTTCACCTCGAAACCCACTCGATAAGCAAGCATAGTTGGAGCTTTTCAAATTTAGTATTTTCCCTGCAGTTAATCTTTATTAAATCGGATACAGCAAATAACGAGGATCCGTAAGGACTAACCGCCTCCAATTGGTGTGTTGAAGCCCATTCTCTGGCTACAATGAGAATGCCGTCTTTTGTCTTCGCCCGCCGACCGTAAAACTGGGGTTTTGGCAGACCGACTGCAACGCAACTGCAAAGCATCTCGCTAACAGCTCATAACGTCCCCACCGAGGGGCTTGAGCCTACCCTGAAATCAAAGCAAATAGGCCTTATTTAGAAACGTTAGAACAGAGCGGGTTGGTAAACTTTACACAAAACCCTTTAAATTACTTCGCAGGTGTGTGCAGTTTTTCTCACGATGTTTTTTTTCACCATAAGAGAGTCGAATAAACGTACATGATTTCAAAAATCAAAAACACTGGTACATACTGCACTTGCTCACTCTCACTGAGGCCTTGGATGGAAGCTCTACATGTTTGGTAAGTGCGCATTATTTGAGATAAATTTATAATATTATATTGCCTAATATTATATTACCAGTTATCCTGATTAACAGTGCGGTAGGTTTCCCCCTACCACCCATATGTGTAGGAGTCACTCGACTTCGACACAGAATTGTACCTATATCACAATTTCAGTAACCTAAATATTCTGTGCAACTTAAGTGGCAATGGGCTGGGCACATTGCGCGTAGAACCGACGGCCGTTGGGGCAGAAAGGTTCTTGAATGGCGACCACGACCCGGAAGACATAGGCAGGGCGGCCCCCGACGAGGTGGACCGACGATCTGGTAAGGATCGCGGGAAGCCGCTGGATGCGGGCAGTGCAGGACCGATCATTGTGGAGATCATTGGGGGAGGCCTTTGTCCAGCAGTGGACGTCTTTCGGCTAAGATGATGATGATGATGATGAATATTCTGTGGTTTTGAAATGCCGCCATCTTGCTGTCCGTATAACCAGACTTGAACACACATCCCGCGCTGAAACAAGCAGATAGCACCATTGTCTGTTGCATGTCGTACGTCTCTCTGAGGTCAGTCTGTCCTAACTAACACGTCGCTTTGTTCGCCGGACACTGATTGATATCTTCCGTTCCTCTCATTGAAACTAGGAAGTCGTTGTCGATAGGTGCTGTTTCTATATTAATATACTTCTATGTCTTACGTCGTTGCCAAATCCTGTAACTACGAGTAGTCATCTTATAGAATGCTTAACGGAATTTTGCAAGCGCATGTTTTGTAATGCCGAAAGCCGTCCGTATGTCACAGCCACTTTTATCCGAAACTATAAGAACTATAATACCTACTGTTGAAACTTTGTAAGTAGGTGTATTCAGTGAACCGCATTAAGATGTTGACACAAAAATAGAAAAAAAGAACAATAAATTTTGGGGGTTACATGCTTAGAATTGAAACTCAAAAATTTGTTTTTAATCTAATCCATACGTGTGGGGTACGTAGGTCTCTAAAAATGATATTGAGGTTTCTAATAAAAAAAAATTCCATACTACTTACTAACAAGATACTTCCAAAGTGGTAAAATGTGTGTCCCCCTAAATTTTTATTTGTAAATCCTCTTTCAATTTGTTCTGTTCTGATCGGAGCGCGGAGGTGGGAATCAAGGGTGGGTCTATTAACGTGTCCCGGAAGGCATCAGTCAGCGGGCCGCGGCCCGGATACGCGGGGACTCACCCGGGTATACCTGGGAATAGCTGGGGCTACAGTAAGGAGATATGACATGGCTGCGTGATGCGTCGGTATTTGATATCAATTTGAGTTATTTAGAATTTTGCACCATGAAATATTTATGATTTATGAAAAATTTTACATGGGAGATATTTATTACAGCATTATTTTCGGTCTTTTATTGAAAAGCTTTACCTATTATTTTCAGTTTGTGGCTTTTGTTCCAACTATTTAATACTCTTTTTATGATTTTACCTATTTAATTTCATGTGCAAAGCAAAAAAGGAGACTCATTAACACGCTTTTATTAGGTCCACTTGTATGTAACTTTGTATGTAATGGAATCTAAGGTAACTAATTTAACCATCTTCCAAGGGTCTTAGCGTGATAAAATTTGTAATGTATACGTCATTCCGATGACAACACAATAATTTGTCACAAACAAGCTGATCTGATTCTGGAGCCGGAAGGTGGATAGTGGAACTCTTCAACGGCTACTAGTAAGTAAACCCACCGAATTTGGGCTCATTTGATTTGTTTAACCTTTATATTGGCGAAGTGTGGTGACCAGTTAACCAGGGTCTGATGAAGGATCCCAAAGTTACGTAGTGAAACTCTTCAAGTAAGCATCTTAAGCGTGTTTTTCTAGAGTTTTTTAAACTATTCATTTTTTTCTTTTGCAAACTTCATGTGACAGCTTAAAACTGGGCACTAGCGGAATATCTCCCACGTCCCCGTTACCTATAACCGGACGGCCCGGACACACCCGGACGACATCCGGTCCGGAGCCGGCAAGTGATTTACGACACGTCATTGTCATGAGTGAATGGACGACAATGACGAGTCGCGGCGCGGTAAGTAATTTAAATGGAATTGTCATGACTTGACTCGTATTTTGTGGTAAGGAATTGGATTGACTTTACCGTGATAGTGATATTTTTTAATACACATATGGAAAACATCGTGAAAGAGACGACGTCGCCTGAGGAGTTCTACTTACATCTAGGCCTAGGTCCGAGGCTCCTTCAAGCCGCCCCTAGACGCGTTACATGAGGTGCATTGTGTCGGGCACGTGACGCCATTGTTCGGTCATTTGCAGGGCCAATTGACCCCCTTTTCTTAGTTGCTTCTACTAAGCGGAGGTCGGTTGTCTATGTAGCAGATTTCAAATGATGATAGATGACGATTTTCGGAAAAAATTTATGCGTCACGTAGATATTTCCGTGGAATGCCCCATGACTACTTTCGGGTAGAGTCTTTCGATCCCCCGCAAGTCCGGTGAAGCTTGATTCGTCGTACTTTTTCAACTAAAGCTTAGGTCAATAAAATAAAAACTATATTGGCGGTTTCCTAACCGCCACTCGACGTCTCGTCGTACCCCCCCCCACACTAGCATCTTTCGAGCGTGTCGTTGTCGTTCGTCGCGCATACAATCATCAGCAAGGCGAGTGAAACAAAAGACAGACGCGGATGATTGTATGCGCGACGCACGACGAAACGTCGAGTAGGGGTGTCTCTAAATACTAACTGTCATACTAATCCATGGAAATCATACCATAAAAGGTAGATACTTGCATCAAATCGGGCAGTTTTGATGTTTTTATTATAATATGCTTAGAGCAACGCGGGCCTTACGAAAGGCCGGCGTTGCTCTAAGATAATAAATATGTTGTATGTATGTAATGAGGTGGTAATGACAAAATATATAATTTTTCGACCTCGAAATCCCTCCGGAAGATTGTAAAATTCATGAAAAACCATTATCTCTTATCTTTGATAATTTTTCAGTTTTTGCTATTTTTTACCACCCAACTATTCTCATTTTGTTTCAAATTTAGTCTATTTTTAAAAGAATTTTTAGTGACTTCTACCGTAAAACAGGATCTCTCTTTCTTGAATGCGCCTGAATTTAGTAAGTTTTTGAACTTTTTCTCAAGTACGGGAAGAAGAATTTAGACTTTATTGTTTAATATTCAGTGTTCGTTTTCTATTACAACTGCGTATCGAAGTTGGTTGGTTCCGAGCTGATGTAGTACCGCAATCGAATCATCGCGGAAACGGTAAAGTTGCGGAAGTATCGGCTGCTGTCGCGGCAATGGCATCGTGTTCAATACTAAAGCCGAGATTTTTTTAATTATTGGTTTCCTTTTTTATTTACACAAGCCGCCCACGGCTACGCCAGTTTAGTTTTTTATCCCGTGGTAAAAAGCACAGGTAAAAAGTATCTAAGATGTTGACCGGGATATAAGGTACCATTTCATTTAAATCGGTGCAACGGTTCCAGAGAATAGCGTGTACAAACAGACAAATAGCCGGACATTTTTATTAAAACTAGTATTTTAATTTTTTATCATTTACTGTTTCATACACCCGGTACTTCGTCGTATTTTATCGACACAAGCAAAGGTCAATAAAAAAAGCCGACCTGACCAGACTAGAGCGTCAATGGCCAAGTATAGCTAGCTATTATTTTTCCGTGGCCGTTGGTTGGCATAGGCCGTAAGCCGTTGACTTTTTATTCGGAGGTTTGCTGGTTCAAGCCTCGGCACTAAGTACCTATGTTTTTTCGATTTTTTAATTACTAGGTGTCCACGGTGAAAAAAAACAATGTGAAGAAACCTGCACAAAGGTAAAGTTGACCAACCTGCACTGGTCAGTGTGGTAGATTTAGAATTTCAGGGTAGAATCGGGCACCGGCCAAATTGTATGACACGTTGAATTTTAATTTTGAGAGGACATCATTCACGTTTCATACAATGTTGGACCAAAAAACTGAAAATGCCGGCCAAGGAAAAAAAGTGTATTTTTCGGATAGAACACGTCGTAGTTTCTATATTTCTTTACTTTTTTTTTACATTTTCTTTATATTTTTTTTTATATTTTTTTACATTTTTTTCTAATAATAAACAAAAAATAGTTGATGAATGATCATTATTATGCATTATAATAATACTTTCATAATATATTTTTAAATTATATTAAACAAATATATACTTAATCGAAGTGGGCCCCTATTATAATAATAATAAAAAAGTTAAACTACATAAAATAAAGAAATATAATATATTCAATACCTTTGTTCAATACATTATGACTATTTGTGCTGTGACATGCGTCAAAATAATACTTTTATAATAACATTTTCATTATTTAATTAATACCTTCTAACAATACAACCATGGGGTGCACAGGATTAGTGTTATAGTAAAAGAATACAGGAATTGTGTGTTCTACCCGAAAGTTATACTTTTTTCTGCTGGCCGGCACTTTTACTTTTTTGGTCCAAAATGAATGATACCCTTTCAACCTATGTTCCTTAGGGAAAGTTGTTCAGTTTCATGAGTACAACCACTATGTTGCGGATAAACAACCAGTTAAATTTGTATGTATATTTGTGACAAAGTCACAGCACATAACGCTTGTGACGTTAACTGGAGTGAAACAGAATAAAACTTGTGCTGATATGAGTTTTATCACGTATCTTCTCGTACGTGCTCGTGACTAACTTCACTGGTATGAATGATATTATCGAGAAGATTGTTTTAATAATTCCCTCACCATTAAAACTTATTCTGTGAGACTTAGATGTGTTATTGAATCGGTGTAAAATATTATCTGGTAATTATTTTGTCGATGCGATATGAAATTTTATCTAGGTATGCGTTGTATTTTTGGAAGTGTATTTTTTGGTGACCCCACTAGGTCACCGACGACGACATGTTTTTTATTTATTGCTATATTTCCGCCGCGACTCCGCCTGCATTAACAGTTTTTCTCGTTGGAATGAGGTAGGCTGTGTTACTCAGGGTAAATGAAATAATTTTTATAATCGGCAATGTAGTTTTTGAGTTTATTCATTACAAACATACACACACACACAAATACAAATCTTTCCTTTTTATAATATTCATTAATATGTCCCACCGAGGGGCTCGAGCCTACCCTAAAATCAGGGCTAAAATAGGCCTAGTCGACCACGCTTGCCTAGTGCGGGTTGGGCAACTTCACACACAACCTTTGAATTACTTCGCAGGTGTGTGCAGGTTTCCTCACGATGTTTTCCTTCACCCTATGAGCGTCGAATAAACGTACATATGAATTCGAAAATCGAAAGCACATTGGTACGTGCCGAGGTTTGAACCCGCGAACTTCTGAATAGAAGTCAACGGCCCGCCACTTGGCCATCGACGCTCTCTTTATAATATAAGTATGATTTATTTTGCTTCAATTTCGAATAACTTAAACAATATCTACAAGTACAAATATACCGTACATCTTATTTAACAGTAAACGGTCAACGAACTCGACCTCATTCTACCCTCGCCCGAAATAAAACATACCCCAGTTTCTAAGTATACACTTATTTCTATCTACAATAGTACAATCAGTAGCAAAACAACGAGCTGTCCGGGTATTCTCCTCACGTCGTAATGGGTTGGTAAAATGCGTGCAGCCTCCCTTAGACTTTGGATGATACGTCTCATGTGTTCGTAATTTTTCTATCTGCTTTCCTTGTAACGTAATATGACGAAATCACAAAGAATATATTTGTCGTTGTTTACTTTAGTTAAATCACCTGGAAGTTGTAGCAACACTGAAAAGAAAGAAAATACCTAGCATATTACGGGCATATCTACCGAAACAATAAATACAGTATATTACAGGAAATAATTGAAGGCAAAATTGAGGGCAAGAGGGGAGAGGGAGGAGAAGAACGTCCTGGTACGACAACTTGAAAAGTTCGACCGGCATAGACAGAGCAGTAGATTTAAGAAGAACGACCGAACATAGAGAAGAATTTAGAGAGATGGTTGCCGATACCCGATAGGGTATGGTACTGCAAGAAGAAGAAGCCAAATCATCGTTTTATTATATTTTTACTCATACCATTATTTTAACTAAAACATAGGTGACTATTTAGGTGATGAAGTAAAACCACAGGATACGTGTTGTAGAGCATCGGTGGCCAATTGGCTAGGGCCGTTTACTTCCATTCGGGAGTTCGCGGGTTCGAAGTCCGGCACGTACCAATGTGTTTTCGATTTTCGAAATCATCACATAATAGCTCATATATATCCCTACCGAGGGGCTCGAGCCTACCCTGAAATCAATGAAAATTGTCCTTATTCGACCACGTTAAAACAGTGCGGGTTGGTAAAGTTTACACAAAACTTTTGAATTACTTCGCTGGTATCTGCAAGTTTCCTCACGATGTTTTCCTTCACCCTAAGAGCGTCGAATAAACGTACATATGAATTCGACAATCGAAAACACATTGGTACGTGCCGAGGTTCGAACCCGCGAACTTCCGAATGAAAGTCAACAGCCCTAGCCACTTGGCCACCGACGCTCCAACCACTTACTTCTATAATACCAACCTTAACCAGTGGACACACGGCTACTAAATTGGCTTTACAGTTTTTAAAAGACTGTATTTCTCAAATTGCATGTAGCGTTGAAGAGTATTAAATTTCGTCCAAATTACGTCCGTTTCAGCTTCGCCCAATCACATTTGAGAAATCGAATCGCATTGTTAAATCGAATTTGGAAATTTGCGACAGCGACCATTACAGCGAGACTGTAATGGCGGATACTTTGAGAAATGAAATCTTTTTAAGGGCTTAAAGCAATGACTGAAATATTAAAGTGCACTGGACTAATTGAATATTGTAATGTTAAAGCGTTACCTTTCAGAACTTAAAAAGTGATCGGAATGACAGCGGCTGTTGATTTTGCAGGTTTTGAAAATATTTAAGCAAAGAGTAGAAAATGTTTAACTGCACACACAAAAAAAAAGTTTAATAACACAAATAACTGCCTAAATTAGTCTAATATTAAGCAGATTTTCATATGAAAATGCCCCGAACCTGGTAGGTGGTACATACTATTTATTGGTTACACAGCTAAATGCTACTGCCCATTCATTAAATATATCTTCTAACTTAATGCGACCGGGAAGGTTCCACATACATGTGGTATAGAACTTAGTCTAATTCACATGCCCATCTTAGCTTATCCAAGCCTAGTTCAAGCCACATAATAATTTTATTATTTGCGTTACTTTTAACCACGGTAGTCCAATTGACAGTTTTATTTATTTTTGAGACTCTATCATTTAATTAAAAGTTTTTAATTATAAATCATGGTGTCATTTATAAATCGTTAATATTCAATCTAGTAAGGTATATTCGGGTAAGATCGGACGGTTTTTCGGCAAGTGAAAAGGACTTTGGGAAACTTCATATTTCTCAAAATGTATGAAAGCTATTTCGACGAAATAAACAGTAAACTGAGCGCAGAAGACCATTCTATAATCCAGAGTTCAATCCGATTTCTAGGCCTAGCAGCTTGGATTTTACAGCCATTTAAAAATCAGGTATGTTTTAAAAAGTGGTAGGAAAAGATCGGACCTTAGAGTGGTAAGTTCGGACTACTATCTAATTTCAATTCTATTGATAGTTGGATAAGGTGCTTACTAGGTCTGTGTCCGGCATTTCATCTAGTTTTCATCAATAGTGTTTCTTTTTTAAAAGCTCTTTGTATGTGGTGGGACCGACGTTTTGATTATATTTTCGACTTTTGATGTCCGATCTTTTCCTGCATGATAAAATTTTAGAAAATTATGGTTCTCAAACTTTAGCACAAGACGTGCTTTTGCGAGCCTATACATTTTTAAAAAAGAAAGTACAAGTTGAAAAAGTGACAGAATTTAAAAATAAAGTCACTAGATGGACTAGTAATGTGTAACTTAAACGAAATTATTTAGGTAAAACATAATATACTCGAGTTATGTAAATTTTAGGAAAATATTTGTTCATTTTTAGTACTTATTGGGTGTCATTAAATTGGAAAAAAAGGCCTTAAGGAAGTGTCTAAAATTAAAATTTATTTTATGTATTCTTATTTCACTATACCAGCTTTCATTCTGTGCGTGAAAATATATTTTTACCTTTCAGTTTGTGAACCACTGGAATTTTTTTCGACGTAAAACACCGGACTGTTTATAGTCCGATCTTAAACTAACAGGCAAAAGATCGGATCTTTGCGAATAATAGCTCTAGATTAATTTTAATTACTTTAATTTATAGCTTATTTGCAAATTCTGACTATACAGTTGAAATATTTATGAAAACACGTAATTTGATACCCGAATTCACTAAAAAACAAACCAGGGAAAAGTCCGGATCAGTGCCTAAAACGTGAAAAATGCCATTTTTTGTTTAACTCATCGCTACACATAAACTATTAGGTCTAGGGATAAAAGCGACCTACGAAGAGGGGCAGGATGAAATGGTCTTGCTTTTTACGTTGCCAGTATTTAAAAATATCCACAAATTTGCTTTATTTTTAAGGGATCCGATCTTTTACCAAATCCGATCTTACCCGAATATACCTTAACACCATTCCAGAAAGGTCGATGATCCAGAACAACAATAAGGGAAAGATTAAAGGACATAGCTTAAAGATGCATATCTTTGGACGATATCAGATTGGGTCCAGTATTTTCTTAGAATGTTGAAGTCAAAGAGAAATAAATTATTTTAATTTGTTTTCGATTTTTTTTAAAGGGGCGACATTAATTTAATACGGCTTAATGGTCAGCGAAACGATAATTTGCGAATACATTTAACGTGGTTGTTGAGCTTAAGTTAGGTAGGTATCTTAAGATCGTAGAGATTATTATCGTGACTTCCAAAATGCTTCCAAAGCACGGACGGAACTTTTCGGACTAGCAAAGAGATTCAGACGAAACCAGAAAGGTCTCACAAAGTTATTATTTTTTTATAAGATCCTTGATAACCAGTCATTATGCCTACAGACAATGACGCTTAGATAAAAATAAACTCAAAATTTTATTTTCCGAATCTTTCGCGTCTCCCCAATGTAGACCGATATCAAATTAGAAATAATCAATAGAACCCCCGACACGAAAGGACGGAATGGGAAAAATGTCCAATAAAAACCAATAGAGTTGAGAATTTTAAGGAGGTTCTGTAGAAAACCGTGAGAAACAAAAATTTGGAGAGATAACATTAATTTAAAAAAATCAAAACCGTTAAGTACTCGATCCTTTCAACAATACTAGAAATGAGCTGTTGTTTTTTTTTATTTATTTTTTTTATTAATTTTTTTATTTTTTTTTATTTTTTCTTCAAATGGCCTGAAGATATTTTCTTGGATCATAGCTAAGAACACACTCGATTGTGACATCTTGCAAACGAAAAAAACCGGATGTAACTAAAGGAACTAATTTTATTATAAAAATTGTTGCCATAATCCAGCCAGAGCAGGTTTTTCTTCTGCTAAGATTTACTAAGTGGAACCCTAAAAAGGAACGGAAAAGTCGCCCATTTACCAGGCTGATTCTATAATCCCGTTCATTGACGGGAATTCCTGGAAGAAATCAAAGCGTTTGGTAAACGAGCTGTCTTATTGGGCCATTTTTAACAGCAGTTGGCTTAAATATAACTGTGGCTCTTAGAAAAGCCTCTATTCTATAGCGATATAACAATCACTTTTCATTACCTACGAAGATGCTGGGTTTGAATCCCGGTGGGTGGTTAAGTGCTTATAAGATTCTTGCTGTTCATGTAGAATGTAATGTAAAATTATTTATTCATTATAAGCTCCCTAAGAACACTTAATGACGTAATTTCAGAAGTTAATAATTTGCTCAAACCGGCTCTAGTTTCAAATAATGTATAAATCTAGGCAATACACAATATACCTAAAAGAGGCGACGCGATGTCAGTTTGAACATAACTGGCAGGTTCACGCAATGTGTGCGCTGCTGTGGAGAAGAACCCGCCGAAGAAACTCCACAGGATCACATCTTTTGTATTTTCCTTCTTTTTCAAAATATTTTTTTTTTACGTCAGTTCAATATTTTTTTTATGAAATGTTAAAACCAAAACTTGTATTGAAAGTCTATTGAGTGAATAATGTCACGCCTAGTGAACATTCCGTCGTATCTTTCTTTTACTTTTTATTTAGTCACGGTAAAAAATTAAAATAGATAGATTTATTCAAACCATTTTTTTAGATAACTCGTTCACAAAACAGGGTTAAATATTTAATTTGGCTTGATTTTCTATCGATAAAATTTTCAGGAAACGTGTTGTCAGATACAGTGATTTTTTAGATCATTATGTACAGAAGCTAGCATATTATGCGTTTAGACGAGAGAAGGTTTAAAAGCATACTAAAAAAATGGCTACTAGGGCATACATTATATTCAACAAAGAAATTCTTGGAACACCAGAAGGGATCGTGTACCTATTGTAAAAAAATATTAGAATAAGGAAATATATTGTTTGCATGCTTAATATGTATTTAGGCTAGATAAGATGTGTGACACTATTGACAAAAATTGTAACATCTTAATTACCATATTTAATGCAATAAAATTATTTGAATTTGAATTTTGACATTCGCCTAAGAAATTCACATGTCCAGACGCATGTGCTGGCTATTGTACATAGTAACAAGGAACATCGAGTCAAAAAACAGTAAAATATTCAAGGTGCCATATCTACGACTTTCCAGTACTTTACCGCTGAAGATTGCCTATTTATGTATTTAAGTAAAGTAATCTAAAAGTATTAAGCAAGTGGAGCCGTGGACGGAAAGCTAGTCTTTCTTATAACTTTGCTACAGATCCGATCCCTCAAAGTCCCTTTACATCGGAATTCGACAAGCGATCCCTTACTCCTAAAAGCACTTAACCATATTTTCGGCGGTTCCTACCGGGAATAGAAGATTGATTAGTTTTGCGGCTTATATTTTGATTCTAATAAAGAAAAAAAAAATCTTCCTCTATGACTGTTTATCTCGAAATATATACCTAATAGCCTTCGTTGCCAAATGGCAAAACTTTCATCACATAAATAACTGTTCCGGGTTCGAGTCCTGGCTGACTCGTACAAATATCACTCTGTGTGAATTTCCGCAGTTTGGTTAGGACATTGAAGACTAAATCACCTGATTGTCTGACAATAAAGATGATTCTGTGCTTCGGAAAGCACTTAAAAGCCGATGCCGATAGTCTCGGGTGTTTAGTACTGAAGTGGGAACTTCGGCTTCAATGAATGGGCAACGCGACGTCAATGAATGGGCAAAGCGACGTCAATGAATGGGCAACGCGACGCCAATGAATGGGCAACACGACGCCAATGAATGGGCAACGCGACGCCAATGAATGGGCAACGCGACGTCAATGAATGGGCAACGCGACGTCAATGAATGGGCAACGCGACGTCAATGAATGGCAACGCGACGCCTATGAATGGGCAACGCGACGTCAATGAATGGGCAACGCGACGTCAATGAATGGGCAACGCGACGCCAATGAATGGGCAACGCGACTCGCGACATCAATGAATGGGCAACGCGACGCCAATGAATGGGCAACGCGACGTCAATGAATGGGCAACACGTCATCAACGAGTGGGCAACGCGTCGGCAACGTGTAGCAAACAGGTCGGTGACGTCAATAGGTATGGACCACGTAACAATGTGTGGACCACGCGTCGTCCACTTATCGTCTACTTTCAACTGACATGTTATAAAATTTACTCTTAAATAACTAGACATAAAGCTTACATTTCAATGCCATACTATGAGTTGAGTTGGAGTATAGTTGGTGTTGAATTGGTCTAATGTGATTTAGCCTAGACGGATCAGCTATTCTAACACCAGGGTCTGCGACAGCACGAAACCCATACGATGGAACAAGCAACAAAATACATACCGAAAGAAGTACAGACTAAATAAAGCAACATTTACTATCTTTATCAATTTGAGGGGCTCTATCCTACCCTGAATATTTAGATTAGACAATTAAGGCCACTTGTAGACGTCCGTTTTTTCACCGAATAACGAATCGTCAAATTGAATATCCTTGAAATTGTTCACCGGACTGATTTCCGGTAAATCCATACACCACAGCAAATCCGGCAAAAAACATGGTCCGTTTTCCGGTGAAAAAACGGACGTCTACAACCGGCCTAAGGAATGGTTTAATGGTTTCTTCGCAGTAGGTATGTGTGGTTACGTACCTACTAATGATCTTTTTTTTTACTTACAATAGAAACTCACTGTCAAAAACGTAATGCACGTATAAACTCAAAAATCGTAAGTACTATGATTCGAAACCCCAATTCAACTCCGCTGCGAACCACTACGTCACCGACGCTTCTCAGCTACTTTAATATTCACAAAAATCTGGCAATTCATAATTTTCGCGCGGATATTGAAACGCGCCTCGGTCGCGGACACTTTGCCAAATCCGCCATTTTGATAAATGACTGGTTTTCCCCAGTTTCTTACGTCCATTATTTTTGCTTCAAGTCCGTAGCTATGGAAGTAATGAGGGGAGAAATATACGAAAGAACCTCACTATTTGAGGGGCGTATGGCATTTACCATTTATCAAAATGAATGATAAGAAATCCCACTAATATTATAAACGCGAGCAGGCGGGAAAGTTGTGAGGGTGAATGGATGGATGGATGTTTGTTACTCTTTCTCGCACAAACTGCTGAATGGTTTTTAATTAAATTTACAGTAATATAGCTTATACCTGCATCAGAATAAGACATAGGTTGCCTATTACTGCGGGAAAATCCCGGAATCCCACGGAAAAGCTGTTGGGGCGGGTCACGGGGCGGAAAGCTAATGTTCGTATAAAGCAAAACTAGTTTAGGGTTCGTTAAGGAAATATTTTGCTTAAACCGGTTTACATGTGATTTCGCTATAAAAAAAAACTTATAGATTAATAAAGTTTCGTTGTCGTCGTTATCAGGTCATTTATGTCCCCACCGAGGGGCTTAGGCTTATCCTGAAATCAGGGTAAATAGTTTGTACATATAAAAATTATTTGACAAGCAAATTATTTCGACTTGTTTGTAGCCAACACATGCTGCTGGCTACAGTACTGTTACATTAAAAAGTGTGCCGTTATTCCGAAGCAGTAGGGGCGAATTTCGTAATGCAGTTGTCAGCCAAATGGCTACTTATTATAATTTTGCACTATACATGTACACACACACACTAGACACAACACAACACAACACAATGGAAGATATCCGAAAATATTTCATTTTTAATTTAAAATTCTATTCTAGAACAAACACTTTCACGCTGCGTTGACAAAGACCGGTGACAGTTAACCGGAAACTACCAAATGACCGGTGGACGTGCCCTCCGGTCCGGCCTCCGGATAAAAACCGGTGCTCCGTCGGAATTCTTAATATGAGCAAACAAGTGAATAGCGAACCGGAAAATTAAAGTCCTTCAAGAAGGATTTCTCTTTGAGAAGCATAAAATCTTTGTTAATACTTTTTTATCCATTTATATTAAATGCGTCTTTTTTGTATTCGTTTAAGCAAACGGTATTTTATGAGAAATACTAGCTTCCTGCCCCGTAGCTCTGCCCGCGCTAAAAGTTTTTCCTTGGGGTATTTACTCGCGCTAAAAAGTACCCTAAGTCTTTCCTCGAGATCTATATCAGTTTAGTTGCTTTGGCGTGAAAACGTAACAAACAGACAGACAGATAGAGTTATTTCGCCTTTATAATAATATGAGTAGGAAAGTAGGGTTTACGCCAAAGACGAAAATATGGTTTATCAAAACGTTATTGTACCTACCTACTATATTTGTCTCTTTTAGACATAACAAAAAAACCGTAAACGTTGTTTATAAGGACATTCTGTAGTAGGTAGGTATATTTAGTATCAACCCATGGTCCAAGAAAACAAGGTCTAACCGTTAGACCACGTGACTGACACGAGCCTACGTCATTTTTCGCTGTTCATCCTTGTCTATTAACACGCATTCGACAAGGACGAACAGCGCAAGATGACGTAGGTTTGTGTCAGTCACGTGGTCTAATGGTTAGACCTTGTTTTCTTAGACCATGTATCAACCCCAGCATTGCACCCGTGCGAAGCCGGGGCGGGTCGCTAGTTGAGAGATAAAAGCATGATACACGATAGGCTAATAAATAATTGTAGGATAAAAGAACAACCCTCTAACATTTTCTACAGATGTTAAAGTTAAAACGGAACATTCAAATTGCGATGGGGTATTTTTAAACCCTTTTGTGACGTCACGATTTTTCTCCCGCAGGCTAAAAACAGTGACAGTAGGTTCTGGAAAAACAAAAAAAAAACGTGAAAAATGAACTGAGCTCGGTTGACGGACGAAAAAACGGAACACTTCGCCCTTTCAACCTCGCACACAATCGGAGGCGGTGGGGTTACATGGCGTTATAATATTTCTTTTAATATATCGCTGACATTTATAGCACAGGATCTTCCTTTTTTAAATGTCAGCTATTTCCTTTTGTTGGAACTACCACTAGCCATAAGCATGTAAGTATATCAATTTACCTCCTACCGTATCTCACTGTAATCATTTTGGCTTGTAAAATGTTTTTTTTTTTTTCTTTAAATAAATTATTTTTTGTCAGTTTTGCACCTATGCTCCTTAGGGAAAGTTGTTCAGTTTCATCAGTAATACAGTTACTACTATGTTGCGGATAAACAACCAGTTAAATTTCACGGTGTGTAGGGACTGTGGTAGACGTAAAAGGCCGCGATAAGATCTGGCTACAGCATTTGGAATCAAGGGTTAATGTTGATTGTTCTTAAATTACAACTGCCTTTATTTTATTGTTGATGTTAACGAAGCATAAATTATATGGTAATATCCAGTAGATAAGAAACTTATGCCCCCGATTGACCAATCAAAGCTTTTTATTTTATGTAAAAGACATCGAATCTTTTGAACATACCAAAAGTTGCAAGTACATTAAATGTCGTATGTTGTGATGTTCCTATGTCAATCTATAGAAAACTCTTTGACAAAATGTCGTAAATGATATACTTTCTGAAATGTTTCAGTTTAAAGTTGTAAAATAAAACAATTCAAAAACTTTAAACTGAAGTATCCGATTTTTCCATACAGTAATTGTTGCCTTGACTAATATTTTCCAAAGATTGGCATAGATAGTTTCATACATATACCATAAAATACGACATGCAACTTTAGGTACGAGTATGTTTGGATTCATACAAAAAGGTTCGTTCTTTTTTCAAAATGTATGTAATTAAAATGTTATCGAGGCATGTAGCCGGACCGTTTCGGCAACTGTACTGCGTGGAGAGGTGAAATATTCAGAGAACGCGCCGCGGGTGCCGCCACTACCGCGTCGTCACTGGCATTGCACGTTTCAATGGCCTGACAGAAGGGAGAGGTAAGAGAACTACCTACGCGAAATTTAAAATTTATTTAATCAAATATCACGAAAGATACGTGGTCGTCCGTGTCGTGACCAATAGGACTCCCGGAAGACCAGTGCCGTGGCCTGCCCAGGCTGCGGCTTTTGCTGAGGGAGTCCTTTTTGTTTGGATATCACAGCACGGGGAAATATCATTGCTTTACCGTTCACGTGATTCTTGTTAATGGTTGTATGTTTTGTTTTTGTTTGTAGTTATTTATTTGTTTTTGTGTTGTGTTGTCCAAATCAAATAAACGATTTCTAATTTCTGATTTCTGATTTATTCGCGACTACGCCTGACGTTTTTTCACTTTTCCGTGCAGAGTTTCCTGTAGGAATGAGATATTTTCCCGTGGTAAAAAGTATCCAAGATGTTGACCATAGATTTAAAGAACCACCATGCAAAATTTCATTCAAATCGGTCCAATAGTTTCGGGGATTAACCCGTACAAACAGACAAACAGACAAAAAAAATTGTCTGGATATGTTCTATTTCACTTCTTACATCTTCTTGAACGGATTTCATCTTATTTTTTTCTATGTACAGAAATTTGACCTCTACAGTTTTATTATATAGATTATAGACTCCCTTCGAACACTTTAATTAATGACGTCATACCAAAAGTTAAGAAGCCTTGCTCAATCCAAGACCAGCTCTGAAACTGAACTGAAAGGACATCCCAGTAGATCTTAGAAGGGTTGCCTGGTTGAAATTGCTACTTTAGCAATAAGGCCGCCTTTTTTAAAAGCTAAGATTGAAGATTATTTATTCAAAACAAATTAGCTACACATTTTAAGTGACACTGGTCCCCACACTAGGATACCCTGTGGCGTAAGAAACCAGGCTTCCCAACCCATCGGTTAAACAGTCTTGGTACCTACTGAAAACTGTTTGACTAAATACTTTTTACACTTTAGTTGTAACTGATTGTACTTCTTTTTCTGTACATTTTTATTGTGTACTAGCTGTCTGCCCGCGGCTACGCCCGCGTTGTTTTCCGACCTTTTTGCAGTAATTTTGAACTATCCCACGGGAAATCTTTAATTTTCGCAATTTAAAGTATCCAAGATGTTGACCAGCGATGTAGAGAACCACCATGCAAAATTTCATTCTAATCGGCCCAACAGTTTCGGAGATTATCCCGTACAAACAGACAAACAGATAAACAGAGAAACAAAAAAATCCAAAAAAATCTGGATAAGTTTTATATCACTTCTTACATCCCCCTGACTCGGCTTTTAGCTTTTTTTTTTCAATGTACAGATTTTCGACCTCTACTGTTTTATTATATAGATATTATATTATATTATATATTCAATTCTATTCTATTTTAGAGTCCCTAAGAGAAATATCGGGTAGTTCCCATTCGTTCTATAGAACTGACGTCACTGGGACAAAATTGGACAATTTTGTCTTATTTTTAATCGAACTATACATCATTTCAAGTGGCCAGTTGATAATCAAATCACTAAGGAGTTTGTAATCTTATTCTATATAACTCTTTGTGAAAGCAAGATATTTTAAATATATGGAAAACTTGAGAATTACTTTTCCAATTTGTCCCAGTGACATCAGTTCTATAGAACAAATGGGAACTACTCGACATATCCAGAAACGAAACAACTAAATTACTTCTTTGTACAAACTATGCGATTCAAATAACTATAATCGTAAGTCCGAAGTGTTATATTTATAGTGTCCGAAAAAATTGAAAACTAGCTCTAAATAGCTTTTTTCAGTATATTATGCTGAACTGTCACCGACACCTTGAATTTTTCCGCTTTACTAAAATAAAAAACGCCAATAAAAATAATATCTTTTATTTTACACATAATTAATACATACGAAACACAACATTTATTTAAACTAATAATAAATTGTACATACCACAAAATTAAATTAAACCAAATATCAATAAAGTTATATGATTAAGTACCTACCAAACATTAGTTAAGTCTGAATTATTTTTGTTTCATATAAATTATCTTTAACCCTTACCTTTATCTTTACCCCCCTACACTGGCGTCTTTTAAGCGTCGCCAGCGCTGCGTTTTTTTGGAACACATTTTTTTTGCGAACACATCTTTCTTTTGTCACTCGCTTTCCAAACGGAATGTAGATTCATCGCGTACACACCAAGTGAGCTGTACGGCGGATGACACGCGCGGTCCGCCTCGCCCGACCAGCTCACTTGGTGTGTACTGAATTCCGTCCGGAAAAAACCTAACGTGTGCGCCCTGGCTAAAAAGTACATTTAGTTGCTATGTACTCTGTCTAACAAATCGGTGTGCAAATTCTGACGATTTTTACAATCAAATGATATTTAAAAACCATGAATTCATGATGATTTTTACAATCAAATGATATTTAAAAACCATGAATTCATGATGTATTGGTCATGCAATCTAAACTTTCACCTTGAGCTTGCACGATTCTAGAGTCATTGGAGGAAGCATTAAGTTTAAGTTACAGCAGGCTATCAGATAATTTAAATAGCTCAGTTGGTAATACGTCAGAAACAAATTGAAGGAAAGATAGAAGGGAAAAGGAAGAGAGGACGACCTAGAAGGACATTATATGGACCAAATTAAGGAAGGAATAGATGTCGTGTCGTACCAGGATATCAAACAGAGGACGGAAGACAGAGTGGCGTAGACTCCACCGACATGAGCGCGGCTCTTAAATATGAAGAAGAAGGTAACACGCCTGTCTTTAAACCACAAGGTAAAGGGTTCGAATCTCGCCCAGTACAAAAATTCGTGTGATGAGCACTTGCGTTTGCCTTGTGGACTTTCGTTAATCGGGTGGAACGTAAATTCCAGGGTCCAAGATCGGGCTTCTGAAGGCATGTTTTTCGCCTTCGCCGGCGATCACACTTGGAATTAACCGCTATTGTCCCTGTAGGCCTACTATGTAAGGGGCCGTCCATTAATCACGTGATCTTTTTTTTAGCATTTTTTAACCCCCCCTCCCCCTTGGTGATATGTGGTGAGGTTTAAGACTACCCCCCACCCCCCCACTCAACATCACGTGTATTTTAGTACCTGCAAAGAATCTTAAAATTTTTAGAAGATTATCTTTAAATACAGGTATAAACCTTCTGAAATTAAGAACTGCGATAAAAATGCCTAGACAGAAAGGTTGCAGGAGGTTTTTGATTTGAAAAAATAAATACACGTGATATCTTACCACACCCCCCCTCCCCCCTTGTGATATTTCGTGATTTTTGTCAAACCCCTCCCCCCCTTTCAAGCCTCACGTGATTAATGGACGGCCCCTAAGTAGCGACAGGCTCGAGAAGCTGTCAAACGCGACATAGTGACATTAGAGCCATAGAAGTTCTGTCAATATGTCGCGTTTGACAGCTTCTCGAGCCTGTCGCTACTTACATAGTAGGTCTACTGGAGGTCACTGTCGTGAAGGTTAAGTCCTTGTACCAGAATGCTGTTACCGGAGAAGTACAGACGCCGCGGCGTAATACAAATCCATACAAGCGTGCGGTGCCGCTGCCGCGCGCGGCAAATGTGTAAGCGCGCTAAGTAGAAGGCGAGGAGAGCGTGTGACCTTGCCAGACATTTTGGCGTTACTAGTACATTATTTTTAATAACTTTCGGTCAATGAACTTTTGTCCGGATTTACACATCAGTCTTTAAACCTAAATAGATAATTTCTTATCCTTGCTTGTTCTTAAAAGGCTGTAAAAAACGTAAAGACTATAAATTTAAGTTAAAGCGTATAACTAGGAATGGGGCTAATTATACTTTACTATATATATTAGCTAGGACCAGTAGTAAAGTATAATACGAGGCGCTTAATATCCAACCAGTATACGGGCCTTCAGCATCTCCTAATTTTATTGATCGATCAGTCCAAATAAAATATAAATGGAGGTATGGGAGCTGAAAAAAGAAATGAAAGTTAAAGGTTTCCCCTTCTCTAAACAGTAAAATAAATGTTACGGAAGTCATCATCATCATTTCAGCCTGTAGACGTCCACTGTTGGACTGCTGCCTCCTTCAAGGATCTCCATAATGATCCGTCCTGCGCTGCCCGCATCCAGCGGCTTTCCGCGATCCTCACCAGATCGTAGGTCTACCGGCGCGCGGACGCCATTGCTTTTCCGAACCTGACGACAAAATCACGAGTCGAAAATGTAACTTCGACAAACGGTTTTCCGACAAGACATACTTCGACACTATAACCTACCGACATGCCTTTATTTCGACTGCACTCAAGTCCGAAATAACTTAAATTCGATGATACTAAACTCCGACAAATCTCTTCTACGGCATGACTTTACTAGGAAGCTATGCAAGTACGACTTCATTTTTGTACGACCACAATTGCTAGTCCGAAACTATTCATTTACGATGTATTCTACTCTCAAATTCTCTTTTTTTTTTATTGACTTATGCTTGTGTCGAAAAGGTACAACCAATCAAGCTTCACCGGACTTGCGGAGGAGTGGAAGACTCTACCCCAAAAAAAGTCATATACCAACGCGTCTAGGGGCGGCTCAAGGGAGCCTCGGACCACGGCCTACCGCGTTGATATTGAAAAACATCGTGAAGGAGTCGACGCCTGAGGGGCTCCGTCTCTGATTATAAATTTTGATTTTGGTTCTGGCCGCGTCCCCGCCGGCGGGTGCGGGCGTTGTTACCTGAAAGGTAATTATTACCTGAAGGGTATTCACTACCAGAAGGGCATTCTGTTAGGTGTAATCTAAATTCTTCTGAAATTATCTTCTTCGACAATAGTCTAAATCGACAGGGCACATCTTACATCGCCCTACGAGGTGGACCGACGATCTGGTGAGGGTCGCGGGAAGCCGCTGGATGCGGGCAGCGCAGGGCCGATAATTGTGGAGATCCTTGGGGGAGGCCTTTGTCCAGCAGTGGACGTCTACAGGCTGAGATGATGATGATGATGATGACATTGTGTGTGCCATTGCAGCATTTCGCATCATTGATAAACACATTTAACAGTTAGTTGCTTTAGAAAAGATTTATTCCAATGTCGCCTCAGCATAAAATAGGCTGCCGCATGCAACAAATTCCGCAAATTTAACTATTCTATTTGGAGCATAACACAAGATTTCACATGCGAAAATTATGTACCTATTATGCCGCAAGCAACACTATGTTACCCCGGCGTAAATAAGGGTGTGGGGGGGACTGGGTGGGACATAGCACACACGGCCATCACCCTAATCTAGGCAGAGCCTGTGCTCATGGGACAGCTGATATACATACATACAATAGAATAGAATAGAATATACTTTATTGCACACAAGAGAATACAACAAACATAATTATAGCAACACAGGTGTACAAAAGGCGGCCTTATTGCTAAGGTAGCGATTTCTACCAGGCAACCCTTTGGGTACAGGATTGCATGAATAAGTAAATAACTGCGAGGCAGTGCGTTAAATACAAAAGGAAAAACAGATACATACATATATAAATACATTTATAAATATACAACATCCAGACACAAGGCAAACACAAGTGCTCATCACACGAATGTTTGCCTTGGGCGGGATTCGAACCCGCGAAACTACGCTTAGTAGGCAGACGTACTAATAACTAGTCTATGAGGCAGCGATTCTCCAAGCATTTAGTTTTTTTTTATGGTAAGGGGCCGTCCATTAATCACGTGATCTTTATTTTTAAGCATTTTTTAACCCCCCCTCCCCCTTGGTGATACGTGGTGAGGTTTAAGCATACCCCCCACCCCCCACCCAACATCACGTGTATTAAAGTAAGTACCTGCAAAGAATCTTAAATTTTTTTAGAATATTATCTTCAAATACAGGTAAAAAGTATAACCTTATTTTATTCTGAAATTAAGGACTGATAAAAATGCCTAGAAATAATGGTTTTAGGTAGTTTTTGACTGGAAAAAATAAATACACGTGATATCTTACCACACCCCCCCTACCTCCTTGTGATATTTGGTGATTTTTTTCAAACCGCTCTCCCCCCCCCCCCTTTTAAGCCTCACGTGATTAATGGACGGCCCCTAAGAGCCTTCCCCAGCAGCCCTCAGTGCCACAAAATCATACTAATATAATAAAGAGGAAAGATTTGTATTTTGGAGTGTGTAAATGTATGTTTGTAATGAATGAACTACTGAGCCGACACAGAAGACAGCCAAATTGTGAACCCGCCCTGACGTCGAAAAATGATTTTGTGAAGTCTTACTTCGAATAAACACTATTTGACTTTGACTTTGACAAAAATTCTTTCACCATTACATTCACCCTGAGTAACATAGTCTACCTTAAACCGCAGAAAAAATCCTTATTCCCACGGGAAAAACTGTTAACGCGGTTGGAGTCGCGGCGGAAAGCTAGTCTACAATACAGAGCACACGAGTTTCATCCATACTATCACAGTAGACTCAGAACAGTAAGTTATTTATCTCCGTACCAACTGGCCGCATCATCGGTTTGAATGTGAGCGCGCCGCCGTGTAGGCACGCGCTGTCACGCATACGCTTGCATTGAGCCTATACTGCCGCCCTCTTATTCCCCCTTATTTTATGCTAGTGTGTGCATGACAGAACTGACAGCGCGTGCCTACACGGCGCGGCGCCGACGACGAATACATTCAAACCGAAGGCGGCACGTTAGTATGAAGATAATACTGTGGTTTTATTTACAATAATTGAAAATACTTACAAAATTAAAGAAGATTCCACAGGCTATAGATAATCCTATTTCTAATCCAGTCTTATGTACTTTTAAAACATAGCGACCAAGCGCTACAGACGCTCCAGCAAAAACCACTCCCATAGCAATACAGACAAGCATAAACCTGCCCAATTTTATTTCAACAAAACTCTAAAACAACAAAAAAACACAGTTACCATCAATTTATGATAAAAGATAAAAAATCCGTAAGTGTGATTACTTTTTCATAATTTCTAATTTTTAAAAATATTTCAAAATTGTCTTTTTTGTAATATGTATATTCATTTACCCCCCAAAACTGGGCAGATATTAGTTACGCGTACTATTTAGACCAATTTCAAAATAGTTATTTATGATACTAGTGCGGAAAGTATGTGATTTCCGATGAGTGTCATTTTATTCACGAGCGAGCAAAGCGAGCGAGTGTATAAGCCGACACGAGTCGGAAATCATCTTTCGCACGTGTATCATACAAGATTTTACAATGCATTGTGCAAGAAAAAAAAACAGTTATATTAAAAAGGCGTAAGTACCTATAAATGACGGGCTTCATAAACAAAACACATTCGCGCTGAAAAAAACATCTACTGCGCATGTGCAAGGCTGTCGAATCGCAATAAGGCAATGAGTAAAATTTATTCAGCCACGCAAATTTTTAATTAATATTTGAACGTAATTTATCAATAAAAATCAATTTGTAAAGTAATTATACTAATTATAAACGCGTTTATTGAATTGTTATTTTTATTGTTCCCTTTATATTAGTAACAATTGGTTATAAAAATATCTCAAATACTGAAATGTTAGGTTGACTGGCTGAATGACAGGCTGAGCAAAAATAAAAAATAAAACTGAAAAGTAAAAAGCACTAGTGCGGAAAAGTGCTACTTTCCGCACTGTTTGGCTGCTTAGAAAAACGCTCTTTTCGAGCACATGCATTGTAAAACTATTTAGACCAATCCAAATTGTTTCGAAGAAGAAAAATGGCTGTGACAGCAGACGAACGAATAGGTTTAATTTTAAACTAGATTTTATCACAAACTAGCGGACCCGGCGAACTTCGTGCCGCCACAGAACCAATGAATGTTTTGTTAATTTATTAGCCGAATTCAAATATACATATAACCTATATATAAAGACGGGTAACCTTCTGATAGTTCACTGCTTGAATCGGATCAGGGATCACAGTTGTTGCTATTGACTACCCCGGTAATAGGTTATGAAGGACGCCGCCTTGTGGTTCCCTACTTCATACCAAAAGCAACTGCGATCATAATTTTAGCAACCCACTGTAGCTTTCGAGTATCGTATCGAATAGTAGAAGCCTTCCCACCATTTTATGAAAAAAAAGAACTCTTAAACTACTGGCTCACAAAATCGACTGCACAGGCCACGATGCCATGAGAAAAAAAAACAACCGCGTCGTACGTTTTCTTGTGCTTACCTATCAATGGCGTTCTGCATTTGAATTTTGAAATTTTTGTATGGGAAAATTTGTTTTGCTTATAACTTGTATTTTCGAAAACTTTATCAATATTTTATTTGCTTAAATGTTGACCAGGATGAAGACGAAATAATTAAAATAAAGGTCATAAAAATCGGTACAGCCGATCTCGAGTTATAATAGTGCGGGAGCCAGGGGCCTAAGTACCAACCTCATCGAGTACTCTAATAGGCTATCTCTAGATCGTTAACCGACACTTAAACACTGAAAAAAAAAAAGTCTGCCGGAGCCGATCCTGCCGGGTCATCGATGTCGGATGGGCACATTTCAGGGCGTCTGCCAAGTACTTTCGGCAGGCTGCGCAGTGGAAGACCAATTTTTTTATACATAATTAATCAATGGTTAACTGATGCCACCACTTTCATTCGGGTACTTTATGAGGTAGGTTCCACGAAAAAAATACGTCAAAAATTTTGATGTCCGGCAGAATCGGCTCTGGCAGACCATTTTTTATTTGTGTTTAAGTGTCGGTTAACGATCTAGAGATAACCTATTGGGGTACTCGATGAGGTAGGTGAAGGGTGTCAGATGGGGACATTTCAGGGCGTCTGCCAAGTACTTCCGGCAGGCTGCGCAATGGCAGACCAATTTTTTTTATACATAAATTAATCAATGGTTAACTGATGCCACCACTTTCATTCGGGTACTTTATGAGGTAAGTAGGTTCCATGAAAAAAATACGTCAAAAATTTCGATGACCCGGCAGGATCGGCTCTGGCAGACTTTTTTTTTTCAGTGTTTAAGTGTCGGTTAACGATCTAGAGATAGCCTATTGGGGTACTCAATGAGGTAGGTACTTAGGCCCCCGGCTCCCGCACTATAAATGTTGTAACGTTCTAACACGACTTTCTTTGATATCTATAGATCTGCTATAAATATTTTATGTTTTGAGATATTTTAGACATACCTTTTTAGAAAAACAAGCTAATATCATGTTAATGAACGCAACGCACATTATTGTAAAATACGAAGAAAATATCACTGAAAAAGAACCATTTAATCTTGGACAGATGCCTGCAGCGATTCCATATACGCAAACGCCCTGGAAATAAATAAAACAAATAATAATATAATGTCAAACTTAAACTTCTAATAAATACAATAATACTTACATTAAAAAATATATTATTGGTCATTGAGTTTATTGTCAATTTAAAATATTAATAGAACAATTATTGACCTAAAATTTTTAATACGTATAAAATTTGTAATCTTAATGAATACGGCCGTGGAACTTCCTACTTCATACTAATCATGCTAATATTATAAAGAGGAAATATTCGTATCTATTTGTGTGTGTGTGTTTGTGTGTATGTTTGTAATAAAAAATAATTTGTAATTAAATAAAATCAAAAACGATACTGTGCGCATTTTAAAAATAAATTCACACTAATTATTAGAATGCTACATTCACCCTGAGTAACATAGGTTACCTTTTACCGCGGGAAATGCCTCATTCCCACGGGAAAAACTATTAACGCGGGCGTAGTCACGGCGGAAAGCTCGTATGTAATATTTGTGTAGGTAATGAAATACTTACCGACAACCAAGTTAAAAAGTAATTGGTAATAAAATCTCTGGAGCAACCACAACTACACTGGATATATCCAATGAGAAAATTTAGCAATCTGCAAAAATAATAAATTCAATCATTTGAATAAGGTTTTTTTTAAATTAATTGACCTATGCTTGATTCGAAAACGTACGACGGATCAAGCTTCACCAGACTTGCGGGGGAGCGGAAGACTCTACCCCAAAAAAAAAGTCATATAGGTACCAACGCGTCTAGAGGCGAACCACGGCCTTACGCGTTGATTAAAAAACATCGTGAAGGAGACGACGCTTGAGGGGCTCCATCTCTGATTATCAATTTTTATTTTAGTTATGACCGCGCCCCCGCCGGCGGGTACGGGTGTTGTTACCTTAGGTATAATCTAAATTCTTTGGCTGCTTTAATTGCATCAGTGATTTAATCATCATCAGAGTCGTCAGGTCCGGAAAGGATGTGTTTAGGACGGCGGCGGCGGAACCGCGTAGTAGGGTGCGGGCATAGCCCGTACACTTAACAACATAGGGATTGGGATGGGATTCTTTCATGAAGCCAATAACGGAATGGAGTTCGGAATCGACATGAAGGTCGATGTTACGAACGAACCAAGGACAACCAGTGGCCGGCGGAGGAACCGGTTTTGAATAACTTGGAGCTTATTGAGATGCGTGGGCGCAGAGTGCGCTAAGACTACGCTGGCATAAGTCATGATAGGACGGATGCACGCTAAGTAAAGTTTAAGCTTATTTCTATGCGATATTTCACTGCGTTGCCCAATCATGGGGTGCAAGAGGCCGAGAGCAGAGGCGTCACGATTGCGAACAGACTGGATGTGAGGGCCAAAGCGAAGGGCAAAGTCAAGGATAACTTTGAATTAGGTTACCGGAAATTATCTTAGAGAAATTTAGAATAGAGATTAGAATTAAGTTGAATCTATAACACCCGTTTGCGCTAACCTTGTATTAGGCTTTTCGTAGCTAAGACACAGGGCGGTCACTCCATACAGAAAACGCATTTTGACAAGCTACTTCTTTTTGAATAACAACTGAATATCAACTACAAGTCAATGGCGCTAGGCGCTATGTAAAACACCCCCGAACACCACCGGCGGAGTCCCGCGGCGCCTGCGGGGTGCGGGGCGTGGGGCGCTATATCGGGCGGGGAACTCATTTTGGCGTGGGGGGATGAGTGGCCTTTCTGTACGGGTTAGTACTATTATTTTCTTCTGTGGCTAAGATCTAAGCTAACTTGGTACATTCCGCGCCCAACTTCTAGTCCGCTCTGAACACAGGACGATTCGCGTCGCATCGCAGTAGCGGCATATAGGTACGAAGGCGGAAGCGGCGGCAGAAATGTTGACACAATTAAAAAAATATATCTAAAGGCGCATTTTCATTGGTAGATAAGTCGGTTGTTAGCGTTAACCCGAATGCGGGGACTCCACGCATGCGAGCTAACGACCAATTAAATTAGTCAGTCGATAAATTGGTCGACACAAAGCATGCGGGGGTCTCCAAAAACCCAAAATCTATGTTTCTGCCATACTGTGTCCAGATTCTCTCGTACCCGCATGTGGGCGCTAACGACAAATGAAAATGGTTTCCCGCATGCGGGCCCTATGGCGTGCGTTTTAAAAATCTCCCGCACCCCACACGCGAATGCTAATGAACGAATAATGAAAATGCGCCTCAAATTAAATAACTTTTTACTCACGCGCCACCTATCGTACACATTAACCCAAATGGTGATGCCATGTAAAATTGTAAGGTAGGTCTGTAAGAAAAATTTTTAGACTTAGTGATGAAAGAAACTCAGTCTTTTAAGGCTTTTAATAAAGACATGCCTTATTTTTGACGACTCACGACTGACTCAGTCTTTTAGTCCCCAACCTTTAGTCATAAGACTAGCCTTTTTAGTCGAGTCTATAAACTTAAAAAACTGAGCTGTTACTTAAACAGCTTAAAAGACTTATAAGACTGCCGACTCATTGCTTGGGGAGTCGAGAGTCGTAAGGCGTGTGTTGATGAAACTAGTAGGTAGGTACTTGTTTGCTTGCTTAATTTTTAATTATTTTTTTAGAATTACAGTTATATTTAATTTTATAGGTAATTACAACCGAAGTAATTAGAAATGTTTCAGAAAGCTTCTGTCTATTTACAGGGTGGCCCATGATTGGTCAGTAAGTCTGAAACTATAAGATAAACGAAGATCTGTTGTCAAGCAATATTATATAATATTTTATTGACAAGAAAAACTGTATTTTAATACGTAAAAATACTTTTAGGTACTCAGTTTAGAAATTGAAATCGGAAGATGTAGACCAATACATTAGTACCATTATTTTCTTCTGTGGCTATAGGTACAGTAGGTACCTGTACTAATATATAGTAGAATTATTTATTGATTTTTTTATTAATTAATCCACAAAAGTCTAAGTAAAACATTTAAATAAAACAAAACTAAGGAAACTGTCAATCAAATAACCCGCCCCGAACCGTTCCCGGCACAAAGGTGCCCATGACGCTAGCAGCATTACCGCGCTGAATCGCGATGGCCAACCTTTGCACCAGGAACCAACCGGAGCGGGAGTCTTGTGTGCGTTCCCTTAGCCTTTGCCCCAGTTCCCCAACCAAGCGTTTTGCCTCCACACCCCAACTACCCATGGTTTCCACTGCTATCGTGGTAACGCTGCTTCAGGGCGGCGTACTTTTGCCTCTTTTTGGACGCTGCGTCTTCGGCAGCAGCCGACGGAGAACGAACGGTGTGACTAAGGTGGCTCATGGCTACAGTGCTGATGCACATGGCGTCCCAAATTAGGCACTTTTCATTTTTCCAAGGCACCAAAGTCAGCCCGTCCGGTCTCTTTCCGTCGGATCTGTCGAGAGATTAAAATTTATTGAATTGACTTACGCTTATGTCGAAAAGGTACGCCCAATCCAAGCTTCACTGGACTTGCGGGAGAGCGGAAGGCTCTACCCCAGAGTAGTCATATACTTACGCATCTAGGGGCGGCTCGAGGGAGCCTTGAACCTAGGTCTAGCACGTTGATACAGAAAATCTGCCGTAAAAAGAATCTACCCTAAAATCTGGCCTAGCCCGAATCTACCTTAACGCGTACGAAGGAAAATACAAATGGGCCACCCTTTATTATTATTACCAGTAAATAACCCCTAATTATTTTTTCTAATCTTGTCCAAAAAGAAAGATGATTCCGTGCCCCGGAAAGCACGTAATACCGTTGGTCCAGGCTACTGTCTACTGATGTAGTCGTTATAGGAGCCATGTTGAAAGCCTAAGACGACTCAACAATTCCGACATCAGGGTTTGTGAGGTAGGTTAACCTCAAAACCCACTCGATAAGAAAGCAAGCACTTTAACTCGCAAGTTTTTAATTATATACTTACGAATATTGAGTCCAAAGTAGTAAACCGGTCGGTATGGCGTATATAGCAAATAAACATGCATACATCTTCCTTTCAAATTCTAAATCTCCTTCAATCTCTGATGGTGTTAGTTCTACGTTTTCCTCAGGACTATGCATTTCACGGCCCGCAGGTTGCGCCATTTCCACTGTAAACAAATGATCGTTATAGCACAAACTATTGGCACTAAAGTTATAATACTACCCATCGCATAGGAATGAAAATTACCTCCCCGCACTAAAACCACAAAAAAAGATATACAGGGCGTCCCACGGCTATGCCACATGGAGGGAAAGCACCCTACCCTAAGGCTAAAGCCAGACGGGCGTAATTTTGTGAATCGTGAGCCGCGGAAATTCAGTAGCGCAAATTCTGCCAGCAGAAATTCAGTCGAAACCGCCACACGGGCTCAATTTTTTCGGTTGCATTCCATCGCTTGTATTGCTTCCTCCCCTGCCTGCTCCGCCCCCCTCTGCCCGCTCACTAAATTCTGCCGGTCATAACGCGTGTGAGCCGGCAGACGACTTAAATTCGGTCGCCGTGTGAATCAAACAAAGGTTTTGTATGAAACCGAACGCGGCAGAATTTGCGCGACTGAATTTCGGCACAAATTACGTATAGACAGATGATCGTTGCGTTTACAGGCCGTGTTCGGACCATGCTCGGACCACGTGCAGTCGTCGCTCTCGCGAGTATATTAACAACGTATTGATGTTCGATGTGCTAAAAATTGGATAAGCGTTCTTTTTACTATTCTAGTGTATTTGGCTGTTTAAACACAATACAAAAATGACGATTACACCCTTTTCAAGGAGTCAACCAAGTTTAGGTAGTTAATTTCGAGGACGGCGGGAGTGGACTTTCTGGAAACTTTTTATTTTGTGATTTCGGCGACTCACGACTTACAAAATTACGCCCGTCTGGCCTCAGGCTAACCAGGCCTGGCGCACTCCGCGCCAGAGCTCCAGAATGTGCCTACGCCGGGCGGTCCCGATTTCGCGGCCATTTAGTAGGAAAAACGCGCGCGCTTGTGAAGACGCTATTATTTAGTCTGCGGTAATACGGACTCTCGCGGCGCGTTTTAATTTTGTTTTAATACGAGCGCAACGACAAACGGTAGTATTATAACCAGTTCAACGCGCGACGTTCTACGTTCGACGCGTTCAATGTAATTTGAACGTTAGTGGCGTGGTAGCTAGAATTAAATTCGCACGTTTGCTATCAGGGAGTGCGCCTTCTGTACCTAGTACTATTATATAATATTTTGTGGCCTAACTCACTTCCAGGCACATGCACCGGTTGCTCGTGACCAGCTGGATCTGCTTTATGCAATTTGTGACGTACTTCTTTCTTAATAGCCTTCCTGTGAGGTGCTGTAAAATAAATATTGTTGTTACTATGTGTGCCAAACATAGATATAGTATACTAGTTTATACTAGTTATAGATTCGCCACCGTGCGACCGGGCGTAAGAGAAAGACATACATTGAGTCTACTATGAAGTGTGCCTATAACCCGACAATGAAAATTAACTAGTACCCATACTATATCTATGAAGAGTATGAAGTGTGCCTATAACCCGACAATGAAAAAATGCTCGGTCGGTGATAGAGACAAAACATGATGCATCTTTTCTATTTCCTCTTTTAGGAATCGCAATAAGACTATCTTTTTCTGTCAAAGTGTGTCAGGCCCTTGGTGCCAAATAAGAATAGGACTAACGCCATCTTGAATTGATAGTCCCTCCTTTTCTTATTTGGCAAATTAGAAAAGGAGGGACTGTCAATTCAAGATGGCGTTAGTCCTATTCTTATTTGGCACGCATAGTAGGTATATGTTGTAATTATTATACTGTTGTAGTCCACGCCCTCTAACACGCCCGCTACGCGTGACAGACATAATTTTGTCATGCGTATTCTCTTATCCTATTGGAGGATATTTCAATATGGCGGATTCCTCGCAACTTTTTGTCAGTTAAATGTGCGACAAACTTTTGTCATAGCACTTCATGTTACGGGGCGGGGGCTTACAAATCGTACAAATTACAAATAGACATAGACAAATCTACTACTTTAGCTCAGCTCTAACGGTATGTATTTTGTTTTGTTTAAATGCAGTGAATACATTTATTTGTTCAAGGGCCTCGGACGCTTTATCTATCTAAATAAAACAAATAAAATTTTATTGTTTAAGAATAAAATTTACTTTGACTTTGACCGGGCTCCAAACGGATTATACACAGCTTTTTGTCTGTATTTAAATAAATATATTCATGTTGGCTTGCATACTTGCTTTATATCGTGTAGGTTTCTAGGTTATCCTACTTCACAAACCATGGTGTCGGATTTATAGCGCCGCCTTAGGCTTCTGACATGACTCCAATAACGACTACATCCGAAGATATTGAAATGAAATGAAACCGGGATCAACGGCTTTACGTGCCTTCCAAAGCACGGAATCATCTTTTTCGGACACTCAAGTGATACAGCCTGCAATGCCCTAACCAAACTGAAGAAAGTCTCACAAACTGATATTTGTTCGATGAGTCCTCGTCGGGATTCGAACCACGGAGGCAGTTGCTACCAGGGATGCATAAGTTGTGTGGACTAAAACTTACATTGCGATGAGTGTTATGTATGACCAGCGGCGCCAGGATTAGCGCGGATAGGGTGGGCACCACGACCAACATCTGCTTCTTTATGTTCATCAGATATATTTAAACCTTGTATTCTATGAGGTGCTGTACCAAGGACATTAGATAGTAGCCGGATAAATTGACATTAATAAAGAATTGAAGCATAACAATGGCGTCTCTTTTAAGAAGTGTACAGAAATTCAGTATTTCCATAGCGGAGGGATCAACCTAATGTAGTGCAAGTGTGTGCGATGTTGATGTTGTAAAGATGTTGCAAGTGCCCCAGGATTAGATGAAAGACTGTTTACTAGTCGAGAGCTAAACGTATAATGAATGATATATCTAAGTCACATTTAAGTTAACACTAATGTACGATCCAGTCGGCCTATTATGGGTGCTCCAATTGTTTTTCAATGGGAATCTTTCCGGCTTTGCTGTAACTATATTACTACGTCCAGGTTCCAAATCAGATTAGCTAAAAATCTCAAACTTGACTCTCTGACCATCAACCAAAATACTTTTCATCACCAACAGTGTCTTTGCTCTTACCTTCTAGCTACAAACTTTATATTTTGGTACCTATACATACATACCCTGAAGCTGCCTTGATTTCTTTTTTGCCACATCTTCACTTGCGTCTTCAATGTTTATTGTTGTCTCTCTGGTACTAATAGTACTCTCTGTTTTGCTTTTCTCTTGATTCATATTTGCTCTCACTGGGCTAAGGTTATTCAGTTACCTTACCATGTGTGGTTACCATAATATTATAATAATTATTCAATACAATATTTATTGGCTTTTGTCCAAAGACAATTCTGCCAGTGTCAGGGTATGAATAGTGCACGCCGCACTACTACATCCTTGATTTTATCTAAACCATAGACACAATCAGAACCAAAGAGCTTGGATTTAATAAGTAGCGAGCTAGAAAATCTTCGCTATCCAACACACTAAAAGATTCGGTCACACACTGTTATAAGAATGTCTAAACCATTTAATAATTAAAGGCTTTATTCAACTAAAATTGTACATTAGTAAAGATAGTATGACAGTAGGTATTGACAATATCATAGATAATACATCATTCTCCTCCCCTTAAAATCCAGCTCAGCATCAGACATGCGCCTCATAATCGGCAAGATAAGCTGGTGGTCGTCTGAGACGAGTAGATCGACGAAGTTCTTGATTAGCAGGCACGATAGGCTGAACCGTTTCTGGACTAACCACCTTTTCTGCAGATTCATCTACCTTGTCATCTTCATCCGAAGATAGGTCGTCATATGCCGGAGGTAAAGGAGCTAAATGTCTGTTAGATATAGTCCCCTCTCTACCATCTTGATAACGTACGAATGAATATGTTGGATTACTTTGCAAGAGTTCCCCTTCTTCCACGAAAGGCTCAAACTTTGAGTTGCGAACATTCTTCCTAATGAGAATAGGTCCAGGTACCATAAGCCAAGCTGGAAGTGATACTCCATTAAGAGTTCGACGCGGGTGATTGAACATCCTCTCATGTGGTGTTGCATTCGTGGAAGTACAGAGAAGTGAACGTATTGAGTGTAAAGCTACAGGTAAAACCTTTTCCCACTCTGTCACATCCAGTCCTTGTGACTTCAAGGATAGTTGTATTGTCCTCCACAGAGTACCATTTAACCTCTCAATTTGTCCGTTACCCTGTGGATTATACGGAGTTGTTCTACTACAAGCAATTCCAAGAGTCACTAGATGGCTAGTGAATTCTTCCGACATAAATGAGGCCCCTCTATCCGAGTGAATATATACAGGAGTGCCAAAAGTAACAAATATTTCATTCAAACATTTTATAACAGTACTCGACGTTAGATCCTTACACGGAAAGGCGAACGGAAAACGACTATATTCATCTATCACTGTCAACAAGTATTTGTATTGAGTTTTTGATGGCAAAGGACCTTTAAAATCTATATTTAATCGTTCAAAAGGTGCTGTTGCTTTAATTAATCGACCTGAAGTTTGTGCAAATCTGGGCTTCAGTTGCGCACAAATCTGACAGTTTGTGGTAACCTCTCGTATATCATTAATCGAATAAGGAAGATTCTTCGAGCGTACCCAGTGAGCCATACGAACAATTCCAGGATGACAAAGATTTTCGTGTAATATTTTAAGATTATTCGTGCTTATGTGCGCACAAACTCTTGAAAGCGCGTCAGCAGCTTTGTTTCCAGACCCTGGACGATACATAATATCGTATTTGAAACAGGATAATTCTAGCCTCCAGCGTTCAATTTTTTCATTTTTAATCTTACTAGAATGAATCTGATTGAACATAAATGATACTGACTGTTGATCTGTAATTAATAAAAAATATCTTCCGATTAGATAATGACGCCATTTACGAAGAGACTCTACAATTGCCGCAGCTTCCTTCTCAATCGAAGACTGCAGCTTCTCACTATGGTTCAATGAACGAGAAAAGAAAGCAACTGGTTGTCCATTCTGAGTTAAAGTAGCTGCAAGAGCATTTTCGGAAGCATCTGTCTCTACTGTAAACATTGCATCTTCATCTATAGCAGTTAATGAAGCTTTAGCGATATCTTCTTTTAAGTTATTAAAAGTTAAGATTGTTGTTTCTGTCAAAGGGAAAGAATTAATTGATAGTAATGGTTTTATTCTTTCCGAGAAATTCTGAAGCCATTTCGAATAATGAGCAAAGAGACCTAGAGCTCGTTTTAAAACTGATGCATTTTCTGGAATAGGTAAATCCATTAAGGGTTTAAGGCGGTCCACATCTGGTTTTATCGTATTATTCTGCACTGTATACCCCAGTAAATTGATAACTTCGGTATTAAATAAACATTTGTCTTCATTAAGTGTTAAATTGTATTTAGCTGCTGCTTCCATAAATTTATTTAAGTTTGCATTATGCTCTTCTGGCGTTTTTCCACATACCGTGACGTCATCTAGATATGCAAAAGTGCCTTTAAGCTCTTCAGTTTCGATAATATAGTTCAAAGCACGTTGAAAAGCAGCTACGCCATTGGTCACGCCAAAAGGGATTCTAGTAAATTGATAAAGTTTACCACCAGCTTCGAATGCCGTATATTTCTTGTCTTTTGGATCTATAGGAACTTGATGGTAAGCACTCTTTAAGTCGATCTGACTAAAATAGTTGTATTTAGCGACTTTTGCAACAATCTTCTCAATATTTGGCAAGGGAAAAGCATCTAATTCTGTGAATTTATTAATTGTCTGAGAGTAATCTATAACCATTCTCTTTCTATGAGAACCTCCTCCGGCTACTAAGACTTGAGCTCGCCACGGCGAATTACTAGGCTCTATAACTTTATCTTCAAGGAGTTTACGAATCTCCGCATCAATAAAAACTTCATCATTCTTATTATGGCGTCTCGATCGAACTGCGATGGGTTTTATGTTAGATGAAAGATTTGTAAATAATGAAGCAGGTGGTAGCATGGCTTGCATAACGCTGCAGATTCGTAATGGTTCACGCGTTCCACCGAAATCAAGTTGAATTGAAGAATGATTTTTAAGAATGTCATGTCCGATAATTACATCTGAACATAAATTGTTTACAATTAGCAATTTAGTTCTTTTATATAGATAGCTATCTATTTGAATCGTTGCCTCACATACTCCTTCGATAAACGAAATGTGATTTAAGGAAGCCAGTGTAATAGATTTTCGACACGGTCTTATCTTTAGTTTAAGTGTCTGAGCTAGTTTCATGTCGATAAAACTCATTGAGCTGCCAGTATCGATCAAAGCATCTGCTCTGTATTCATTAATGCTGATAGGAACAGTAGCCTTCTTGAGGCTCCCTGGAGAGGCTGCAGAAACAGCTGACAACATATCAGGGCGCTCATTATCTTGTGACTCATCCTCTATCGCAGCATTTATCCGCTGCCCACTTCTACATACATTTGCAAAATGTCCTTTTCTAGAACAGAGCTGACAATTTTCCTTGAATGCTGGACATTTAATTCGTTGGTGAACATTTCCACCACAAAAGAAGCAGCGTTTTTTAGAAATAGGACGATATGTTGATGAAGATGGGCGATATGTTGATGAAGATGAAGGTACTGCCGCTACGCTTTCTTCAGTTCGATGATTTTCGGACAAGGCATTGAGATTTAGAGATGCACAGTTTGTAATTATCTGTGAATTCTTTTCAGCTTCCTCTAGGGATATTGCAATATTTACAGCTTCGTCCATATCTAAGCTTAGCTTTTCCAGCAATCTTTCACGAATTCTTTTAGAAGAAATACCTGCAATAAAAGCTCCTCTCATAGATTCGTCTTTGTACACCTCGGCAGACACATTTTTGAAATTACAGTCTAATGCCAACAGTTTTAGCGCCTGAAAATATTCTTTTATAGATTCCTCCGGTTTCTGTTTCCGGGTATTTAGTAGATGCCTGGCCAAAATCTCATTTTTTTGCTTGATAAAAACGTCATTTAAAATTTTCATTGCTTTTTCATATGACTTAGTGTCTTGAATAAATGCGTAAACAGATGGAGAAAGATGGTTCACCAACAGTTTTAATTTCATACAATCTTGAGTATCTGCTGCACATTCTGATTCGAGAAAATTTTCGAAAGTAAAACGCCAGTGAAGCCATTTCATGTCGGCCGCCATTGCATTTGGCTCTTCTGCAAAACGTTCAGGACGCAAATACCGCACCATACTGCTAGCACTTTTTTTGTCACAATTTAATAGTTCCTTTTCGTTTGACATAATGGAAAATTAGATAAGTAATTATTAGTTGAATAAATTGTTATAAGAATGTCTAAACCATTTAATAATTAAAGGCTTTATTCAACTAAAATTGTACATTAGTAAAGATAGTATGACAGTAGGTATTGACAATATCATAGATAATACATCACACACATCGAATAGTCGCTGCGAGTGCCAATCGTAACCTGACATACGAAATCACTGATGCAGTTAAAGCAGCTAAAGAATTTAGATTACAAGTAACAGAATGCCCTTCTGGTAGCGAATACCCTTCAGGTAATAATTAAACTTCAGGTAACAACGCCCGTAACCGACGGCGAGGGCGCGGCCATAGCCAAAATCAAAATTGATAATTAGAGACGGAGCCCCTCAGGCGTCGTCTCCTTCACGATGTTTTTCAGTATCAACGCGTTAGGACGTGGTCCGAGGCTCCCTCCGCCCCTAGACGCGTTCGTATATGACTTTTTTTGGGGTAGAGTCTTCCGCTCCCCCACAAGTCCGGTGTAGCTTGATTGGTCGTACTTTTTACACGCTTTATATGCTTCACTTGTAAGTAACTATGTAGGTATGTAAGAAAATTTTGGAATCCTAATTTGACCCACTTCCCGGTCTTCGATTAGGATGAAATTTTGCACACGCTCTGAGTTCTGATGATAATACATGACTAGTTATGAAACGTCATTACAAATCCAATATGGCGGCCTCCCCATTAATGTATCTAAAAAAATCTTGGAATCTTAATTTGACCCACTTTCTGGTCATCGATTAGAATGAAATTTTGCACACGTTCTGAGTTTTGATGACAATACATGACTAGCTAAGAAATGTCATTACAAATTCAATATGGCGGCCTCCCCATTAATGTATCTAAAAAAATCTTGGAATCTTAATTTGACCCACTTCCCGGTCTTCGATTAGGATGAAATTTTGCACACGCTCTGAGTTTTGATGACAATACATGACTAGCTAAGAAACTTCATTACAAATCTAATATTGCGGCCTCCCTAAAATGGCGAACTGGCTGTTTGTATTCCACCCCCATGATATGGGTATCAAATGAAAGAGTTTGCTGTCAGGAATACGAAAAAAACAGTCACGGGACTTAAATCCAATATGGCGGATGTCCAAGATGGCGGGTGTGTAATATATGATATAAATTTAGATAAACTAACGTTCAAGTGCTATAATTTTATATGATCTAAAAACATTTAGTATAACGATTCAAATGATATAATGTACCATTAATATAATTTTATTTAGTATAATTTCACTTGGTATAACAGTTATTTCATATAATGTTCATATTAACTAATAATTATTTGTCATAACGGACAATTTATATAAAATTTAGAAGACATAATAAACTTTTCGTATAATGCCTGATTTGTACTCAAAAGTAAACGACCGCAGATACTTTGTATTTTTTGACACATGCAAGCATCCAGGCATGCAAACGTGCGAACAAGCAAGCTTGCAAGCAATCATGCAAGCAAGCATGCAAGCAAGCAAGCAAGAAAGCACGCAAGCAAGCAAGCAAGCATGCAAGAAAGCATGCAGGGATGCATACATGTCAACCTAACCCGAAGGGTATGGCGGAATCGAGTGGGCTCGCTACGCTCGCCTCACTCGTTTTCGCCATACCCTTCAAACCTAACCTATCCAAGTCGGTGTGCCCCGGATTTCCGTGCTCGCTACGCTCGCACCCGCCCTGAATTACGGTGCCCTAATTTAAATTGTACTTTAATATAATAATTATGTTTTTTTTTTCAATAAAAATAATCTGGCATTTTATATCAAATGATCATTATATCTTATGATTATTAGTTGAAATAAAGGTTATGTGACATGAATGTTATATGAAATGAGTGTTATACTAAATGTTTTTATAAAAACTGAACTTTATACCAAATGAACTTTATATGAATTAAAATTATAGCTTATAAACGTTATCCCAAATGAGTGTTATATGAAAATAACGTTATGTCTTTTGAAATTATATTATCTGTTTTTATACGAAATGAACCGCACCCTGTACAAGCACCCTTAGAGCAAAGAAAAAGTAACCTATAACCATGACTATAACTATAATACGGATATAGAGGTAGGAAAAAGGAGCGCTACGTTTGTTTTTGAACCAGTTTTTCACTTGGCGCCCCCAGAGCAGGTTTCTTATGTCAGGCTTTACCTACTAACTAAAGCCTCGGTCACACACAGCGAATAGTCGCTGCGATTGCACTTACTGCGAATAAAAATGACGAAGAAAGAAAGACGGTGAGTATGGAATATACAGCGAATAGTCCTGTCACAATGAGCTTTTTTTTTTAATTGACTTATGCTTGTTTAGAATAATACATAAGTAGTTTAAAAAACCACAAAACACGCTTTCTGTCCGCCATCTTGGGGGTGCGTAATAAATGCTATAATATCAAAAAATATAATTTTAGGTGATATAACGTTCAATTTGTATAATTTCCATATACTATAAAAATACTTGCTATAAATTTAATTTGTATAACGCTCAATTCCTATAACGTTCATTTGATATAATGACAATTGTTATTACATTATTTTCCTATAACAATCATTTCCTATAATAAACTTCATTTTTTGTAATTTTACGGAAAAGGATACTCGGTGTCAGATGTAATTTACAAAAAAAGAAATAACATTATTCATCGGATTAGGTATGGGCAATGTAAATTCAGTCATTAAAACTAGGTAATATAAATAAATAGGGCGGGTGCGAGCGCAGCGAGCACGGGAATTCGGGGCACCCCGACTACTGTTGGTTAGGTTCGAAGGGTATGGCGGAAGAGGTGGGCGAGCAAAGCGAGCCCAGCTCGCCCGCCATACCCTTCGGGTTAGGTTGACATGTATGCATGCCTGCACGCTTGCTTGCATGCTTTTTTGCATGCTTGATTGCATGCTTGTTTGCATGCCTGTTTGCATGCTTGCTTGCATGCTTGCTTGCTTTTACAAGTTCATATTTTTATTTGGAAACAATATTTATATCAATTGTAAATTATAGAAAATCATTATTATATCAAATGAAATTATATTATTTAAAATTATAGGAATTGTCTTTTATATTATTTGATTATTAGGATAAGTAAAATTATATAATCTGAAATTATATCATTTAATCATTATAACTTTTGAAATTATGGAATATATTACACACCCGTCACACTGACATAGATTTGATTAGATGCGGCTAGTGTATGTAGTGTATGTACTTCGTGTGGTCCAAACGAAGACAAAGACACAACATGCGCAAGCTACTTGCACCATGTACAAGCACCCTAAATTCAAAAAGGAGATTTGACGTATTAAAATAATCAAGCAAAGAGAAAAATAACAATAAAAAAAAACTATCAACTATCTATAAAACTATCTGGTTATTTTTTCTTTGGTTACCTCAGTTATTTTAGGTAATTAATTATTTTTTCTCTTTGTATTTTTGTACACATAATAATAATATGTTAAGAAATTGATTTGAACAAAATATTTACATCCCATTGGGCAATTTGTTACATTCGCTGAGAGAAACAGGCACTAAACCGGGTGATAACCAAGAAGAACCCAAAAATACTTCATACTATGGTAGCAAAATGAGAAAAACTTATGTATTTCGTTCTGAAAGATCTAAGCGAAGAAGTGGAGATGAGGACGACGATTATTATGTATATAGACCAGGAAGTACGTGAAACTGAATGGGAATTTTTCTAGCAGCAAATCAAGAAGAAAACTTACAAAACAGCTCAACAGATGGCACTAGTAAATTGTGAGGTAATAAATACAGAAGTATTGGATTACAAAAAACATTCAAATTAATCAACTAATTATCCTTAAATTTGTCTCAGACAGAACCGTGTACAATCCGACAAAAAAAAGTCAAAAAGTCTATAATAAATCTCACTGTTCTCACGGTTTTACTAGCGTCATCTGTGGAAATCTCAAAGAACACTCGTTTTTTTTTATTATTTCAAGCTGTCAGAAATTCTCCCATTGAACACTAGTTTCTGGAATACATACCCACAGACGCATTAAAGGCGAACTACGGGACGGAATCCAAATTTATATGCTGTCTGTTCCTTAAAAAGCGGACGCAGTCTATGCTACAGGCTGCATTTAAACTCGGATTCCGTCCCGCACGTATTTTTTAAGTAAATGGTCCAGCAGTAAAACATTTTTCCCACTTTAAAAGTAATCATCGCACTTTATTGGACATACAAACTTGCTTACACTCAATATTACTATTTTCCAAATTTGATGGAAACTTAAGAATGGTTTCATTTACCGTGTATACCTTCTAAGGAGAAGTTTTTTGGAATGATAACTTATCAGGCTTATCTGGCAATAAACATTATTATTTTTCAAATTAAATGGTAGCTTATCCCATTCCCATTTACCTTTAGTTTCTTCTATGGAGAAGGAACTAGACAAAATAAAGGAAAGTCTTATAAAAAAAAAATAATAATCTTGTATTTTACTTGTCACGCCGTAGTAACATTTGTATACAAGGATTTAGACCCTGAGGAAAGAAATAAATTTGTAAGACAGATCTATCTCGTGGCGGGCTGTATGTATTTGTGCATAGATATTGTTTGTGCTGTGATGGTGCCCCTGTAAGTATTTTATCATTATTCTTTTCCCTTTTTGGAGTGTTTTGATGTTAAAAGTATTATGCTACCTACATGTTGTTATTCCTATTTACTCCCATCCAAACAATTTTCTTTTTTGTATTGGATCGGAATAAATCGATAAAATGACGATGGTACTAAATTATAAAGTCCAATGTATAATTTTGGCTGCAACTTCGTCCGCTTTTTAACCCCCGACGAAAAAGATGTTTGTCTGTCTGTCTGTGGCATCGCAGCTACTAAACGGATGCGCCGCTTTTGATCTAGTTTTTTTTGTTTGCACGGTGTCACAATCGAGAGTGTTCTTAGCTATGATCCAAGAAAATATCTTAAGCCATTTTGAATATTATCAGCTCTTTTCTAGTTATTGAAAGGATCATGTAACGGTTTTGTGGCAGAGGTTTTTAATTATTTATTTATTTAATGTAATTTTTAGTTATATCCTATCAGCCTATATAGTAAATACTCGTTTTTTAATTTTATTCATTTTTCTTTGGTTCTTTCTTTTCAACGTGTACGCAATGTATTATAATAACAATAATACAATGTAGTGTTACATAATTTTTAAACATATTTTGTGTACTTAAGTAGGGTCCTAAAATACAGGATACTAGTTTAGACGCCAGCCTTTTCAAATATCGATATTATAATTGAATAACTTTATACTAGACTAGCGACCCGCCCCGGCTCCGCACGGGAAAATGGTTATTGTGGGTTATCTTTACGCATATTATGCATGTATTATACATATAAACCCTCCTCTTGAATCACTCTATCTATTAAAAAAAACCGCATCAAAATCCGTTACGTAGTTTTAAAGATTTAAGCGTACAAAGGGAGGGACATAGGGACATAGGGACATAAGGACAGAAAAAGCGACTTTGTTTTATACTATGTAGTGATGATAATGTTATTGTGATTTGTAAATGAAATAAGCATTCTACTTAGGTACATACTTAAACGAGTTCAACTAGCATTTGACGGTTTTCATATTTTTCATTTTCAGAGATTTAATTTACAAGATGGTAGAAGGACCCTCTTATCTGGCTTACCTCCATTATGGTTACGCGTAAGTTATTCAAATTCAAAGATGAGTACAAAACCACAATTATTGGGTAAGGTTTTTTAGTACCATGCTTTTTTAAGAAAGTTTCGCTCGGTTAAAGAGATCAATTATATGATTTCGTTGTGTTTCGTTGTTTTGTTGTTGGTAGAGGTTACTACCTTAGCAATAAGGCAGCCTTTTGACTCCTGTATGTATTTAAATTTGTTACCTTGTGTTTATTTTGGTGTCAATGAAGTATTTTGTATTGTATTGTATTGTTGTTTTGTCTTAACTTACATTGTTTTTTTTTTCTCAATTTACAAGTCCGCCTTGAAAGCGAGTATTTTCATTGATTGATACTCAGAAAAAAATCGATTCTAGCACAAAAGTCAAACATTAGGCTCAATTCTGCCAAATTACCTACTCTCTGAACTTAAATTTAAGTTCTTAGTCTTTTTCGTTTATACGCAAACGAAAAGGATGGGAGATGAATTAATCATTGAAATTTTGAATGGTATTTGAAATAAGAGGTGCACATCTTTTTTTTTATTGACCATTGTTTAAGAAAACAAGATCTAACCGTTAGGCCACGTAACTGACACAAGCCTACGTCATTTTGCGCTGTTCATCCTTGTCTATTACACGCATTCGACAAGGATGAATAGGCAAAATGACGTAGAAATGACGTAGGCTCGTGTCAGTCACGTGGTCTAATGGTTAGGTTAGGTTAGGTTTGTTTTCTTAGACCATGGAATTGACCTATGCTTGAGTCTAAAAAGTACGACGGATCAAGCTTCACCGGACTTGAGCTGCACAGCTATCAAAAATAAGGTTTAATTTTAATTGGGATGTTATGTTATCACATGTCTCATACATAAACGAGCGCGCGCGATCTACGCGTAAAATTGGTGTTTGACGTCTCTAAAGGACATCATTCACGTTTCATACAATGTTGGACCAAAAAAGTTAAAATGCCGGCCAAGGAAAAAAAGTATATTTTTCGGATAGAACACGTCGTAGTTTCTATATTTCTTTACTTTTTTTTACATTTTCTTACCTTTTTTTTACTTTTTTTTTCTTAATAATAAACAAAAAAAGTTGATGAATGATCATTATTATGTATCATAATATTACTTTCATAATATATTTTTTTATTATATTAAACAAATACATACTTAATCCAAGTGGCCCCCTATTATAATAATAAAAAAAGAAGTTAAACTACATAAAATACATGAATATAATGTATTCAATACAATATGACTACATGCGCTGTGACATGCGTCAAAATAATACTTTTATAATAACATTTTTATTATTTAATTAATAGCTTCTAACAATACAACCATGGGGTGCACGGGATTAGTGTCATAGTAAAAGAATACAGGAATTGTGTGTTCTACCCGAAAGTTATACTTTTTTCTGCTGGCCGGCATTTTTACTTTTTTGGTCCAAAATCTCCTTTTAACATACGAATAACGGAGGAGGTTTACGCGTATATTTTTTATGTATCGAAAACGAATTAATTTTATAAAGTTGTTTTGCCTTATATAAAAGGGTTACCTAACTCTAAGCGAGAAATATTTAGAGGGTTGACGTTAGTATAATTTTGTATTTATCTATTCAAGTCTGCTGTGTAAACGTCACTTACCAGTTTTTTCTCCAATAAAAACAAAATAAAATGTAAAGATGAACTCAACTTTTCACGGTTTCATAAGTACTACAACTATGTTGCGGATTAACAAGCAGTTAAATTACAACGTGTATTTGTTTTTTACGCTCACTTTTTTAAATTGTTTCAGGCCGGGATCAGTATTACTAGGCTTGTGTATGTGTTGTTGCGTCCGTGAATCTCCAATAATTTGGATAAACAATTTTCTTTTGGTAACTTTTTCTTTACTTTACTAATAACTATTTTCTTTTTTTCACTTTCAAAAAATCATAATGAAAAAATAACGTTCCTGATTAGATTACTTGTTCCAAACTTTCAAAAAGTGACAAAGATGTTTTTGTGCAGTAGTCAGCACATGCGGCTGGATATGTTAACCTTGAGCTCGCCCGAATTACGTAGCGGTAGGGGTGAATTTCGTAGTATAGGCTAGGAAAGAAATTAAAATATCACTCAGTTTTTGAGGTGAGAAGCAAATCTGGTAACAAGTTGCTTGATGCTTTTCGGGGTCTCCTAACACAAGTTTAACTTAACAGGAGACCTTGACAACTAATTTTAACACTTTGACAGCCAAGCATTTTATTTATTTCCAATCTCTGACAGCCGATCACGTCCCCTGTCCGTGACAGTTTTTTTTGTTAGAGACGCTGATCACGTACAGCGTACGTGTGTGAATTTCAATACTGTTTACTTTAAAACAACGGCCTGTAGGCGTGATCCGCGTCATGTCAATGCTTAGATGAATGTTTAGGCTACACACACAAACGCACTTCAAATACTTGCGGTGTGCAGGGTGCGGGAAACAAAGGATCGCCCGAGCCGGGTCGACTCTCGCGACTCTGATAATTTTTTGGCGCGAAATGACTGACACTGAAATGTTGGAAGAAGATGTTTTTCAATCTGGTTGCGAGGGCTTTAGTCACTTCTTTCGTAATCTTTAACAAAAGTAGGAACAACATGCGTCATAAATTGCGATATTCGCAGTTTTTGATGACTTGTGGTGAAGAACGGTGCAGCATGCATCTTTCGATTATGCAGGCCCATCTCGTGGTCCATCCTACTGGTATGACGTCCAGATTAACAGGGAGACACTTCATGGAAAGGATACCGGCGACAGGATCGAAAACGAAAGTGGCAAGAGTTTGCAAAGTCTGCGCTGATACTACAAAGAAGGAAACGGGTAAGCGAGGTCGCAAGGAAACGATATTTTTCTGTCCAGATTGCAACGTACCCTTGTGTTATGACCCGTGCTTCAAAAAATACCACACCAGGAATGACTACACGGCATAAAATTTGAAAAATGTAGATGTAAAAGTTTTTTTTTTTTTTGTAAACGTGCATTATTCTAAGTTGATTTTATAAAAAAAATAAACAATTATACATGTTTTTCTTATTTTATATAATAATATAAGATACCCTCAATACAATGAAAATAAAATCATGGCCGCAACTATTTTAGTTTTTTTTCTATGAAAGTAACAAAATGGTCAAAAAGTGCCGGCGCGCCCAGAATGGTACGCTAATAATGTATGCGGCTAATTGGGATAAAATAAGCGTCACGTGCGTAGTACGTCATCCGCTGTCAAAGTGTTAATCTTTATTTTTGAAGAAAATAAAGATAATTATTATTATTAGTTCGGGGTTTTCGGACATCGCTGAACACAAAAATCTTATTTGTGCTTACATTAAGTACAATGCTGAAATCGTTTTCTAAGTGAAATGAGTTTAGAAAATTTAACTTTATTGCAATAGTTGGGTAATTTCACGCCTTTAAATCAATTTCTTACTTTAGGTGGTACACTTTTCTAGCAGGTTTTTAGAAATGAAAAAGAAAATGTGGTTCTCTCATGTTAATTTTAACTATGGGTCACTGTCAATACTCAGCAGCTCGCAGTTCGCGCCGCGAGTCGCGCGAAGCTGTGACAAGGCCCTTCTTCTTTTCGAGTCGACAGCAAACTCAGACAGTCTCGGCCCAAAAACCAGCCACATGAATAGCGTCGTCAGTAGCCTTCATCAAGTCCTCTCGCGTGCAGGTGACAGGACAAGATGGGCAGCTAATGAGATGGTCCATTTTCTGGGGAACCATACCACACCTACACTCCAAGTTAGAGTCACCTATGAAACCCCAGCGGTATAAGTTATCCCTAGTCCGACCCACCTGGGTCCGGAGCCTGTTGAGGGATTTTCAGATAGGCCATGCCTGTTTGTAACCAGGGGGAGACCCTCATCTATTGGGATAAATGGGTTAGGGAGGGAGACACTATTCCGCCAAAGCCCAACTCTCGCCTCTGCAGGGTCGACTGTTAAGGGAACGACACACTTAGAAAAAATAAATTTAGTTTTCTCATGTTAATTTGACTATGGGTCACTGGCAACGTTCAGCGTCCGCGCAGATGTGACCAAGCCCTAATATACAGGAAGCCTTTTTTTATTAATCCCCTAATTTCTTTCAGACGGTATTATATAGCCTTTCTTGGGCTTACCTCATCACTATTTATCCAATTTTGTCTTGTGGACTGGGCACGATTACCTCGTTATTATTTTTCTGCTACGCATTATCATTTACCGCAGTGAGTTCTCTTATTTTAGTATTTTCTATTCTATTCTATTCTATTCTATTCTATTCTATTCTATTCTATTCTATTCTATTCTATTCTATTCTATTCTATTCTATTCTATTCTATTTTCAATAGAAATATATGCATTATTTTCTCTATCATACTAATATTATAAAGAGGAAAGATTTATATTGTGTGTGTGAGTGTGTATGTTTGTAACAAATAAACTCAAAAACTACTGTGACTATAAGAAACGACATTCGCCCTGAGTAACATAGGCTACCTTTTACCGCGGAAAAATGCCTCATTCCCACGGGAAAAATTGTTAACGTGGGCGGAGCCCCCATAAAGCTAGTTAGTACGAGTAATATTAACAAAATGCAAATTATTTATGTATTTATAGTATATCCTATATTTTGTTTTAAGTACAGGAGGCAGCACATGCGGCTGGACATGTTGACCTTGAGAGCGCCCGTATTCCGTAGCGGTAGGGGATAATTTCGTAGTGCAGATTACTGCAGATGTCCAACCGCATGTGCTGGCTTCTGTACATGCTTACCTATAAAATATTTACCACCAACCCGCACGGATTTCGGCTACCAGTTTCCTTCTCATTCTTCACTTCAATGTTTCGTAGTTGATACGCAACTTATTGGTAGTATTCATAAAACTGAACAACTTTCTAGGTAGAAACCTCTCAACAATAAAATTCAAATTGTCATACAAAATGGCCGGTCACGTGACTGAAGTAATGAAGAACTGATTATAATTTTTTGAGATTTCAATCTGTTTTTAGGGAAAGCATTTGTTCACTTTCATGAAGTACAACCACTAAGTATGTGGCGAATAAACAACCAGTTACATTTTTGTTTGTATTAAGTATTTCTTGGGTGGCAATAAAGTAAATTAACATTCTATTGTACCTATTTGGAATGCGAAAAATATAATTTAATTTGAACGGAAAGTTATAAGCGAAAAGTTGAAAAGTTTACAATTATGTCAATAAAACCCCAATGATTATATCGCACATTTTACACTTTCTGTATCTCTGCTGAAGCTTTATTTTTTATTCGTTTGTGTCGCAACTACCGTTAAATTTCTACCGATGACATTTATCTAACGAAAAGCAGCATTTTTGAATCGTTCGATTGCAACGAGTAATCATAAGCACTAAATGTTGGCGATGAGCGAGTGGTAGAATGCATGCCAAGCAACTTCGTTTATGATCCAAACTAAAGCGTTCATGCTCGATTGACATTTGTATAGACATTCTAAACCCACAAGAGGCAGATCGTTATGAAAGAGACTATAAAATCGGTAGGGCAGTAAGAGCTTGAGCGACAAACCGCTACAAATTAAGTGCGTTAATATAATATTGTTTAAGACAACAGTGGTCCAGTTGTTAATAAACAAAGCTTACAACACTAGGTTGGATTTAAAACAAGTTAATAGATAATTATTGGTCACGTCACGATTCGGTTGGCACTCGACTTAACTAAATTTTAGTTTATTTTTGTCAGGACTTGACAAATCTTGACACGATTAACATTCGGATACACAATCTGTAAGTACCATGTCTGAGTAGAGACCTGTTGTGGTAAAGAGTAAAGACCGACCGGCGGAATAGTCTTACGTTTCGTTTTATTTTTGAATGTAACCGATCTGCGTTTTTTAGTGCGTACAACGAATAAAACAGCATTTCGTATATTTCCAGAAATACGGAAAATTTGTCTAGAAATTGAAAGTCGAGTGAGTGTCACTTATGTTGCATACACCAACGCTATGTCATACGAACGATTCAGAAATAGAGCTTCTGATTTCTAACTTCAAATTGCGTTAACACGTTTGCTGCCCACCATACTACACCTTCAGTAATTGCTCCCATGCCGCATACAATTTACTGATCCCACCGGTGATGCTCAAAGCCTCAAAGCATCGGTCTATTACTGAGATGCTTACATAGTCGGCTATACTCGGTTCCAAATAACATTTGACAAAACTACCCTCATTTGGACTATGGCATGGTCCAAGAAAACAAGGTCTAACCGTTAGACCACGTGACTGACACGAGCCTACGTCATTTTGCGCTGTTCATCCTTGTCTATTACACGCATTCGACAAGGATGAATTGGCAAAATGACGTAGAACTGACGTAGGCTCGTGTCAGTCACGTTGTCTAATGGGAAGACCTTGTTTTCTTAGACCATGGACTATGGAATATCCTCTACAAAATACCATTTACACTTTGGCTCTAGCCCCCAAAACAATACCCTTAAAATCAGGCTTCTGATCCCACCGATGATGCTCAAGGCCACACAGGAAATAATTACTAGATCCCACCGCTGATGCTCATGGCAGCCAACGTATTAAAGGCGATTTTTTTTCTAACACTCTTTCTTAATTTCAGTGGGATTTTTCAAATATCCTTACGAATTTGTCAGCTGCAGGCGTAGGGTTATTGGTCGGGTGCATTTGCAACGCATTACTTTATTTTGCAACAAGTTTTTATGAATCAAATGAGATAACAGGTCCTTGGGTGTGGTTATTAATAATATATTTAATTACATCTGCCATTGTTGGAAATTTCGTGAGTATTAGACTATTTATTAGATAATGTATAGGTACTACTAATCTTATATATATTACAAAGAGGAAAGATTTGATTGTTCATTTGTTTGTTTGCGTTGAATAGGCTCCAAACTGCTGAACCGATTTTAAAATTATTTAACTGTTGGGAAGCTACACTATCCCCGGGTAAAAAACGCTATAAGTCTTATATTTTAAACAAAATTTAGGTTCCTTACTAAAACTCCAATAATGTAACTCAAGGTGTAAAAAAATACCCAAAATATTCCAAATAATTGAATAGGCTCCTAAACTACTGAACCATTTTTTATGAAACTTGGCACAAACTTGGGAATTAATATAATGCTACCTTTTACCGCTGGAAAGTTTCTCATTCCCGTGAAAAAGACTCCAAATAGCAATTAATTTTTATATATATTGTAACATTATAAACGCACAATATTTTAGGGGTGAGCCTGTTATCTCAAAAATTATATTCAACTAGTCTATAATATTAATAATAAATATGTAGGACATCTCACACACGGCCATCTGACCCCAAACTAGGCAGAGCCTGTACTATGGATGTCAGACAGCTGATATACATACATAAATAAATATACAACATCCAGATACAAGGCAGACAGAAGTGCTCATCACACGAATGTTTGCCCTGGGCGGGATTCGAAACCGCGACCTTGTGCTTCGAAGGCAGAAGTACTACCAACTAGGCTACGTAACAATTACCCTTCAGGTAACAACGCCCGCACCCGCCGGCGGGGCCGCGGCCAGAACCAAAATCAAAATTGAAAATCAGAGACGGAGCCCTTCAGGCGTCGTCTCCTTCACGATGTTTTTAAATATCAACGCGCTAGGCCGTGGTCCGAGGCTCCCTCGAGCCGCCCTTAGACGCGTTGGTATATGACTTTTTTTGGGGTAGAGTCTTCCACTCCCCCGCAAGTCCGGTGAAGCTTGATTGGTCGTACCTTTTCGAAACAAGCATAGGTCAATTCAAAAAAAAAAAAAAGAGGCCGTCAAATTTGAATATTATTTTTGAGACTTCATCCTATGCTCCCTGGCGAAAGTTGTTCAGTTTCATGAATAATACCACTATGTTGCGGATAAACAACAAACAGTGTATACAGTTTACAGTGTATTTGAGATCGTTACACAAGCCCTTGACGTGTCATTTGATATGTGACACGGTATAGTTAGTAAGGGGCCGTCCATTAATCACGTGATCTTTTTTTTTGTATTTTTTAACCCCCCCCCTCCCCCTTGGTGATACGTGGTGAGGTTTAAGACTACCCCCCACCCCCCCACTCAACATCACGTGTATTTTTAGTACCTGCAAAGAATCTTAAAATTTTTAGAAGATTATCTTTAAATACAGGTAGTAGCAGTATAAAGTATAACCTCATTTTATTCTGCAATTAAGGACTGTGATAAAAATGCCTAGACAGAAAGGTTGTTTTTCATTGGAAAAAATAAATACACGTGATATCTTACCACACCCCCCCCTCCCCTTGTGATATTTCGTGATTTTTATCAAACCCCTCCCCCCCCCTTTAAAGCCTCACGTGATTAATGGACGGCCCCTAATCTAATCTAATTTACCACCCAAATGTGGCCTCTAATGAAATGAGTCCGTCTTTTCAGCTCATAAAACCTATAGAATTTCGTTTGTACGGAACCCTTTTCACGCGAGTTTGTCTCGCACTTGACCCGTTTTTAGATCCCTAGTTTATTTAGATATTATACTAAACCGAGGATATTACACTAAACCGAAGCGCAATAAAAGTTTTTTTATATTGACCTATGCTTGAGTCGAAAAAGTACGCCGGATCAAGCTTCACCGGACTTACGGGGGAGCAGAAGACTACCCCAAAAAAAGTCATATACCAACGCGTCTAGGGGCGGCTCAAGGGAGCCTCGGACCACGGCCTAGCACGTTGATATTGAAACACATCCTGAAGGAGACAACACCTGAGGGGAGTGGTATTATTACTCATGAAACTGAACAGCTTTCCCTAAAGAACACAGGTGGAAATCTCTAAAATAAAATTCTACTTTTCATACAGAGTGACCGGTCACGTAACTGAAGTTTGCATGGTAATTTGAATATTATTTTTGAGATTACAACCTATGTTCCTTAGGGAAAGTTGTTTAGTTTCATGAGTACTAACTACCACTATGTTACTCATAAACAGCCAGTTAAACACGGTGTACATGTATTTTTGTGTTTTCAGATACATACTCATGTAGTTCAAAAGCTGATTAGTGGAAAATGGGGGCCAATGTATTTACTTACAAAGGATCAATATGCATTTGCCGGTTATTTAGTATTTATATTTGCAGTGATGTGTCATTTTATATGTACTATGTTCGCTTTTGCTGCTGGGCCGAAAAGAAGAGGTCATTAATAATTTTATTTTAGTGATCTGGTAAAGTAAAAAAAAGTTTTCTAATATGATTATGGGGCAATAAATTAATGTTTCGGCGTTTATTTAATGTAAATAAGCGGCAACACCAGGCTATCATAAAAACGAAATATTGGCATCTACTTTAGGGTAGCTAATATATTAAATACGACTAAGTATTGAAATTATAGGTGAGGTACTATAAATAATTACTTGGCAACTAATATAATTACTTGGCGACTAATATTATTGGTGAGGTAATATAAATAGTATTCTGTCAACTGTTAGTTGGCATATAATAAAGCAAATTCTGGGTCTTAGATATAAAATTAAAACGGATATTATTTATAATTATAAAAGGTCTCTTTTAAAATGTTTCAAATTATAATTTAAATAAAAATGGCGAACGGCGCGAGCGGCGACTGTTGAGGTTGGGTAGAAGCGGGGTACGTGCGGGACAGAGCGGGCAATTAGCCAATTTGATTTATTTATTTTTTAACTAAAATTTGATTTTTTTTTTTTTGTTATTTTTTTTTTATATTTTGACTTTGACTTTGACGATGACGACTCTGAGGTCAAAATTGGAAAAAAATGGCCGCCATTTTAAACTTTTTGGTTTTTGAACAGATCGCTCTCAGAATCGATATCTAGGGTCCTCAGTGGTGTCCAGTGACGAATCTGAGGTCAAAATTGGATATAATGACCGCCATTTAAAACTTTTATGTTTCTGAACGGATTGCTCTTAAAATCGATATCTAGGGACCCCAGTGGTGTCCAATGACGAATCTGAGGTCAAAATTGGAAAAAATGTCCGCCATTGTTAACTTTTTTGTTTATGAACGGATTGCTCTCAAAATCGATACGTGTAACGAGTAATCGATACGTGTGGAAGTAATTGGACCAGAAACTAAAAAAGTTCAAAATGGCGGCCATTTTTTCCAATTCTGATGTCAGAGTCGTCATCGGAGTCCACTGGGAACCCCAGATATCTGTTTTGAAAGCAATCAGACCAGAAACCAAAATGTTCAAAATGGCAGCCATTTTCTGCAATTCTGATGTCAGATTCGTCATTGGAGTCCACTGGAGACCCCAGATGTTGATTTTGGAAGCAGTAAAACTAGAAACTAAAAAGTTCAAAATGGCGGTAATTTTTTGCAATTCTGATGTCAGAATCGTCATCGGAGTCCACTGGAGACCCCAAATATCGATTTTGGTAGCAATCAGGCGAGAAACAAAAAAGTTCAAAATGGCGGCCTCTTTTTGTATTTCTGATGTCAGATTCGTCATTAAGGTCTACTGCGGACCCAGATAACGATTTTGGAAGCAATCAGACGAGAAAAAAAAAGTTCAAAATGGTGGTCATTTTTTGCAATTCTCATGTCAGAATCGTCATCGGAGTCCACTGGGGACCCCAGATATCGATTTTGGAAGCATTCGGACCAGAAACCAAGAAGTTCATAATAGCGGCCATTTTTTCCAAATCTGACCTCAGATTCGTCATTGGACACCACTGGGGACCCTAGATATCGACTTGAGAGCAATCCGTTCACAAACAAAAAAGTTCAAAATGGCGACCATTTATTCCAATTTTGACCTCAGAGTCGTCATTGGACACCACTGGGGACTGAATTTCTGCCGGCAGAATTTGCGCGGCAGACTTTCTGCCGCTCACGACTCACAAAATTACGCTCGTGTGGCCTCACCCTTACTCTGTCCTTCGAGCCATTTATCCATGTTTACTACTATCAAGACTACCAACTTGGTTACGGGACCGATGACGAAAAAAAGGCTATATAAAATTATATTTGCATCCTATTTTAACTTTAAACAACGCCCTTAAAGTGTCGCCAAAATTACTTTTTTTGTCCTTAATTATATTTAACTACAAACCCCATTTACTTTAAATAGAGGCCCTGTAGTTAATTTTTTGAAGGCCTATTTGTCTTTTTTTATCTGCCATTATGTTGCTGCTTGAAAATAAATTTAGTTTCCAAAACAAAATACTCGATGCCAGTTTCAATTTAAATACTACCTTCCAATCAATTTATTTAGTAGCCACTTCATGCTTAAAATGTTACCAGCTCACATTAGCCGCCAACCCATTATTTTTAGCACCCATTTTTATTTTTGTTGTATCTCTGATTTCGATTACTTTGTCGCCGGGTTAAATACATGCCGAATTAAATTCGCACGTTTGCTATCAAAGAGTGCGCCTTCTGGTACCTAGTATATTATTTATTCGTGACGATAACGAATCCGCTTACCGCTTCCACCGCACACCCCCCTCCCTCACCCTGGCTTCCCGCGTCGCTATTTGCGCCGCAGATACTGTGGCATGCTTCATACCTTTTATTTGTTTTCATCGCTCGTCACGCCGTAAATCGCTTCTCTATGAACTAATAATATTAATTAGAAGAAAATTTATGTGAATATTTTAACCCTGGGGCTGGTGCCAGTTAAAACTGTGTCACAACTACCTACTTTACTTTGTTACAATAATCACGTCATGTTTGGCAGCAACTCTAGTAGCACTACTGATGTGTGTGTGTGTGTATGTGAGTGTGTTTGTGTGTGTAACTGTTCTCGACGACTGCGATCAGCTTTTGTCAAATTCCTTTTTTTACAAATTGGGCAAAAAAACGCGCAGTATTTGCACTATAAAATTTTCGCATTTGTTTTAAATCTCTAAAGATAATCATATTATTATAATAACTAAAAAACTACAGAATTATTATTTACCTTATCATACTTTTTTTTCAGTAGTTAGTTTTTTGTGTCTCATGTAAAAGATTTTTGAAAGCATGCAAATTTTAAGTGATTTTCTCTGCCGGGTGACGATATGTACCGCTGCTGCTGCCGTTATCGAGAACAGTTCAGTAAAGCCTGTCCAGAGAAACAATATAAAAAACCTCACCATATTGCGGAATTTCAATGGAACTAATTTTATAAGGGAAATTGTTGCCATAGTCGTAGAAATATACACGTGGCGCCCCTAAAACAGTTTTTTTATTTCTTTGTTTAGGCTTATTCCGCTCCGCCGCCAAGGTCTCAGAGGATTGGCACCTTTGATAATAATATGATGTCACCCGGATAAAGAAAGTGGTATGCTGGTTATGGGTGTAATATGCTTGTACTTCATTATTTTTTAACAAAAATATTAAAGTGCCAGCGTACCACTCTCTTTATCCAGACGACATACCGTCGTTGCCAAAACAAGACCTTGTATGTGCACAGATGGTACTTTTGAGAAAATCGAAAGAAACTTCTTCGTGAAAAAAAAATGTATGGAGGCATGTCCATTTTATTTTTGTTATATATGTATCTATATTTCAGACAATTTTTATAGTTATTACAGTATTGATACCGAGACATTAATCCACTTTTTTTCAATTTTTTTTCACGACTGCTGCACATTGCTAATTTTAGAAACATAAGAGGTTTTATGAAACTAAAAATAAAAGACTACTATAAAATCAACCTCTATAATCTCACGTATTTTTAAGTTGACATTCTCAAAAATACAAAATATAAAAGAAATTGTTAATCAGTTTTAAATTCCAGGCACAAAAATAAGAGAATTAAAATGGATGATAGAAAAAGTAGGTAGGTCACACTAAATGTTTTGCGTAACTTAAAAAGAACAACATGTTTTAACCAAAGTATTATGTTTATTGCTTTTGACAATACTCTCCTTTACATTTTATAAATTTTTCCATGCGATCGAACCATTTTTTAAAACAGGAGGACCAATGATCTGAAGGCATGTTTTTTATGAGCTGATTGAACGCTATCACTGCCTCTTCGGAGTTGGTAAAAGTGAAACCTAGGTCGGGGCTATGTGCGGGATGGGTGACGAGTTGTACCTACTTTTCGGAAGCTGAAATGACTTTGTTTTGTTGGCCGTCTGTGAAGAAGCGTTGTCATAATGTAGGAGAACGCGGCTTTTTGGTCGTCTTTCGAAAACTTTTTCTAACACCCTGGGTAAATAAATGGTAGAATATCACTCGGCATTAACACTTTTTTGATCTTCAAGTTGAAATTGTGCAGATGGGACCCAAGCTGAGAAAAAAACATCGTGATCTAATTTCCTATACCAACGTTTCTCGCCTGCCTCACTTTTGTTGGCCTGTTCTCATTTTCAAACACCTATAAACAAGATGGATGGATGGATGGATTATTTTCGTTGACGGCAGTTGAAGGCTGCCCTTCACGAAATTCGTCATGTAGAGAAACCCGACCTCACTCAAATTCAGCAAACCATCGCCTCACGGTGCTCAAACAAGGTGCTTCTCTCCCAAAAGCATTTTGATGACAAGCGGCACAGTCATGCGGAGAGAGAGAACTTTTAAAATGTTAAAAAAATCATCGCACTAAAATCTTTTCGGCTTAATTCCATTTTCGTTGCGTACCTACGTTGAAATTTGATGTGTGATAAAAAACATTGACAAATGATTTCACGCTACAATTTTTTATCACTATGAAGGTTGCAAGTCGTTTCAAAAATAAAACATTAAAAATTAATAGTTCTGATTAGCTAGAAGTGCAAAACTTTCCCCACGTATAACCGCGGTAAAAGGTACCTTATATCCATCTCCAAGGTCTATTCTATTATACTTTAAGGTTAGATTGATAAAGATACCGAGTTCCATCAAGTTTCCACCCCACGGCTCATCCCGCGCTTACAGTCTTTCCCGTGGGAATGAGGTATTTTCCCGCAGTAGAAAGTAGCCTATGTCCGTCCCCAAGGTCTATTTTACCTCCGTACCAAGTTTCATCAAAATTGGTTCAGTGGCAGAAAAACAGACAGACAGAATAACTTTTGTATCTATAATATTAAATAATAGTAGGGATAGTAGGTAGGGATTGTCCCGTCTGGGGAATATTTATAGATTTCAGATTACTATCAAGGTTTTCCTCATCTTCACTGATCTGTGTTGTTATTGGCTCACCTAATAAGTATAGAACATCTTTTTTGCATTTGAATAAGAAAGTACCTATGCAAGTCAAAACCTCGCAAGTGTTTATCATTAGCACAAAACATCATTTTAGCGATATTTAAAATATCTCATGTGCACAGTTGCACAACATGAGATATTTTGATTGTCAATTATTTTCGAGTGCCTCATGGGAGATTTTTATCGTCGCCTGTACCTCTGCGAATATATAAGATATTGACATGGGAGTTTTTGTACAAGGTGGAGAATTTGATTTTTTACAATGTGGTTTAAAAAAGTGATTTTGGTCCAGGGCGTCACATAAGAGGTCTTGTTTTGGCAACGACGATACGCCATATTATACAGTTTCTTTTACCATTGTATAACATAGTGTATCACATTTACAAGTCATGTAACCTGTAAATTAACTTTTTGAGATATAGTTCTTTAACATTATTAATTTTGATTTCAAACTATGTATAATATCAAAGAATGTTCCGAAAATGTACTCATATTTACCTACTCATATTTTTAGATTTTCGAGCACCCTGGCTCATATATAAGCTTTGTGTTGATTTTTATCATAATATATTTTTGCATGAATGATTTATAATAAATATTTATGTCAATATACTCGTTGCTATTTTATTTGGTGTTAACAGACTTTGTACCTACTGCCACAGATTCAAGTTTTGTATTAATAATTCAGCCGGTTACCTATCTTAAATCCGAAAATTTTAATACCGAATATGTTTTTACCGAAAACGGATCGCATTTTTTTTACTTTACATATTATCATTTTACCGAAATGATTTTTACCTGATTTTCATTTCCCAGAGTTTCGTTTCTCTTTTTACTTTGTTTACCTTGGTATTGATAGACAACAACAACGAAAAACCACAGATTTGAAAACCAGATGAGTTTAATTCCATATAAATTTTATCCTGAATAATCAGCATACCACAAAATCATGCAATTCGACAAGTAAACATGCAAGCAATCATGCAAGCAAGCATGCAAGCAAGCAAGCGTGCAAGCAAGCAAGCATGCAGGCAAGCATGCAAGCAAGCACAAGCAGGCATGCATACATGTCAACCTAACCCGAAGGGTATGTCGGAAGCGAGATGGGCTCGCTTTGCTCGCCCATCTTGCTTCCGCCATACCCTTCGAACCTAACCAACAGTAGTCGGGGTGCCCTGAAGTTTCATGCCCGCTTTGCTCGCACCCGCCCTAATATTTATTTATTTATTTGTATGATTTACAAAACAAGATCCATAATAAATTACGGGAAAAGTAAATTCTGTTTAATAAACCTCCAGGATAATTAAAATATATGAAGTGAAACAGTTGGTAAAACCAAAAATGACATTTCGATAATATGGTTGTAGTTATTCTGGAAAATGATACTCCTGTTTAATATATTTATGGTAAAATGAAGTTATGTCAAAGGAAACATATTGGAACTAAATATTCTATGAACCGTTTTCGGTCAGTTAAGTTTCGGTTAAAAAAAATTCGGAAGTACGAAATGTTACCAATTCGGCCAAACATTTCCACGATCTAACGATCTCGGTCTCGGAAATAACAGGAATAGAAAGTAAAAGTGAGGTTAGCGCATAGTCCAAAAAAACAAGGTCTTGCAACTACACCACGTGACTGACACGAGCTTACGTCATTTTGCGCTGTTCATCCTTGTCTATTACACGCATTCGACAACGATGAATAGGCAAAATGACGTAGAAATGACGTAGGCTTGTGTCATTCACGTGGTCTTCTTGATAGACCTTGTTTTCTTGGACCATGGCGTAATTATATGTATACCTGCTACAAAGAAGTGCCACCGAATATGCAATAGATTTACTGGCGCGTAAAATTACCCTTTTGAAATTAAAGATCGTAAGGACCTTTGTCCAGCAGTGGACGTTATTTCAGTTCGGCTGAAACATGAAGGAAGAAAAAAATATACGCGCGTGGAATTTTTTTTTCCTTCATGGGCTGAAATGATTAATAATGGTAATCGATCCTACATTCATCGAGCCAGTAATTTTCGGACCTTGGTTACGGACTCGGTAAAGATGATGGTATTCGTATCCATAGTAATGTTATAATTAGACCGGCAAATTATATAGAGCGTTGCAAATAATATTTAGATATGACGAAAATCCTCCGTAGCAAGTGGACAGATATATTCTCAGGAGGACGGGTGGATTTGCTAAAACAAAAGTTCCAAACCGACATGATGAAAAACAACAATGATTATTCAGCTCATTAAATGTCCCCAGCGATCGGGTTTAACCTACCTTGAAATCAGGGTGAATAGGCCTTAGTCGACCACACTTCAACTTCCTTGAACTTGAAGGTTTCCTCACGATGTTTTCCTTTGCAACTGGACAGATTCGTAAGCTAAGGTATAGTATACCTAAATTTAAAAAAAATGGTACGAATTTTAAAAGTGGAAAACACATTGGTATGTGCCGAGGCTTGAACCACCGAACTTCCGAACACAGATCAAATCAAAAGGTAGGAAGTGGAAAATATAGGAAGTGGACATTTTGGGAAGTTGACCTTTTGGAAAGTGGTCCTTATGACCCGAAAGGGGTCAGCCGGGCACCGACGACTGTTCTGGAATGGAATGTGTAATGGACAGATTACGAACAGCCTATACAGTTATTTTTCTCTTTGGCCTATGTCCCTAGTTTACTTATAAATGCGCAAGTAACTCTGTTTCATGGACTGAGTAACATAGTTACACTTATTTGACTAAGTCCATGTCTGTTTCCGTATTATAATTATTTTTCTCTTTGGTCTGTTTTTTTGTAAAGTCTCTGTCACACTGAGCGAATACTCGCTGCGAGTGCCAATTCGCAGCGATTAACCACTATGTGTGACCGAGGCTTAACGCTTTCACGTCAAATCAAAACCATAGACCTCGAGAAATAAAAAGACTCCGCAGGAAGAAGGCTACAGCCATGAAGGAAAAAAAAGTTACGCGCCATATCCATCATGGGCGCGGAATTTTTTTTTCCTTCATGGCTACAGCAGTAAAATACTTTATTCTACAGAGGAGAAAAAAAATACGGCATAAACTGTTAATTTGGGTAGCGTCGCAGGATCTTCTTCTGTCGAGTCGATGGTAATTAGTTAGTCATTTATATTTTCCCCGCCCAGAACTCTGCTACCTGGACCGCAGCCTCGGTAGCCGTCAAGAGGTCCTCGAATGTGCAGCTGTTGGGGCACGCGGGGCATTGTAGTAAATGGTCCATGGTCTGAGGGGCGCCGCACTCACACTGGTTGTCATTGTTGCTTATGTATCCCCACCGGCACAAATTGTCTTTGCAGCGACCCATCTGTGTCCGTAACCTATTTAAAGATTTCCAAGTGCTGCGCGACTACTTGCTTTCGGTAGGTTTCGAGGGTAACTTACCGCTGGACTCGACCTGTATTTTTAAATTAAGTAGGTACCACATCCTCGTAGGTTTTAATAGAGAATAATTGTATTGTGTTGTAAATTGAGGATTACAGTCGCTCATTAGCGGCAAACAACGTAAACAAGGTGTCCTACACTGTGGTGTCCTGTATAGTGCAATGCAACCACAGACGTGCAACTGAGCGCGCACGAAATGAAAAATCTGGCACAAAGAAAACTAGTGCCATAAGCAGAAAAAAAATTGAAAATATTTTTTACTGCACACAGAAACACAGAATCAGATACAAATATAAAACAAAATATACGATTGGCGGCCTTATTGCTTAGGTAGCAATTTCTTCCAGGCAACCACATAGATGGCGACTGAGAACATGGATAGAATTGATGCGGGTGGGTGGTGCGCCTAATCCAAACTTAGTCCTACTATTATTTATTCTGTGTCCTAATGTAATCTTTAAACTATGACTATGAAATAATATCTATAATGTATCTTCTATCTTCTTCTATCTATCTATCTTCTTCTGTCTAAACTATAATAAAAGTGGACGGATTTTAATGAAACTTTACAATAATATAGCCTATACATCAGAGTAACACATAGGCTACTTTTTACCGCGGGAAAATACTTCTTTCCCACGGGAAAACCTGTTAACTAATAATAAAATACAAACAAACGAATATACACGAAGTATAGGCTTCCCCTAGCTAGATGGACGATCTGCAAAAAGGGGCTGGCAGCTGGTGGATGCGTGCGGTCGAAGATCGGGCCAAATGGCGCGCCTTGGGAGAGGCCTATGTCCAGCAGTGGACTGCCGCAGGATACTAATGATGATGATGATGAAATGGCAAAAACAAACTTAAAACACCAAACACAAAAAAAAACGTAAAACTACATTACTATGATGGATTTAACAACCCACTGTTGTACGATATTGGTGATCTAGGTGCAAATTTTCATCATGGAATTACCATGATTGCCATTGCCACAAATAACAAAAAGAAAAAAAATCATTCCTACTAAAATTTGATAAAAAAAAAAAAATTGTTTTTGACGTTTCAAACAGCAAAACGAGCAAAACATTGTCTTTATTTTTTAGGTATATATCTTTTTCTTAAAATGATGAATAGTATTTCGTAATGTATACAAAATGGGCAATTTGGTGGAATCGCTAAAAAAAATTAAAACTGATAAAGGACTGAAAAATGTGGAGGCAATCAAAATGGAAGGAAATTTTCCGATTACAACAAAACCAAATAAAAAGCAAGCAAAAAGAAAGGGTCAAACACAAATATATGGTTTGGACCACAGTAAAATGACAAAACATGTATATTGTTGTTTTGGAAAGAAAACAGATGATGAAGTACCAGGTCTGTATTGGGAATTGTATTCATATCAATATGTTCATCATAACCATTTTAGCCGAAGTAAGTTCACTGCTGGACAATGGCACTCTTCAAAGATCTTCACAATGATTTCTGCTACCATCATTTAATCGTCACCCCTTCTTTTCAAACTGATTTCTGAAACACTTCAGGAAAAAAATCCTCTAATAAAAATTAAACAGGTAAGCTTTTTAAGCACGATTTATTCAATCAAGTGTGTGTTCCTAGAAAATCACTTCCATCAAGGAAGTTCAAAAAGTTTGTCGTTAGACGAATTACATCATCGCTGTAAATCGGTATAAATCGGATTTTCATTGCGACGCAAATGAATGAATCGAATAGAATAGAAATAAAAGAATAGATAGAATTGAATAGATCTCCTGCGTTAGCGACCTCTAATCGTGTCTGTGTGAAACAAGGATTAGTACTAGTACAACCATGTGTGAAGTATGTAAAGCGCATCGTATCACAACTTTTTTACTACCTATTTGATTTTTGCTGGTGTCGAAAAAGTACGACCAATCTAGCTTCAGAGTCGTCATGTAACAACGCGGCTAAGAACGGTTTGACAGAGCCTGTATAAGGAAGACTTGTGGTTGATTTATATTCCAATTCTATAACAGCGTAAAATATTAAAGCAGTCATTATATAATTGACTAGCTTTCCGCCGCGGCTCCGTCCGCGTTAATAGTTTTTCCTGTGGGAATGAGGTATTTTCCCTCAGTAAAGTTAGCCTATATTATTCTGCAAGATCTGTTTTGTCTTTATGCCAACTCCTCCCGCTTTGACATTTTTCCCGTGGGAATGAGATAGTAGCCTTTGTTCTGTCCCAAGGTCTGTTCTATCTTTGTGCCAAGTTTTGCCAAAATCGGTTCTGTAGTTTCTGAGCCCATTCAATTATTAAGAATATTTTAAGTATTTTTTTTACACATTGGTTACATTATTGAAGTTTCAGTACGGATCCCTAACTTTTTTGAAAATAAAATATTTTACTCAGGGTGAGCTTTCTAATGGTGAAAGAATTTTTGAAATCGTCCCAGTAGTTTTTGAGTTTATTGGTTATAAATATACACAGACACACACACACACACACACACAAAAAAATACAAATCTTTCCTCCTTATAATATTAGTATACATAAACGTTAACAATGTTGATAAGTAACCCTAATTACATTGACCATTTCATGATCAGACAAAACGAATCACCACGCATTACTCTTAAAATTCGGATTATGAATCCATTTGTAATTCTTAGGGTGTGTCTAGATAATATGTTCTTTTGTCCGTAACGTTTCTTCGTATAGTGGTCGCGATATGGGGATATGGTGGATATATCCACACATATTATCTAGACACACCCTAAGAATTACAAATGGATTCATAATACGGGGTACGGCGGTGTCTCGATCGGCGACATTTACCCTCCGATCTATCGTGAGTCAGCTTTTCCCTCGTTTCAAAGGTTAAAATGACGAAGATATGGGCTATTTTTACTGCGTCCAAAGTTTTTGGATCGCATCGCTGATACGATACAGAGGAACGGTATAGACAAAGGAACATATTGGACACACCTTCAAATGGCGCTTTTGTGTCAGTGGTCTCCTAATAACATAGGGGTTCCTAAACTAGTATTCCTAATCAGAGACCAAAAATGTAAACAAAGAAATGTCACTGTCGAAGTGACATTCCAGCTATCAAAAACATTTTCTTTTTTATCCAAACTATAAAAATGAGTTTTGAAAATCTAGCCAAAATATTTTCAAATTTTAATTAGGTAGGAGTAGGTTCCATAGTGCTCTTTTTCACACTTGAGCAGTGTAAAAAACGAATCAAGAACAAACTTAACAGAAAACAATTTAACGCTAACACAGAACAGGAATCGCATTCGGGACACGTCAGACAGAAGCCGAGAAACCGAATGACAGCCGAAACAAAATGGCGTCCTTGCGTGTGACTTTTTTTAGCTTTGGCGAAAAAACAAAAGAAAAAAATATCCAAAGGTTACGAACATCTCCAGTGTTGCAATGAGCATATTTTTTTTACAGAGGAAATAATTGTTTTCCTATAAATAAAAAGTATATTGCAGCTATTCAACATTTTTTCTGACTTAGTATGTATAGTTGTTACAGAAGTGTTACAAACCTGTTTCAATGAAATTTTATCTATTTTTTTTACTTAAAATCATAAATAATCGTAATTGTCGATTTAGATTTTTTTTTATTAAAATGGTAACATCTTTGTTTACATTTTTGGTCTCTGATTAGGAATACTAGTTTAGTTTGGGCAGGAGTAACAAAATATATGCCGTGCATTATAGAGATGGTCTGCTCTAGTCGATTGCTGGTTGTTTATTGGTTATATAATTTAGTTTTTCTTCTTTGACTGGTTGCCTTCCTCTAATTGCATATTTCGTTTGCACTCTTTGTTATATATGTATATATGTATGTATAAAATAATAATTATGTAAAAATATTTTGAAAAGATGCAACGCCTGTGGAGTTTCTTCCGGAGAGTTCTTCTCCACAGAAGACGTGAACTCTCCTCGACGTCGAAAAATGATTTATAAAATCTTACTTCGAATAAACACATTGTGAACTTTGAACTTTGATAGTTGTATGTAAATCGGATTGCGAAACCTAAGTAAAGTTTATCATCTTGTTATGTGTGCTTTAATTGATTTCAGAGCCCGTAATAATACCTTACATAAACCAAGATCCTGCACAGAGGAACGGTTTAGTGAGACTAGTGTTTTTAATAGACGCCTGGTTGTATCTTATCACAATCGCAGTTATGATAGGTTCACTGCATATGTAAGTGTTTCAACCATGTGTTTTCAGAATAACACCCAACATCTGCCCCTGAGCATCATCATGACCAATGTGACAATCTTGCTTGCTTATCGAGTGAGTTTCTAGCTCACTAACCCTGGTGTCGGAATTGTTGAGCCGCTTTAGGCTTCCGATATGGCTCATTTATAACGACTACATCCGTTGATAGTAGCCGGGACCAAAGGCTTCCGAAGCACGGAATCATTCATCATTCAGTAACCTAACCTAACCTAACCATTCTGGGGAAAGTCTCAGAAAGTGTTGTTTTTCGACGTTGTTCGACGGATCCGCACCAGGATTCAAACCCGGAACCTCTGTACGATCTAGAATCGAACACTTTATTTTGCTACCGTTGCGACCTACTTGTACGGTGGCCGCGCGGAGCGTTTTGCATTATTTTATACTTTTAATTTCAGTGTTTATCGAACATTCAATCATCTTGGTCTAATCTTAACAACGTAAGAGATACACAGCCTCATCTAGCTTGTATCTTTTAGTTAATAAACAGTTTCATCATCTACGCATCTTTATCTCGTCATCGACGCATCATCTCTACTCTACATCCTCATCTTATCTCAATCATCATCAAGCGATTGTGGAGCTAGCGCTATATCGTAGCCGGGCTCCTACAACCTCCGTAACGTCAGACGAGCTTTTAACTACTCGACTACGGAGGTTGTTTTATCCCGTGACGGCTCACAATTTTTTTCATGGTGTTTTGTTACCTATATAATATCTACAGAACAACCTCCGTTAGTCGAGTAGTTAAAAGCTCGTCTGACGTTACGGAGGTTCCGGGTTTGAATCCTGGTGCGGATCCGTCGAACAACAATCACTTTGTGAGACGCGTTGTTTTTAGACATTTTCGTAGTAATTTTTAACAATCCCAAGGCAATCTGGTGGACGTGATTTACCTATGCAAGTTTCCATGCCAGTATTCCCTTAGGTATGGCAGACTAATAGTACTCTGATCTACCTAAACCCCTGTTGAAAAATTTTGTGACAGCAATTTGTAAAGTCCTAATAACAAAATTAATTCACAAATCATTGTTCGATAAGAACGCGTGTTACGTATTTCAGCGTGTAGCCGTTTGCGTTTTTCTTTATTTATTTGCTTTGCTTTTTATTTTCCTACATATACAGACCTACATTTCGGCGATTAATTTTCAATAATATTTTTTTAGAGAGCCTTTACAGCAGTTTTTTAAAACCGACATCGCATGGAAAATTGTAGCTGGTATGGGGTAAGTTTTTTAACATAAAACCAAATAATCTTAACGTGGCGCGGTGGTGGCAGGTCTGCGGCGGGGCGGTGGCGGGGCGGTGGCGAGGCGGTGGCGTGGCCGTTTCGGGACGGCAGTGAGAACGCGCCCCTGACGAGCCGCTGCCGTCGAGAACAGATGAACACATAGCAAATAAAAACTATGCTTTTGAAAGCGCCGCTCCCGCCTCGCAATCGCCGCCACCCGCTGCCCTCAGTCGTCGAGAATCTTACGGCCTGGCCACAGCTTCGCCCGAACTGCGGTGCGATGGTAGGCCACAGCTCGCCGCGTATTCTTACAGACCTTTCACTGTAAGTTGCCCCCCGACTGCCATAGTACCAATATGGCAGGCGGGGGTCATCTATAGTGGACGTCATGTAGACGCTATGCCGCATACACCCACCGCCGCGCGCCCCTCCCACCCCCTTCGCTATTCGCTCGATGCTCGGCTCGCCGCCGTCGCCGCCGCCGCTGCCGCGAATAACTGTGGACAGCATCATACAATTGCCTACGTTTGTTTCCATCGCTCTTTGCTGTTCGCAGTCGCCGCCGCGCAAATCTGTGGCCAGGGGGTTAGGGTAAGCGATAGCTTTTGGCAACGCGCGGTGCGAATTGCGACACGACAGTTGACGCGATGACGTGCGCTGCTATGGTTACTCAGTTCGCTCAATTCCTCGAAGTCACGGTCGCAGTTCGCGCCGCTGCGCCGCGCCGCGCTGTTGCCGCCGCCACTTCGGTGACGCTGACATGTTTTCACGCTTGTCGCGTCGCTGTTGCACAAGATTATTACGTAATTAGTTAGGAACTCAAAATAATGTAGGTATTTTATAAAATTATGTAGTAAAAATGGAAGTTAAATCACTTGATTTATTTTTATGTGGAGAAAGTTTCTTATACCTGTACCTTTATGAATAATAAAATAATGGTTAAGAAAGATAAAGAATATTTGTATTGTATTGTATTGATTGACGCGGGTGTGTAAGCGCGACGCTCATAAGACGCTAGTGTTCTCTCACTGTTTAAAACTGGGTCTTGGTTATAGATTTACCTACAATATAACACAATCAATCAAGTTGTTTTTCAGACGATAAAGGGCATTGGACATAATTATTTTGTATTTTTCTTACACCTACTTCTGTCCCTACATTATAATAATATTTATAAATTACTCTCTTATTTCAGAGGTTTGATAACGATAATATCTTTATGTTTTTGCTGTGCTTGGCCATTACATGTCTTTCCAACGAACTGGATATGTACTCTCAGTTTGGTAATATATATTTTTCTTTTTTTGTGTTGTTTTCTTTAACCAACGTAAAGATGCAAACAAACTGGGCTTATGTGATGCCACGTATGTGATGTTATGTCCGGCAGAAGACATCAGTTTTCATAGAAAATATATGAATATTAATTATTTAGAAATTACATTTATCTTATGTGGCGTCGCGTCGTGACGAAGACCAAATCCCAGTATACAGTGTATTGCATACGCGTCAGATCGTGTGCATTGCGTGTTAACAAAAACTATACTCAAAAATACTCTGACGTTTGACGCTTCACTGACTACGTGGCGCAGTGCTAGTGTGTTTTTAATGTAACATCATATAGCGTGGCGTATTTTAGTAAGCTCAGTTTGTATCTGTCGCAGATGAAGCTGATTAGTGGCGTGGCGTAAGGCTAACGTGGTGTGGGATCACATAAGCCCAGTTTGACGTAGTTCGCGTCTCGGGACCTGCTTCATACAACTACTTACGTTTGTTTCCACTGCCCTGCTTGTCGCAGAGCAGTTCCCGCCACCATTAGCTTTAGTGGGTAAGGCTCCATACACATTGTGGGCGTCCGCTGCGTCGCAATGGATAGCACACGCCACGTATTTGTTGCCCACTCCATGGACGGCTACACTGTCGATTGTTTTCTAGTAACTATCAATGTATAGCTACACGCACTATCACGGCGCATGGTCCAGCACGACGCAGCGGATGCCCTAAGCGGTTTCAGAAGCGATCAGCCGCGCGGCGCTTAAGGGCTTAAGGGTGCCAGCGGCGGCAGCTGCGTACGGAGGCGCGTACGGCGGCGCGATGGTAGGCCACAGCTCGCCGCGTATTCGCTTTACAGACCGTTCACCATAAGTTGTCCCCCGCCGCCAAAGTACTACTATGGCAGGCGGAGGTCATCTATAGTGGACGGCCTGTAGACGCGATGCCGCATACACCCACCGCCGCCGCCGCCGCGCGCCCCTCCCACCCCCTTCGCTATGCGCTCGATGCTCGTCTCGCCGCCGCCGCCGCCGCTGCCGCTGCCACGACTAGCTGTGTACGGCTTCATACAAATTGCCTACGTTTGTTTCCAACGCTCTGTGCTGGTCGCGGTCGCCGCCGCCGCCGCGCGAAGCTGTAGCCAGGGGGTAAGGGCCTGGCCACAGCTTCGCGCGGCGGTGGCGACCGGAGGCGCGAACGGCGGCGCGATTGTATGCCACAGCTCGCAGCGTATTTGCTTTACAGACCGTTCACCGTTAGTTGCCCCCCGCCGCCAAAGTACTACTATAGCAGGCGGAGGTCATCTATAGTGGACGGCCTGTAGACGCATACACCCACCTCTTTCATACACGCATACACCCACCGCCGCCGCCGCCGCGCGCCCCTCACACCCCCTTCGCTATTCGCTCGATGCTCGTCTCGCCGCCGCCACCGCTGCGGCGACTAGCTGTGAACGGCTTCCTACAAGTTGCCTACGTTTGTTTCCATCGCTCTTCGCTGGTCGCGGCCACCGAAACTGTGGCCAGGGGTAAGTTAATCGATCTGGAGCAATCGCAGGGGTTAGGCGGTAGCCGCGTCACAGTGCGTATGGTTTAGTTTTTCATACAAACTTTTGATTTTGGCTAACCGCGCGACTGACCGCTTAGTTGCTAACCGCGTAGAGAGCCTTGTCAAATAAAGATGCCTACAGACGGCAACTATAATGGTTAGTAAAAAAACTTACTAGGTACTAGTTTCTAAACACGATAGCCTTAGCCACGTGGGTGGCCATATTTTATTAAGTAAATAAGTAACAGTTAACCGTAACCATGCTTTCTTTTCAGTCGTTATGTTTCCTCTTTCCGTATATGTATCTCGCAACTTTCAAATGGGTACTGTATATGGTTTTATCTATACTGGTGTCACTAACCGCGGTTTCATTTGGCGTGTTTCTTTTGGGGTGGACACAGGTAAGTAAAGTACCTCCACAAATATTTATAAAACCGCCCCCGCCGCCGCGCGCCCCTCACTTGATTTATACAATGCTCTTCAAAGGTGAAAACGCACTAAAGCGACACTGCAGCGGAGAGGCGCGCCGAGGCTACGGAGCGGCGACACGCGGCGCGCGTCAAGAAAAATATTCTTGCTACTGTTTAAGGGAGGCTCTTAAGTTAACCATTTCTACCCTAATAAAACATGGGTTACAAGAACCATTGAAGAATTCAAAAGATATTTATTATTATTATTTTTATTAATACGTACGAAATCTAAGTAATTGAAAGCGATTTTAACTGAGCTCGTTGCAGTCATTTTCATCGAGATAAGAAGAATCGACGTAATCACAAATTTTGTTCAGATTTTTCTTGCAAGTTTCAAAATTAAAGATGATGTTTTCTGTTTCAGATTGATTTCACAAGCTGTCTTATATCGGCATATACAGGGGGCATTGCACTTGTGACAGCTGCCGCTTACTTCGCAATAGCGTGTTTTGTATTAAAGATGGAAGTGATAGAAGAAGAAAGTAATCGCCAACTTGTTATCGGCTTTGCAATCGTCGCATCAGTTCTTATGGCTTTTGTGAGTATTTACTATTTTACTTTCCCATAATATAAAATTACTTATTTTACTACACATTTTACCAATTTTAAGACCAATATAAAAAATAAATACATAATGTGCGGACAAACATACATCTACCAAATTTTGAAAATTTGTTTGGAAGCCGTAATAGATCATCCATAGTATAAATAAACATAAAGCACGCGCACCGCTCCTCAATTTGTTATCCTACTTTCTATTTTCCTTAGCATTTTAGTCCTAAGTATCGATTGTCCTAATGATCCTTGTCCTATTTTTTTAACTCCTACTGTTCATTGCCCTATTTTTTTTCATCCTAATTATGGTAAGCCCTAATGCCCGTAGTTATAATCGTTTATATTCCTAAAATGTATAGTCCTAAATAAATCAAAGACAGTATTTCTTATATACAAAAAAGTTTTAGTGGTGCTCCTCCAGCTCAGAAAAAAGGAAGTATTTACGAGTATTTGGACAAAATGAAGAGAATTAAAACTATTGTTGAAAATCAATGTCAGTATACAAAATGCGAATTTTGAACAGCTATTGCCACGAATTTAAAATTATTGTCATACCTACCTAATTAGTAAAATTATTTACGAGTAACAGTTACTTATTCTTTTTATTATTACTATTCAACCTACCGAGGATTTTTTAGATATTTATATATATCTCCATTAGTAGAGAAGGATCAAAATTAGGAATTTCAAACTTAAGTGACATTAATATTAGGACTAAAGAATATTAGGACAATTATTACAGTAGGATAATCAATATTTAGGATGATCGAACATTAGGACAATCGAATATTAGGAAAATGATGTTCGGATAATCGACTTTAGGACTATAAACATTAGGAAATACAATAGGTTCCCCCGCTCCTCCGCTGCCTTTATGCCAAGCGTAAGCAAATGTTCTACGGGCGGCGGCGGTGAAACGAATAACATTTCAAACAAATCAATAACATTTTTCTTTTTGGATTCTTGTTTGGTTTCATGTTTGCAACTTATCACTGCACATTTCACAATGTTCTCCTATTCAATTACTTATTTTTACCTTACATTCAATCAACGCTCAATTTGTGTGAATGACATGGTCTCTTGTAATGGAATAGTAAAAAAAAGTTAAACTATTCGACTGTTTTTTTTAATACAAAAATAGTTAATAACTAGCCCACCCTGTGGATTACATCAGAGCAATGACTTGTAGAGTCTGTCCTTAGAGAATAAATATACATAGAGCACACACATCGCTCCGCTGCTGGCTGTATGTCAAGCGTAAGCAGATTTTAGCAGATGTTGTATGGGCGCGGTGAAATCAGTAACATTTTTCTTTTTGGATTTGTTCCTCGAATCATGTTCGCAACTTATCACTGCAAATTTTAAAATGTTCTCCTATTAAATTACTTATTTTCACCGGGAAAAACAATCAGTTCCGATGACCATTTGATACTAAACGAGCGCGCTAAAGATATTCGGACTGTTTTTATCCGTGCTTACGGTTCATACTCGATTAGGCGTACTCTATCCCTCCTACAATTTTTTCTATTTATGCTCTAAGAGTCTGTCTAATAAGTTATTGCACTTAGGCAATTTTTTGCGAAATTTAAAAATACACTGGGGTAAATAAAGATTGACAAAGTCAAAAGCTTTTCCATGTTTTTGTTGTCGACACTAAATAAGTTAATTTAATATTATTTTTTGTTATCAAACGGTTATTGCAATTAACACAAATTACCTTTTGCTAAAAAGATCTGTTCGCGGCGCGTGCGTCGTTTTTTTTTTATAAACAAGCAGTTGTCGTGCGTTTTCAATAATGCGATAAAAAATGCCACCATCGTTTGGGATGGGAGCAGTTCGGGCATCTTCAAATTTTCATTTATTTCATACGCCACTCATACCTACTTGACCTATTTTTTTACTTTCAGGTAAACACCAAGTTCTTTCAAACGTTTCTTAAAGGAAAAACCACGCTTAAATGTATTCGTTCAGCGGATTACGTATTTATTGCTTTTTTCCTTTATGCAACTTTAGGATTAATCGTAATAATGATGATATTCTGCGGCAAACGTCGCCGTCGTCGACGTGGATTTGGCAGCGGCCGTGACGACGCCGACGACGATGATTATGATGGTGACGACAGTGGCGGTGACGACGGCGGCGGCAGCGACGACTGATTTAAAAATTGTTCTGACAGCTGGATTTAAGAGCGTAGCCGAGTCGCATTTTATCCATACAAATGTATTCTCCTATTTACTTTTCCTGAATACTGCGTCTAAAGCTATAATTTTTTTTAAGAAATCTAGTTTTACAATAGCCATGTCCCTATCCCTATCATTCATTTTTTTGCATACATTATTTCGGAAAAAAATATCACTTTCCAAAATTCTGAAAAAATTAACTGTTTCTCCACCGTATTCAGACAACCACAAAACGAATTTGGAAAGTATTCAAAGTAGGAGCGTGAAGCTAATCTTCCTTTAAATTTCGATACCAACAATAATTGAATCGGTTCAGTTTTGGAGGAGAAAACAGGAGATTACGAAACCTCGTTCTGTTCAACCTTTTCATAAGTAGATGAATCGGCATAGGCTGCAGTTGTTATTATAGCACGCTGTAGAAAGAGATCTGACCAGTGCGACGGCAATAGTCTGTTTCAAATATCTATTTCTCAGTTCCTTCGCAGACCAGCTCCCCTTTTAAGAAAAAATATAATATGGGTAGCACTTAGACAAGCCGGGCTGAACTGAGTTATTTAAGAATAAATCATAACAAAAAAAATTGAAGTTGCAGGTGTGGGATTGCGAATTGGGATAAGGGTGAGGCCACACGAGCGTAATTTTGTGAGTCGTGAGCGGCAGAAATTCGGTCGCGCAAATTCTGCCGCGTTCGGTTTCATACAAAACCCCTGTTTCATTCACACGGACTCAAATTTTCAGTCGTCTGCCGGCTCACACACGTTTGGTGCAAGCCATGTGCAAGCACATCTACCGGCCGGCACGGCATCGGATCGAAACGAGTTTTACAAGTTTTAAACGAAATTAAACCTTTTATACAGTATATAGAGTCTAAATTACAAAGTCACGCACAGCAGCTTGACGTCCGCCCGTCACGCACACACCTGCAGTCAAGCTGCTGTGCGTGACTTGGTAATATAGACTTTAAAAACTGTATACAAGGTTTAATTTCGTACCTGATAGGTTAATAAATCTGATGTTTTGTTTTTTTCAAATACGACAGCCCTAAAGGTGTTAGTAGAGTGGCGCGATACGCGAGAGAAAGAGATGCAGCAACTTCGTCTTCTCAGCTAGCACCGTGCGATCTGAATTGCACTTTATTGTAACGGAGCTATGGTTGCTATTTATTTGATTTATGTCGCCAAGAGAAGCTTCTGTAGGGACTACTATTTGGTATTCTGTGTCAGGGTACAAGGTATCCTCCGCTAGAGTAAATCCCGAAATCCCCTCTTGTCTTGGGCGCCCGGGCACCCCTACTTTTGTAAATATCAGTTAACTGAATGCTCATCTAGTGCTGTCAGGAAACATAGATTTTTATTTGATGATTATAATGGAATAAAATTGATTAAACACCCAGTAGGCTCTTAATTTTTTATGAATATTGTAAACTTAAATCAAATCTTATTATTTAATGCTCTTGATAACAAACATTTAAGTATAAAAAAGGTTATCAATTAATCTATCTATTTTTTTTTATATTGTCTTTTATGGTCTTTTAGCCAGGCCCTCTTTTGATTATATGAAATAAATATTCAAATTATTTTTACTGTTTTCTGTGTGTTGTTAATTATTAAAAAATCAATCATCACTTTCTTTAGTCGGGCTGGCACACACAATCGTTGACAGCACTTTTTTTTTTGCATTGACCTATGCAAATCCACGCGCTTTGGACCTATGCTTGTGTCGAAAAGGTACGACCAATCAAGCTTCACCGGACTTGGTTAACAGCTCATAGCACTTGTAAATGTAACCATCTTGAAATAGATAAATTTTAGACATTTTCGTTTTAGGATAGTTAGACGGTGGGTGAGTCTTGTATTTGAACTTTTTGTCTTGTATGATATTGCTGCTTGTAAATATTTGATATTATTTTTTGTGTACCATTTTTTTTCTTTTATGGTGTTTTTTTTTCATTGTTTACGCAAGTAAGTAGCGAAAAGGGAATAAAAAAAATAGGAAGCAGTTTTAAATCTATTTATACTTAATAGACAGATAAGTTTTAAACATAGGTTTTTGATGCAAAAACAAAATGATGTCTTTCTATACATAAATATTAAATATTTTACACTTTTTATTTAGTCGTTATCCGTGCGGTCTTGGCGTCATAGTATTTGTAAAGTTTGTCAATCAGGATCGAGTGGGTTGCTGCCGGTTAGCCTGCCAAACTAATAATACTTCATTAGTGCCAGAAAGTAGCTAGTACCTACTCATAACATCTTTGCCCTTACCATGTAAGCAAAAAAGCGGCCAAGTGCGAGTCGGACTCGCCCATGAAGGGTTCCGAATCTGCAAGTAACATAATATAAAAGTTCTTGTAGTTCGTTGTAACTTTGATCGATGTTTTAGTAATAGTGAAAGGGAAATTGCGGTTTACGATTTATGACGTATTAAAAAAAAATACTTACTAGATCCCGTTCAAACCAATTTTCGTTGGTAGTTTGTATGGTAATGTACATCATATATTTTTTTTAGTTTTATCGTTCCCTTATTTTAGAAGTTAGAGGGGGGGGGGACACACATTTTACCACTTTGGAAGTGTCTCTCGCGCAAACTATTCAGTTTAGAAAAAAATGATATTAGAAACCTCAATATCATTTTTGAAGACCTATTCATAGATACCCCACACGTATGGGTTTGATGAAAAAATTTTTTTTGAGTTTCAGTTCTAAGTATGGGGACCCCCCAAAATTTATTGTTTTCTTTCTAATTTTTTGTGAAAATCTTAATGCGGTTCACAAAATACATCTACTTAGCAAGTTTCAACAGTATAGGTATTATAGTTTCGGAATAAAGTGGCTGTGACATACGGACGGACGGACGGACAGACAGACAGACAGACAGACAGACAGACAGACAGACAGACAGACATGACGAATCTATAAGGGTTCCGTTTTTTGCCATTTGGCTACGGAACCCTAAAAAGATCCTACCACTATGCCTCAGAATACCAAAAAACTATTTTCCATTTTCTAAGACTAGGGAGAATGAATGAATGAATGATGCCAGAATGAATGATGGATGTAAAATACGGTACAAATAGTACTAATATAACCATCAGTTCGTCAGTCAACCGGTTAGACGATAATGGGAAGTTTACCATAAGCAAATAAAAAAAAAAAAACCTTACAAAATGGATAAACAGATGGCACTAGTAAATAGTGAAGTAATAAGTATAACCGAAGTATTGGATTATTAAAAAAAACATTCAAATTAATTAACTTATTATCCTAAAATAATCTCAGTCAGAATCATGTACAATCCGACAAAAAAAGTCAAAAAGTCTACAATAAATCTCACTGTTCTCATTATTTTACTAGCATGGAAATCTTAAAGAACGCTCTTTTCTTAATTTTAAGCTGTCAGAATAGAAAATCTCCCATTCTCTCGTCATTCTGAGCAGACTGATGGACTGAATTGACGCCAGACTGAGCGTGTAACCCTTGTCTAAGGCACTTACAACAAAAAAAATTATAGGCACTTATCCATGGCTCTTATCAAAAATTTTGACGTTTAAAACAGCAAGACATTGTTTTTCAAACATAAATATTGAATTTATATAGGTACCTCAAGATATGACGAGTATTTAAATGGGCAATTTGGTGGATTTGCTACTATTTTTCAAAAGAGATAAAGGACAGAAAGATGCTGAGGCAATCAAAATGGAAGGAAATTTTCCGATTCCAACTAAACAAAATAAAAAGCAAGCAAAAAGGAAGGGTCAAGCACAAAAATATGGTTTAAACCACAGTAAAATGACAAAACTAAATGTATCTTGTTGTTTTGGAATGAACAAAGATGAAAATGAACCAGGTCTGTATTGAGAATTTTATTCATATTAATTTGTTCATCATAACTTGATCATAAGCATAACCATTTGATCCAAAGGACTTCTACTGCTGGACAAAGGCATTCTTCAAAGATCTCCACAATTATGATTCCTGAAACTGTGACCTTCACTGTAATCGTCAACTTTTCTGTACAAACTTCTTTCTGCGAGAGTTTAGGAACTATCTACAATTATCTGATATAAGTAAATGATAAAGGTTTCGCTTTTTATGTCAACGTTTATTTAATCCTTGATTTACGTAGAAATATCAAATTTCAAAAAATAAGTTCAAAAAGTTTATTGTTAGACAAAATGTGAAACAGTAGAAATCGGTCGATCATCGTCGCGACGCGAATCAATGAAAAATAGAGATCCTATGCCAAAGGCTACACGCTCAGTCTCCCTTCAGGTAACAACGCCTGCACCCGCCGGCAGGGGCGCGGCCAGAACCAAAATCAAAATTGAAAATCAGAGACGGAGCCCCTCAGGCGTCGTCTCTTTCACGATGTTTTTCAATATCAACGCGCTAGGCCGTGGTCCGAGGCTCCCTTGAGCCGCCCCTAGACGCGTTGGTATATGACTTTTTTTTGGGGTAGAGTCTTCCGCGTCCCCCGCAAGTCTGTTGAAACGCTCAGTCTGGCGTCAGTCTAGTCCAATCAGTCTGCTCAGAATGACGAGAGAATTATCGTCTAACCGGTTGACTGACAGACTTTTTTGATTATTATTCTTTGATTATTACCGTGTTTTTCATCCATCATTTTGCCATCAGTCTTAGCCGGATCAAACTGATGGACTGAACTGAGGCTAGACTGAGCGTGTAACCTACGGGCTACGATCCTAATCGTCTCGTGTGATAGATAAGGCGTCACTACTTTCTTTTTATTTGCTCATGCTGCTGGTGTCAAAAAGGACGACCAATCACACTTCACCGGACAGAATACTCATGCACGCGTCTAGGGGTGGCTTGAGAGCCTGTATAGAGCAGGGATCGGAACCGGTTTTTCATACACTTGTTAAATCACGCTAGTTCAAACCCTATCCGACTATAGCTCTAACTAAGATCACTAAGGGTAGGTTTAGTCCTGGGGAAACATAATATGCAAAGCAACCGGCAGCCCTGGCCTTCGCCTGCCGCAAAAACAATTACTTTAATAATTACAAAACCGATTGAAACCGGTTTCATTCCGTTCTTTATCAAAAACCGGGTAACCAGAATATTTTTGGTTTGTGTCATTAAGTTCCATCTATTGCCGGTTAATTGGGAAACGGAATTATATCTGTTTTTCGGACGATATTAACATGGATTTCAAAACCGGTTTCGATCCCTGGTATAAAGGCGACGTGTGGACGATTAATAAAAAAGAATAAGAACATAAAGTGGCCGATTGTGAAAAAATTAAAGCAGACATTATAACTATTATTTAAAAACATAAATAATACTTAGTGATTACCTATTAGCCCTAAATTGCATTGTTCATTAACCTCCTACGAAAAAGAGGGGTGCAAGGGTGTTATAAATAAGTAATTTGATCCAAGAAAATATTTTCAGCCATTTGAAGATTATCAGCTTTTTTCTAGTTCTTGAAAGGATCAACAACTAGAAAAAAGTCTCGGTTTTGTGACGAGGGTTTTTAGTTATTTAAGTTTAAGACAAACTATCTCGCGTGTTAATTCGTTTTATGAATATTTCTTTATTTCGCAATTCACTTTTCTAATGGCACTTTGAAGTCACCTGGGCTCCTTATAGAACACAGAAAATTCTAGTTTGGGGACCAAGAACAAAATGTAAATGTTGTTATTAATAGATATTATTGTAAATAACGGATTACCTAACGCAAGTTTCAGATGTACAGAAAAATAAATTGTTTATTTGACTTGTCACATTTCAGAGCCTGAACCGGTACCTTACCGAGACCAAGATCCTGAAGAGAGGAACGATATAGTGAGACTAGTGTTTTTAATTGACGCCGGGATGTTTCTTTTCACAACCGCCGCTGCTATGGGTTCACTCTTAATGTAAGTGTTTCAACCATGTGTTTTCAGAATAACATCCAATATCTGCCCCGTAGCATTACTGTGACAAACTATAAATCCCTTACCTAGCTGTCAAAGCAACATGAAAAACCCACTATATTGAAATATCCTCCAATAGGATAAGAATATTACGCACGAAAAATTCATGTCCATCACGCGTGGACGGTCTTGCTGAAATATTTCTTTTTTAGACCATTTTTTGATACCCATTAAATCTTAATTTACTTGATTGACGGCATTAGCAGTATATTGAGGATGGAAAGCTTTATAAAATAAATTTTAAGATCATCAGCGTAAAGATGGTAGTTGCAATGCTTATGTATGAAAAGAAGAGGGTCCAATATAGATCCCTGTGGGGCACCTCTAATAACAAGGCTCTTTTCTGATGTGACACAGTTTCCATTACTATCTACCAGTCTAAGCTGCTGAGCACGATTAGTCAGAGTCAGATAGCTGCTGAACCACTTCCAACTGTGCTTTGAAAACCATAGTGCTAAAGTTTACTCAATAATATGCAAAAGTTAATTGTGTCAAAGGCTCTGGAGTAGTCCAGAAGTACCATAAATTAGAGCCCTCGCCTTTATCCGGTGCCTCGAGAACTTTATCAAAAACCGCAAGAAGAGCTGAATTTGTACTCTAGCCCTTGCGAAAGCCTGATTGCAACTCGGGAGGAATCTTGTTACCTTCTAAGTAACTCAACTGTTGAAATACTTTTTACTGTATCTTTGGTAGATACGGCAAAATGCTGACAGTTCCCAATCCCTAAATAAAACTTTCTGGGTTGCTTTTTTGAAATAGGACAAACAAGAGCGTTTTTTTATAATGAAGGAAAAGTAGAAGTAGCGATAGAAGTACTAACAAATTGTTACAATTATTGTTAGCGAGAGAAGAACTATATCAGAACTATATCAATGGTATGAGGATAACCATATCCGCTATTATGCCAATGTTACCTTTTGCATTCGACTTTGCAATGTAAATTATCTTAGATTATTGTATTTAAATTGACTTGCTTAAGTTCAAAGCCTGAGACACCAAAGAAATTATTTTTAAATATTTGAGAATAGCATCATTAATTTCGTTTTGGGTAGGGTACATCTAAGAAATATGTTTTAGTTGAGTTTGGATTAATGAAGTGAATTTTAAATCAGAGTTATTTTTAAATCTGGTAAAACTTCGTGTTTCAAAATTTTTTATATGCTTTTTAACAGTTTTATAATTATTTTAAATAATTTTGAGAAAAATAAGCCTTTTGCTCGTAAAATATGTTACATTGACAAGATGTTTAAGTCCAGAAATTTTTCTATTTATACTCTAAGGTTTAAGTGTTTTGTATTGTTCCCTATTTGAGTCGTGCTCAGTAATGCGGTACTTATTTTGTGCTCAATTACGAAGATTAATCCTAAACCTACCTATCGTAGATTTACTTGTTAACCAGGGCTTTGATTTAATTTTAACTTTACGTACTGGAGCATGAAGGTATATATTTCCGGTAACATATACATTTCAGCGATTCATTTTCATTAAGTAGTAAAGATATTGTTTTTAATTCCAGAAAACCAATATATCACTTTGTTGTGGATGATCCTGATCAATCAATAGTTATTTTCGCTGGAGTCGCGTAAGTTATTCAAAGAATGTTTTTTAAGAACCAAAGAATATTAACTACTTAATGACGGTTTAGAAAGCAAAAATCGACATAATCGCAATACGATATACAGCATAGATAGTTGGTACAGGTACCTACAATCATTTAGAATACGGCAATTCCCAAAAATATTCTTAAGGGCAGTATGATGTTACTAATGTTTTTAAAGAAATTTGACATTTTTCAGAAACCTATCGTGTAGTATTTAAAAAAGGACTTTTGCGACGATTCTAAAAATATACCTATTACATCATTAGTATTAGCTTTGAAAAATCCATAAAATATTTTTAAAACATACAAAGCTTCAGCTTCACGTAGGAAACGGCTTAGTATTTTTTGTAAAACATACGCCAAATGTTTCACAATGTTCTCATATCTAACGTCAAAAAGGTGAATTGAAAAATATTTATATCTAAACTTACCAAAATGTAGTTTAATTTGCTGTTGAGTGTTGGACTTGATCTTAGACATTTTACATCCAAATCTTGTCTAACATTATTAAAGAAAGAAAATAAAAGTAAATGTAAATATTTTTTACATCAGGTGATTACAAAGTCATGATGTACAAAATTTTTAGAACCGGCTCAAGAAGTTCTTTCATTTGGCACAAACGATAGATTAAAAAAAAACATAATATCTTATCAAAAAACATTGATTAATTATAATATGACACTTCAAAATTTCTGGGAACTGCTGTGCTGGTCAAAATAATTGATTGGGCCTTAAGTAACTATTTTGCGGCGGGGTTTTTTTTTATTAATGTTATCTAGTGTATTTTTCGAAACCCTCTCTACGCGAGTTCTTCTAGCATCTGGCCGGTTTTCTCTTAATAAATTATGTACTTTTTAGGGTTCCGTAGCCGAACTACAAAAACATTATAATTATGTTAATTGCTGCTACGGAACCCTTCATGGGCGACTCCGACTCGCACTTGGCCGCTTTTTTTTATTTCAGAGTCCTAACATTCCTACTTTCTTCGGTATATTGCTGCGTTAGAGTCTTACACGAGTGTCCAACTAACTGCATAATTAATATCATTGTGGTAATATTCTTTCTCTTTTTTAGTATTTTATAAAATATTGGAGCGGAAAAGCTATAAAATTTGTATTATTATTATTTAAAATTCAATTTATCGATTCTTGTCGCTGTTGTCGCCGTAGCTATGCCACACCAATTATTTATTCTGTTGCCACATTTCGAACAAGTTAATTTCACCGGAGACAAAAGACAAAAGACGAAAGGGACGCGGACGCACGCAGTTACGCGCAAGAGTGAGCGCGGTGTATTTGTATCTTATTCTAACGCATAACTACGTCCCTTTCGTCTTCTGTCTTTTGACTACCGTGAAATAGGGGTATATTTACGTTGCCCTCAGCGTAAATAAGCCTTAGACCCCTCTACCACAGAAGAAAGCCTCTACAACATTGTGCGGCATGGCGGCAATCGGCGGCATGATATGCCCCTTAAATTTCATAACATAAATATCCCTATTATGAAAATCCATAACAGACTTGCCATTTACGTGTGTACACTAAATTATACGGCGATTAATGATTAAGCAATTTCCTTTTGCTGCATTAGTCCTTAGGACTGAAAGAATGATTTAAGAAGGGGAGCCACATAATTTTTTAATGTATTTTTTTTTTTTTTGGTATGAAGTATACCTAACACTAGCATTGTAGCTACTAGCTTATGTTTGGTATCAATTTCGAGTAAATCAAACACGTAGAATTCATTTCTGCTATTCATTTTGCAACATTTTTCACAGAAACGCAAAAAAAAACATTAAATAAAAATCGTCATTTTCCTTTTTTTGTACAAAGTCATCCTTATCATTTTTAATTTAACAGATAATAAAATAACAATAATTTATTTAGAAAGCCCATTTAATCTCCTTTTTAAAAAGTACCCACATGATGGATAAAATATTATAACATGGCTGAAAAAAATACATCTCGTCACAGTAATAAAGAACATTATAAATTAAATAGACCTGTTTTTGACTTCAAACTCTTCTGATAAAAAATATAGATTCCTCCAACAAAAGATGCCCTTAAGATGCATATTATGCGGGCAGCTTATCAAGCAGGGCAAGTGTGGGGACAAGCCCTATAATAATTGCCTGAAATTGTCTCGCCGACGAACTGGGGTTGGACTGACACAGGGGATGTATGGAAGCCGACATGGACCACGCAGGCCTATATCTGGGAATCTGTAAGCCAGCTTACCAAATGTTCCTGTAAAAAAGGTTGCAGAGGTCGATGTTCCTGCATCCATAAAGGGTTGCCATGCACGCAGTTATGAAACTGCAGAGTAAACTGCGATAATTCAAGGTACAGTTATTATGCTCATATTAAAACTTCAAATATAATTTTAATAGGTTCTCTTATAATTAACTATCTTAGGCACTTATCCTTATTTCGTTTGTTACAGTGTAATAGACAGCGAGGCATTATTAGACGAAATGGAAGATGATATTCCATAATAATAAACCACGACGCGACGTTTATTGTGATTATAGATGTAATCAATAAATATTGGAAAATAAGGCATTTTAGTTTACTTTATACATGAATCTCAATAACAGCCCTAATTTAGAGACGCCTATTTTATCTCAAACTGCACTATCTTTTTTATCAGAAGAGTTTGAAGTCAAAAACAGGTCTATTTAATTTATAATGTTCTTTATTACTGTGACGAGATGTATTTTTTTCAGCCATGTTATAATATTTTATCCATCATGTGGGTACTTTTTAAAAAGGAGATTAAATGGGCTTTCTAAATAAATTATTGTTATTTTATTATCTGTTAAATTAAAAATGATAAGGATGACTTTGTACAAAAAAAGGAAAATGACGATTTTTATTTAATGTTTTTTTTTGCGTTTCTGTGAAAAATGTTGCAAAATGAATAGCAGAAATGAATTCTACGTGTTTGATTTACTCGAAATTGATACCAAACATAAGCTAGTAGCTACAATGCTAGTGTTAGGTATACTTCATACCAAAAAAAAAAAATACATTAAAAAATTATGTGGCTCCCCTTCTTAAATCATTCTTTCAGTCCTAAGGACTAATGCAGCAAAAGGAAATTGCTTAATCATCAAACGCCGTAAATTACATTTTTTTGTCGTCTACAGATGCCACTAATTACTTTAAATAATATAACAATTAAAATTCATAATTTAAAAATACATACCATTATTTAGCATAACTATTAAAATCCATAATTGTATAATCTTTCAAAATCATAAATTTAAGATATTTTGGTAAAAAAGAAGATAAGAGAAACAGCATTTTTGGTGATAAAAATAATAATTTAATATATGTTTACTATATTTGTCAAATTTATATTTCTTAATTATTATACATACTAACAGTAGGTATTCATATTAAAGTTAGGGCTTTTTAAATATATGTATTTCAAAATTATGGATTTTAATCGTTATGACATTTATCGATTATGGATTTTCGATATATATGTTAACGGAAATGTGTGAAATTCGTCATTGTATACAATTCCTAGGAAATGTATACAATGCCTAAAATTGCCCGGAAATGTATGAAATGAATAATATTAGACACATTTCCTAGGAAATGTATACATTTCCTAAATTGCGATCGGAAATGTAATACATACAAGATGTAAATGGGTAAGCGAGGAAAGCGGATTGAGGGGAGGCTATTGCAACAGAAGTATACTACTCGTACAGAAGGGATATTTACCTCCCCGCACCAAAATAAGTTCCCCGCCCGATATCCCTCCACTTACTGCATCCCGTAGGCGCCGCAAAACTCCGCTGGATGGTGTTGCGTGGTATTCGATGAAGCATAAAGACAATTTTTCTTTGATTTTTATTTAGACATAGACATAATTTACGTCTGGTCGTTGTCTGTAGAACCACGTTGCGCAAATATTCAGTTCCTTTATACCAGCCAGAATTAATAGTTAAATTTTAGAAAGCCCTAATTATTATTTTATATTTATGTTACCTGGGTCGCTTTATTTACATAGTAAAAGAAAGGCTTTTGCTTTTAAGTTGTGGCGTATTATTTACTTAAACGATAGACTGTTTACTTAACAAATTAAAATTTGAGCTTCACAAGCTTTATTTATATTTTTGTACTAGATACACTGTAAAAAATAATAAATCGCTGATTTTTAAAGATTAATTAACAAAAAGCCTTTGCAAAAAGCCTTACAAAGATAATTATATATCTTACCGTATGATTGCATTACTTCAACGAGAACCTTGAGTAAACATTCTAATTGTCATTTTAACAATGATTCTCAGTTTAAAATGGAGCTTTATTCATTTTATTCACAGAAAACATTAGTTTTAATACATTTCCTAGTACAAGTTCGGAATTATATACAATTCCTAGGAAATTCATACATTTCCTAGGATATGTGTGAATTAAATAATCTTTAAAACATTATTTCATACATTTCCTAACGAGCTCCGGAATTGTATACATTTCCTAGGAATTGTATACAATTCCTGGATTTCATACATTTCCTGTAACATATACATTTTCAATTATGGATTTTAATATAGACCCATGATATTATAGTATAGCTTTCGCATGTTAAATCTTCCATTGCTAAAAATACAATGGTCCTAGCCACTTATCCCCAAACATATATTTTTTTGTAACTGTATTTTTTTTTCAGATGTTTTTATTTACCTATTTGGTTATAAATGTCGTACAATTTAGCTTCGGGCGAGCTATGCTTTTGTGCATACTGTGTTCACTAAGCACGGTTTCATGTTTCATGTATATTTTGGGGTGGACTGAGGTGAGTAACCCCAGGGTTTTTTTTTTCTTTTTTTTTTTGAATTGACCTATACTTGTGTCGAAAAGGTACGACCAATCAAGCTTCACCGGACTTGAGAACCCCCAGGGGATTTGAAAATCGTTAATCATATTATCATACTAATATTTTAAAGAGGAAATATTTGTATTTTTGTGTGTGTGTGTGTGTGTATGTTTGTAATGAATAAACTCAAAAACTACTGAACCAATTAAAAAAAATTTCTACCATTAGAAAGCTACATTCACCCGCAGTAACATAGGCTACAGGCCTCATTCCCACGGGAAAAACTGTTAACGCAGGCGGAGCTGCGGCGGATAGCTGGTATGATATAAAGGATTGGATTTCATTGAAGAAACAAACAATGGAAAGTAGAATTTAAAATAGGTTTAGAAGGTTCATCCACTACAAAGTAAAACAACGTACCTTATATTGCACAGAGTAATACATAAATGGTCGTACATCAGTACCACACTATACAAATACAAATAAATTATACGCTTTATTGACACCCAAGAAAAATACAGAAATTTAAATAAATTAAATTCATGATATTGATAGAGCCTATAGTAGAGGTACCACCACCACCTGATTAGTTGGTAACTCATAAATAACAATTGAGTAACTACGGGTTAGTACTATTATTTTCTTCTGTGACAATACTACCTTGTTGGTCGATAGACTAGGAAACACAAACTCAATATGGCTGGACTGGGTGCTTGGATACTCGGGAATCGGAGCGGCGGATGAGCAAGAAAATGATCTAGCGCCCAACCCTTAATTCAGATTCATTATAGATTCCCGTAGAACACTTAATGACGTCATTTCAGAAGTATTGCTCAAACCAAAGAAGTTGGAAAGCCCGCGCTTTGCTTTTCGTTATTCTGTGGCTCAAACCAAGATCGCGTCTCAAACGAATGACAAGTCTAAGTAATAAAAAAGAGATCAAACATTCTAAAGAAGGCGATGCGATATTAGTTTTAACATAACTGGCGGGTTCGCGCAATGTGTGTGTGTGACCAGTGGAGAAGAACCCGCTGAAGAAACCACAGGATCGCATATTTTGTACTTTTCTCTTTTTTTAATCTTATCTTATCTTATCTAGCCTAAGCTGTCCCACTGCTGGGCAAAGGCCTCCCTCTTTTTCTTCCACTGCTCCCTGTCCTGAGCTACTTCTGGCCAGTCTTTCAAGTAGAATCAAGCTCGTCCCGCCATCTTCTACGCGGCCGTCCACGTCTACGCCTATTGGTTGGTGGGTTCCAAACCGTGGTTTCTTTTGCCCATAGGTCTTGAGGCATGCGGCAGACGTGTCCGGCCCAGGCCCAGTATTTTTTTTAATATGCTTCAAAAAAAGACAATATTATTATAATACTAGTCTTCTTTACTAATCTTCTTTGTCTATTAATATAACATATGCCGATCATTTGGTATTTCTGGTTCATTATGTAAATAAAATAGCTTTATTGAGAGTGCAAACGCCCGGCTCAAGACGGCAACTGGTGGCTTGGAAATGCACCAAGCACACAGTATCTAATCATAATAAATCTTATCTTATTTTACTTAATTAGCCTCGTGTGTCCCACAATAACATTTATTATTTTTAAGTGGCATATTTAACATTATAATGCCCGCCAAAGTGCAATTTTAATTGCCAATGCCCACAGATACAAAACAAGAAAAATACAAACAAACAAACAAACAAAAACTAATACAATACATACAAAAAATTAATCATCTGGCTGGAATCTGGCTGAAATCGACTGAACTTGCACACTCTCAATAGCTGATTCCAGGTTTCATGCCCAAATCAAAACCAGAATACTAAAACTCGGTTGAGTGTTCGTCTACTCATTAATCGCGTCATGCTCTTACGGGGTATTGTAAACTCAATAAGACATAAAAATAACGGGCTGACCGGAAGACCCTTAACTGTAGATTATGTGCAAACAAAAATGGACTCCATTCCACATCCTCTGTAAATGCGAAGCTCTTATCAATAAGAGGAGACGGGTGCACAGTTGGGGTAGAGTCTTCCGCTCCCCCGCAAGTCCGGTGAAGCTTGATCCGTCGTACTTTTTCGGCTCAAGCATAGGTCAATTAAAAAAAACACAGAGGTGCACAAAGTAACCAGTCCATCGGTAACTACGTGGCATAAGCATGCTCCCCAGGAAGCTGAATCCTAAATCCCGCCAAGACTCAGGTTACACCATACAGCTCACTTGGTGTTTGCGCGATAAATCCGCATTCCGTGCGGGTTTTTCAGAGCGCCCAGGGTAAAGATGATATTTTTTCCGTTTCAGATTGATTTCACAAGTTGTCTCATAACAGTAATTGCTGCTGCCGTTTCATTTGTGACGTCAGCCGCTTACTTCGCAGTAGGGCTTTTGGTATTTGAAATCCAATTGGCACCAAGTACCAAAAACCATTATTTCTTCGTAGGCTTCGCAGTCGTCTTGGCAATAATTTTTTCTATTGTAAGTATTTTCTATTTTACTCCATATTATTAATGAACTGGGTAACTTTTATTTTTTCTTACCTACATTTAGTTTGATGGTAACAAATACAGCTTTATGCAAATGTGCGTCCCAAACAATTAGGTATCACTACTTTTGTTACCAGTGGTAAATACGATAGCAGGGGTACCTTTGTTTGCACAAGGACAGAATCTCAAAAAGACAGATCCCACCAAAAACATAACTGTTAAAAGGGGGGCCAAGTTCCTATCGGCTAATTGTTCGCCTAAAAAAGGGTTGAAATCCAATCTAATGCCAAGTTTAGATGCACTTTGAAATCGATCATAATCATCTTCATCAACAGCCTGATCCTGATACTTTTTTGCAACAAATCGTACCTATTTAGCCAACTCACGCTTGACCGATTTATTAAATTTCTTATGACATATTTTGTGAGTGGAAACGGTTCGTGTAAATAATGCAACGTATGCGCGCGGCCTGTTGCTGGAACTTCTTTGATTCCGTCTTTTGTTTCACTTGCCCTGCTGATGTCGACGCTCAAAAGACGCTCGAAAGACGCTAGTGTCGGTCTCTTAGTTGTTACTTTTTTAGGTATTTCAAAAAACTAATGAAATGGTTTCTTTGTCTATATCATTTATAACAATATTATGCAAAAGGCCCTAGTTTTTGACTGTTAGTTTCGGAGTAATGGAGTCCCAATATTTACAGCCACCTTCCTGAGAGAATTTGTTTAAAAATGGTGCTTTAAATGCGATTTTATAATACTATCTATCTATTACATACGCGAGCGACGCCGCGGGCAAGAGCTAGTTATGTATATTTTCAAACACAACTCAGAAATTGATATCTAGAAATCAAATAAGGAATTGCATTTTATTTAAATTTTTACTTTTAAATTTTGAATGATTCTCTCAGAAATGTGGGCATTTTCTCAAAGCATGGCACAGGGCTGCCGCGGAGGCCACGTTCCTGAGGCCACCTTTTTGAGGTCAATTTGAATTATTTTTCAGTTTAAACCTAAGTTTTTCGATTGAGCTCAATGTTCTCTTGCCTAATATTTGTTCTGTTTGAAGTTTCCTACTATTTGAAGCATACTAATAAATAATAATTAGTGAAAACAACGAACTATTTCGATTTCTGCGAAGCTAATAAACACATACCATGTTTCTGATAGTTGCACAAAATAAAAACGTGGTCATGATGGAAAAACGTATGTTCAAGATGTGTAGGAAAAAAAACCAGTGACAGACAAACAGAGTGAGATAACCAGATATCACTCCCTATTTATGAAATAATAGCCACAGACTAAACGCAATGAAATTGAGCTTAAGGTGCAACCACATCTACGACCGGCACGGCATCGGATCGAATCGAATTTTATAATTTCTAAACGAAATTGGATCTTGTGTAGGTACAGTAAGCTGACGAATAAGGTGACCCCCCCTCCCGACACTCCACGCTACTTTCGCCACGCTGTAACTTAGAAAGACCGTTGAAATAAGGCAACGCAATCTTAACTACACTGATATAGTATTATTAGCCATTAGTTGGATTTTTTCTGCCCCTTTGTAGCGATAGATGGCGCTTAACGGCGGCTCGGGGGGGTCATCTTATTCGTCAGCTTACTGTACAGTATTTCGGTTCTAGGTCAAACAATAGCAGGTACCTACCTACAATTGAAAAGTACATTTCGCCAACCTCTACTGGACATACTTTTTAGGACTGATGAGATGTTTTGCTGTTCTTCAATAGTGAAAAGAGATTTACTAAAACTCCATCTGTCCAGGTAGTTTCGCTTTCGGCTGATGATGAAAACCTCCTCGCGCTTGACCGGTTTTTTTTTTACTTTCAGATTATCGTCGTGTTTTTGGAATCGTTTCTTAGGGGTCGAACCGCGTTTAAATGTATCCGTTCAACGGATTACGTATTTATTGCTTTTTTCCTTTATGCATCTCTAGGATTAATTATATTAATAATGCTTATCATGGGCAGAAGACGCCGTGGTCAACCTCGTATGAGCATATTTAGTGGCGGCGACAACGAAGGTGACAACAATGACTCCCGCAAGTAAAAAAAAAAAAACAATGGCGACGGCGCGGCGGCAAGGCAGTACAGAGTGTAATTTTCGAGTTGTGTGTGAATCGCGCATTTTAAGTCGCGCAATTTTTGTTTCACAAAAGTCAAAGTAAAACATTCGCATGGCCAACCTTTGCACCAGGAAACAGCCGGAGCGGGAATCTTGTGTGCGTTACCTTAGCCTTTGCCCCAGTTCCCCAACCAAGCGTTTAGCCACCGTGTCTGTTTTATACAAAATTGGAAACTAATTTTGCCGCCGCCGTGTGAACGAAACTGGAGTTTTGTTTGAAATCGAATGTAGCAGAAATTGCGCGCTCGAAATTACCTACGCGACTCACGATTTTTAAAAAATGAAATATTTTCTTACGGCTGGCATGGGAAGCTTGCCAGTAACAAATTTAGAAAAAATAACCTTACAAAACGGGTCAACAGATGGCACTTGTAAAGAGTAAGGTAATAAATACACCTAAATAATATCTAGGAATAAACAAAAAACATTCAAATTATTTGATTAATTATCCCATAATTAATTTCAGACAGAACCATGAACTATCCGACAAAGAAAAGTCAAAAAGTCTACAATAAATCTCACTACTGTTCTCATTATTTCACTAGCGTCATCTATAGAAATCTGAAACAACGTTCTTTTTTTAATTTAAAGATGTCAGAAAATCTCCCATTTCTGTTTCATATAAAATTCTTCTTCTTTTCGAGTCGACAGCAAACTCAGACAGTCTCGGCCCAGAAACCAGCCACACGAATAGCGTCGTCAGTAGCCTTCATCAAGTCCTCTCGCGTGCAGGTGACAGGACAAGATGAGCAGCTAATGAGATGGTCCATTTTCTGGGGAGCCAATACCACACCTACACTCCAAATTGGAATCCACTTTATGATACCCCATCGATATAAGTTATCCCTAGTCCGACCCACCTATAATCACCACTGAAATAAAATTGGAAACTAATTTTGCGTCGCCAAGTGAACGAAACTGGAGTTTTGTATGAAACCGAATGTAGCAGAAATTGCGCGACCGAAAGACGCCACGATGCACAACTCATAAAATTACGCTCGTCTGGCCTCAGCCTAAAATGAAATATTTTCTCACGGCTTTCTTTTTCTAAATTTTCACCTTTTCTTGATGTATTCTTTTAATTGATAACCGTTATAGCAGCAGTTTTTTGTGATAATCGATTATTGTAACAGCGGATATTACCCAAAAAAACACGGTTAACCTAGACATTAAGCAGTTATTTAACCACTAGTTTCCCGTATCGGCTTTTCCCGTGTTAATTGTTTTTGGGTGAGGAATTTTCCCGCGGTAAAAGTTAGCTTTCAATCTCCTGCAAAGTCTATTCTATCTTTGTGCCAAGTTTCACCAAAATCGGTTTAGTAGTTTCGGAGCTTATTCAATTATTAGGAATATTTTAAGTTTTTTTTTTACTCCTTGGGTTACATTACTGAAGTTGAAATGAAATGAAATGAAATATGTTTTTATTCGAAGTAAGATTTTACAAATCACTTTTCGACGTCGAGGCGAGTTCACAAATTGGCTGTCTTCTGTGGAGAAGAACTCGCCGGAAGAAACTCCACAGGCGTTGCATGTTTTTAAAATATTTACGAAATTATTATTTTATACAAATTGATTAATGTATTACAAAAAGTGCAAACGAAAATATGCAATTAGAGGAAGGCAACCAGTCAAAGTAGAAAATATAAACTATATAACCAATAAAACAACCGGCAATCGACTAGAGTAGACCAGTCCCCCCAAGCAGCAAGTTTTAGTAAGGATCCCTATTTATTTATTTTAAATGAAATATAACTATGTTTCTCAGGTATCATGTAGCTTCTCAACAGTGAAAGAATTTTTGAAATCGGTTCTGTAGTTTCGGAACCTATTCGATGCTAACCAACAAACAATAAACCTTTCCCTTTTATAATAATAATTATTAGTATAGATAAAAAAGCGTTTTAACTAATACAGCACAAGAAACAGTTCTGCTGTAAGTAATGTTTCGTTTATCAACAGTTTGTTAGTTGCTGTACAATGAAGCAAATGTATTTTTTATTACAACATAGTCTTCATTATTCAGCCATCAGCCTATTGTGGGACATCTCACACACGGCCATAAATCAAATGCAATACCGCTATTTCTCTTCAACTAGCTTTTCGCCGCAGCTGCGCCCGCGTTAACAGTTTTTCCCATGAGAATGAGGCATTTTCCCGCGGTAAAAGGTAGCGGTAAGCGGTAAATGGTGAAAGAACTTTTGAAATCGGTTCAGTAGTTTTTGAGTTTATTAATTACAAACAGACACACACTCACACACACACACACACACACAAAAATACAAATCTTTCCTCTTTATAATATTAGTATGATTAAAGTTTTTTCATAAATGCGCATAATGACTTACGCACATCATACCTAATTACGTTTATTTAGGGGTCTCGTCTCGACTAAGCTAAGTGGCGCCGCCATTCTTACAAAAATAATAGCACCAAGTTTCATAAAATGATCAATTTTTCAAAAATCCGGTCGACAGAATGAGTTGGGATACTTTAGGATATACAGGGTGGCCCATTGATTGACGTCCAAAAGAAAAATTTAGAAGCCTTATATTAAGGGGTATCTGAATCACCCCCATGTATGTTCCGCGATTATTGATAGTTTAGGAGCTACGAATGTTCAAAGATTATTTTCGAAATTTCCACCTTTCCTTGATTTATTTCTTTTATCTCTTGATAGATAACCGTTATGGGTGGTGTCTTTTATGATAATCAATTATTGTAGCATCGGCTACTACCCAGAAAAATACGGTTAACCTAGGCATTACGAAACCTTATTAAAACTTGACCCAAAGTTGAAAATTACTGTTCGAACTCAGTAGTCTAAAAAGTTGAGGGTTTGATAAAATAATAATTTAGAGGTGCCAGGGATTTCTAAGTGTATTTAAAAACTTCTCAGGACTTTCATAAGCTAAAATCATTAATAAAAAACAGACCTTAATGGGAGTTTATTTTATGTTATTCGCCTTGAAAGCAATAAAGGTAGATTATGACTAAAAAACGTTTGAATTTTATTTATCTTTTTTTATGTAACTAATGACGAATATGCATTCAATAATCGCAGACATGGGGGTGATTCAGATACCCCTTAATATAAGGCTTCTAAATTTTTCTTTTGGACTTCTACCAAAGGGCCACCCTGTATAGAAGCAATCACATATACGTATATTATATATAGTTGTCCCCGCGTTTCCTCCTTTTTAGGGTGACGGTTGAAAATCAGTGTTGCCCTTTCGGGTAAATTTCCACTGAGCCTGGGCCCATTGCATATTGCACACCACACTCGGGTCGCTTTATTTATTTTTATGTTAAAATTTTATTAGTCTTCTAATATATAAACTCTGATTTGCTACTGTATTAGTTTTAAACTTTGTTACATTTGTGTGTGTGCAAGACAGAAAAAATGCTAAAAGTGGTCGTTTTATAAATTTTCCTATCTCTAACTACAGCAAGGTAGGTATAATAAATAAAATTAAATGGCTTCTATATATCCTAAAGAAGCCCGTCTACAATTTTGTTGTCCAGATTTTTGAAAAATTGATCACCTATATTCAGAGTTATATTATTTTTTAAAGGGTGGCGACGCCACTTAGCGTAGTAGAGCCCCTAGATGACTTCTATTTTCATCATACAGAAATTTACCTAAATAATGTTTTATTTCATAGCATTCACTTGATCTAAAAAAGTACGTCCATGGTAAAGGGCTTTCATTTTGCAGGGTGGTTAACCTTTTAACCGCCAAGCATATTTTCTAAGAACTTGCTCCCACCGCCAGCCATAGAAACAAAATTTGTCAAAAACAGTCAAAACATTAGTCTTATTTATGAGACAACGGCGTTTTGAGCTCGATTTGGTAAGTCTAATACTACTATTGAACCAGTCAGTTACTCCAATCAGTCAAATGTAAATTTTGTATAACCTTTTAAATTTAAACCTTTTGGAAAATTGTATAATATAATAATATTATCTTCGTTGTATATATTCGTTTTCTCATGTTGTATTTTTATCTTGTTTTATATTGTTGCTTGTATTTTTTTAATAAAAGAGATTTATAATTTAATAGTTTTTTTTACAATATAGTTATAAACTAAGAGAAATAAATAGGAAGAAATTTAAAATATAAATCTTTCCAGTACTTCCAAAGTGACCAGGATACTGTGAGCAAAAAAACTGAGCATTTTCAGATTTTTCATCAATTTTAGTATTCGGTGTCCTCCAAAAATATTGGACCGATTGAGTTGAAATTTGGTACACGTCGCGACCGAAAGACGGACTAGAATTATATAGAATTCCTATAGATATTTTAAGAATATAAATAATGTCAAGATGCTAAGGTGGTTCTGCCCTAGACGAGCCCTAGAGCTTGACTTGACATATGACATATAATTTCTGATTTGAAACATGGAAGCCCTTTAATTCTTAATTCTTAATTGATAATCCACAGGATAATCCACAATAACCATTTTCCCGTGCGGAGCCGGGGCGGGTCGCTATAGTAGAGTGTTAAATTGCAGTAGAAAAAAAAAAGTAGCTTAACATACTTAGGTAACGCATAAATTAAGTTTTCTAACTGGACATTATGAAATAGCCGGCCGCACGCCGGAAAATGTAGCCTGGGCAGGTCCCCCATAAGGTGGACCGAAGATCTGGTGAGGGTCTTGGTTTGCCGCTGGATGCGGGCAGCGCAGGACCGATCGTTGTGAAAATCCTTGGGGGAGGCCTTTGTTACATCTTTTGGCTGAAATGATAATTTTAATTAGAATGAATTAACGAAATAAAAAAAAAAAAAAAACAATTAAGAATTAAAAAAAATACTGAACGTTTTAATTTTATTATTATTTATTTAAATACCTTTAAGGCCTTAATTTTTCCAGAGAAAAACAACAATTTAGGTTTACAACATATATTCAACATTATATACATAGGTATTTTACAAAACAAGTAAAAAATTCTTAAATTAATTTACATAGAATAATATAACAAAGATACCAAAAATAAATAATGATTCTGAATATTATTTCAAATTGTGTTGTGTATTGGAATTGCATTTTGCAATTGAATTGCAACAGGCAGAATTTGGAAACAACCAACCAACCCGCACTGGGCCAGCGTGGTCGACTAAGGCCTATTCACCCTGATATCAGGGTAGGCTCGAGCCCCTCGGTGGGGACATGTATGAGCTGTTAACGGAATATAACCGTCACAAGATAATATAGGGTGTCAATTCAACTTGTCAGACAAACTTTTGTGACGTGACCGACTACTTTGTGTACGAAAAGTTGAATTTTCATTTCGATGTTTGAAGGTATATTTCTTTTGGGGATAGTTATACAGTTTTATGGGTAGATTCCTCCCTTAAAATATTGTGCACAAAATTATTAACATTCTATATAAAATAATCGTATATTAAAGTAAAGCCTGATCGAAAAATATAAAACCTCGCAAAATTGCGAAATTTCAATGGAACTAATTTTACAATGAAAATGGTAACGATAAACAAAAATATACAAGTGGTGCTCCCAAATCAGGTTTTTTATTGCTCTTGTCCGGCTATAGAGAATTATTTTTTAAGTTACATTAAAAGTAAAAAGTTCGAATAAAAAAGTATCGTTTCGTGTGTTATTTTAAAACATGGTCAATAAAAAATATACCTAAAGTTAAAATGCAAAAGTAAATGTTCTGATCATTATAAAAAATACTTATAAAATGAAAATGATAATAAAAAAACTATTGTTATAAACCTTCGAGCAACGCGGGCCTTCCGCGTTCCTCGAAGTTATAAACCATAGAGGTAGAAACTCTTTTTTTTCTTTACTTTACATTCTGAATCTATGGTTGGTTGGTCGGTTCTTTACATCCTTGGTTATAAGTAGGAACTGTCGTGCGGTAGTACTTATAACAATAAGTAAAGTATGCAATAGTTAAAATAAGAACTTGCTAAAACCCGCGTACTGATAATTCGAACTCGTAAAAAGTAAGAGACAAGAAAATATTACTATCATGAATCAATAAGTACAAATTATTCATTATTTTATCATTCATGTAGCAAAAACGTTTTACGTAAAGGACTATTATGGTATTATACATACATAGGTACATACATACCGGTCAAAATCAAAACCCTCCTTTTTGCTGCGCCATAGTCGGGTAAAAAAGATAATATCAAAGAATCTAAAAGAGGCGATGCGATATCAGTAAATTTGAACAGGTTCGCGCAATGTGTGCGCTGCTGTGGAGAAGAACCCGCCGAAGAAACTGTAGCAGTTTATTAAGTGATATTTTGAGTTTAGTAGTTTAATGCGTAACAGTTATTTTGCTGCGCAATCAAATTATTTTGGCATGCAATAAGTACTTTTTTTTATTTGCGTTTATACACCGTGAAATTAAACTGGTTGTTTATCCGTAGAGTCTGGCAAAATGAAAGAACACAATCGATGAAATTGGAAAACATAGTACTGGCAACAAAGATACATAGAAAAAAAATATCTAATTAGTTAAATCCATAGAATTGGGGTTGCAACGATGATTTTTTTCAAATTTGCCGCGTTTTTTCATTGTCTACTTTCATATCAAAACTCTAACATAACATAGTGGTAGTTAGTTAGCAATAAAATAGAAAAGAAACATAGGTTGAAACTAAAAAAAACTTTTCATATAAACTGCAGTCACGTGATCGGCCACTTGGTATGAAAAGTTGATTTTTTTGGACTTCAACGTATGTTCCTCAGGAAAAGTTGTTCAGATTTATAAGTATGTACTATAATTATGTTGCGGATAACAACCAGTTAAATTTCACGTATACTACAAGATTAATTTTAGGATAACAAGTTAATTAATTATAAATATTTTTTTATAATCCATAATAGGTATGAGGTTTAATATTAGGAGACATCTCACACACGGCCAATTACTTAATAAGTAAAGTAATGTCGCCCTCGTAGCCTAGTTGGTAGTACTCTGCCTATGAAACACAAGGTCGCGGGTTCGAATCCCGCCCAGGGCAAACATTCGTATGTTGAGCACCTGTGTTGTATATTTATATAAGTATGTAGGTATATCAGCTTCGGGTGACTTTGAGTCTTCTTATGAAGCCCATCGTTAGCGACCACGTCTCAGATCCGTAAGTCATCACTGGCAACACACATTGGTCAAAGACAGAAAGAATGATGGAGAGGGCTATGCTTGGAGTTTCCTTGTGTGATCGAATCACGAATGATGAGATCCGCAGACGAACCAGAGTCACCGACATAGCATCCGAAGAATCGCTAAACTTAAGTGGCAATGGGCTGGGCACATTGCGCGTAGAACCGTCGGCCGTTGGGGCAGAAAGGTTCTTGAATGGCGACCGCGCGCCGGAGGATGTAGTGTGGGCAGGCCCCCCTCGAGGTGGACCGACGATCTGGTGAGGGTCGCGGGAAGCCGCTGGATGCGGGCAGCGCAGGACCGATCATTGTGGAGATCCTTGGGGGAGGCCTTTATCCAGCAGTGGACGTCTACAGGCTGAGACGATGATGATGATGATGGTATATCAGCTCTCTGAGACGTTAGAGCTCGTGCAACAAGATGTGGACGCTATCGTCAAATGGTCTAAGGTTCCTATTAGTACCTTAAGACTGTTATATTCGACTCTTGTAGAGTCAGTTATTGATTATGCTCTCGACGGTTATGGACTTACATTCAAAACGCACATTGATAAAATTAAAAATATCCAGATTCGATTTTTGAAACTACTAGTCAATAAAAAAGTCAGAAATAAACACAAACATGATTGTAACAAATTATTCAGCTACTGTAAAATTCTATCCGCCGGATTAAAACATAAATACTTACTCGCTGTAAACAACCATAGCAGTCGAGAACTAGAATCACTAGCAACTGTTAACCACAGTGATCACAATACTAGGGCGATGTCATCAGGGAAATATGTCGTTCCTAGAGTATCTAACTACTATGAAGATAGAACTTTAAATAAACGTCTTCCATACTTATTAAACAATTTTCCTGATAACATTCGGTGCTGTTATAAGTCTAACATTTAATTAACTCACTGAATTAACGTCACATGGCCGTGTGTGAGATGTCCCACATATTAAGTTATTTATTTGTATGTATATACCTACATACAAGGCAAATTGTAAAACTTTTCTGTTATAGTTACTACCGCCTTAGGCACCTATTTCACTGGCGACAAAGACAAAAGACGAAAGGGACGCAGTTATGCGTTAGAATGAGATACAAATACACCGCGCTCACTCTTGCGCATAACTGCGTCCCTTTCGTTTTTTGTCGCTGTCGCCAGTAAAATACCTCCCTTAAGGCTTAGCCTCCTCTTCGTCGTCGTCGTCGTATAAGTGCTCGTTATCCCGACGGCTCAAGAGAGTCGCAGCTAAAATCGTCAATCCCACAACCATATAAAGGAAGAGTGCGATAACTACATAGTCACTTGGATCAAAACATTTCGAATACCTGTGTCCACGAAGAACTAATCGAAGCCACGATAAAAACATCTGAAAGTACAAAAAAAATATAATTATAATATTATAGCTGCCCGCCCGCGGCTACGCTCCCGTGTGCACGTTTCCCTGGCCACCACATAAGAGATACATGTATATCTGATATACCAGATTTTAGGGCATAAATACAGCAATCATAGTGCCAAATTCCATAATTACAGACAAAACTCGAACGACGCTATGGACTAAAAACAGTGTGTTGGCTGGAGCACATCGCGCCAGCCGACACAAGCGATTAGATTTAGGGACAAATTGCAGCTATCTATCTCCAAAAAATCTACTTCTAAAATGCATTGTGGAAAGAGATATACGAAAAAACCGACTGTGCGGCTGGGGTCGCCACTCAAATGATGCGCCAAGCATTCCTCTCATTCGACATTGGGTTAAAAAGTTTTAAGAGACTGGTTTAAGTAACTTAACCCCTATCTATAGACTTTTTACTATGAAGTTATTTTAAATTTAAAGTTTACGCCAATAAACCGACTTCACCAGCGCATTTGTAGCCGTCATTAGTAATTTTAGTGTTCGATTAAATGAGTGCCGAGAACGCGAGGGTCTACATTTACACGATATTATTTTTAAGAAATTAATCCCCAAGAAATGTATTTTAATAATTAAATAAACCTTTTTTCTATATACGGCTTGCTTTTTTTTTAATCGACTCACTAAATATAAATTTTCTTTTGAGACACCCTGTACCTTAGCCTCGTGCCTACATAATAAAATGTAAAAAAAAAAACAAAGAACATAAAAAACATCGAATTTCAAAAAAATCTGGTACAGTATTACTAAATCATAACACCAAAGCAAGGATCTTATAAGTAGGTATACTATACTGTAACGAGGTGCATTGCGTGCTACCTCGTTCCCACTTTGTTTTCTACTTCATTTCTCATCTCATTTACATTTCTCATCTAAATTCAAATATATTTAATTTTGGAATTCATTCAAAATCATACGTCAACCATCCATTTTTTATTATTCATTCCATCATCAACTTTTACCCTAGTCGTATCTGTTTTTTTTACCATATTAAAATGTGTTTGTATTCGTGCTAATACTTACCTCATTATACTTTCTAAAAAGTTCAAAAGTCTTTATTACTTAACTCTGCGGTGCGGACGTGGTAAACTCAGTTCGTGTGTGTGTGTGTGTGTTTATCACAACTAAACTACCTGCTGGACATCTTAAACGTAGTTGCCCCGCAGGCTCGTTCAGGAACTAGACGAGCCGCGGGTGTAACAATACGTACCTACTACTTTTATGATCCTTGCACCAAAGTAATTGGCTGTTGATTTCTATTGACTATCTGGGCTACTATAAAAAAATAAAAGTGACAGTTTAAGTCTGTTTTTTTTCTAAAATGACACCAGAAGCCAGACATGTCGTATTTTGCTCGCACAGGAGTAAAGTTAATCGACTAGAATCTTGTTCAAATAATAATTACATATTTTATCTACATTTGCATTACATTTATCTGCATTTGCGTTTATCTACATTTGCAAGAAGTTAATAGTATTCAATATTGATTTGTACTATTATTTCAGAAAAACAATAAATAAGGCGAACATGGCCTTGAGTTTATGTTCAATGTCCTTTACAGAGAACAAATGTAGGTAATTTAAGTGTCAATGGTGTAACTCTCATTGTAAAAAAACTTTATAAGCATGCTTTTGCACACTTATCTAGCTGCATATGGTAGAAAACTATCACATAGGCTTGATAATAATATTTATAATGCCTGTACTGCTATTTAGTAGGGACAAACGCTCAGCATACGCGCGAATCCTCAACGAATGCCTTCATAATTTCAAATTTTGTACGGTTTTGTAATGTGAATTGCTATGAGGCAAGATTCTTGGTTTTACTAAATAGTATAAAATAATTATTTTATAGAATATTCCTAATTTATGATTGAATAAAGACACAAAACTGAAAGTCTATTTATGACCTTTTCAAAAAACGTGCGAAATTTAAAACTTCTTTATTAGCACGCTTTATTAGAATTTTGTTTTCTGTTTTCTCTTTAAAAGTAATAAGATTTGACGTAATTCAAATATATTCATTGCATTTTGCTATTTTATTCCTAAGCATTTTCTATGTCCTAACAAATCACATAGTAATATTCGTAGCAATAGCCTACTTTTGTCCTTTACATAGGACATAGTGAAAATCTCCATTTTCCCAAATGCGGAATTTTTTTTTCGCTGTTTGTTATGGTTGTTAACCTATCAATAATAGAATACAATAGTTTCAAACTTATAGTACAAGAAATGAATGTTCTGTTGGCAGGAGGATACATAGATATGACTCAAATTGTCAAATAAATAGGATCAAATATATGATCATATATATGATCAAAGATCTTTGATAATGTAATATGCCCCTTATACTCACAACAACAACAGCTGATGCTATGAAAGCTGAAACAAGCACCAATTTCCATTCGTCATCTGTTTCTTTTATATGTATAGGTATTGCCCATTTGACCTTTAATATGTATTTCATTGTTACATAGCAACCGCCCATCGTCGCCAGTACAATTGCAAATGCAATTAATAGTATATACGGTGTTGTGAAATCTATCTGTAACAGAAAAGTACCATCTATAGGATATAAATTTATATCAGCATAGAAACACTTAAAATATACTATTTATTTGTGATTGATTACCACGATATTTCTTATCCCGACTATATAAAAACTATCTTTTGCGAGTGTAAAATTTGCGGCATAATTTGCGGCCTGTTGTATCTTTTGATTGTTTTGGCATAGAAATCTGATTTTACACAGCTTCAAGGAACAGTAGACCTGGAGCTCTATTTCTCAAACGTTCGTGTCGCTAAAATCGCTCGATTTCTACTGATTTACGCTCGTCTAACGAAAAACGGCATTTTTGGATCGTTCGATTCGATTGCAACGAGTGGTCACAAGCACTCGTTGCAGCAAGCGAGTGATAGATTAAACGCCAAGCAATAACGTTTATATTCCAACAATGACGTTCTCGCTCGATTGACATTCGGATCACACACACACAGACACCCTAGTAAACTATCGATAGTTACTTTATTGTTAGAAAATTTGTTGAAAATTTAGAAGAATATTGGTAGTCAATAACATTGAATTAGAATTAAAAAAAAACCCCGCCCCACCCAAAACCGTTACTTGATCCTTTAATGAACTAGATAGGCCGGGAGATGATGACAGAAATTTTTAGGTCATTTGTTACAGTATGGCGGTTTTACAGGGGTCTTAGTACGTAATGACGAAAAGATTAATGATGGTCATAGCGCTGGTACTGGCGGCCCAATCACGTGGGCGTTATGGGAACTTGTTGGATAATTTACGGAAGTCAGACGATTTGTTACACAAAAATTTTAGTATTTTCCGAGAGCCCGTAAAAAATAACTAGACGGTAGTGTCATGCCATACTTTTCCGGTGCGGCTTACAGCCCGCCATACCGACGCGAATGCATTAATAAAAAAAATAAAATTAAACCATTTGTACCAGGCTAATTTTTGCACAGTTTGATCATCGTCGTGCAGCCATTTACGAAAATCACCATGCCATACTTTTCGGACGGTTCCAAATGGTCGCCATACCGCCGCAAAACTGCATAATTATTTTTTTTCGCCTTACGATTTGTACCACCTTCAAATTTTTTTTCAACAAGTCCTGAATGATGATAAATAGAAGTGTGATAATTCCATACCTGTGGGAGGTGGCGAATGTGTGTAATTTTTTTTTTAATTGTAAGATTTTGTTTATATATTCCCTCTATTAGAAGTATGGCAAATATAATAATGGTCACATTGCATCATATAATTTCCAAAAATCCAAATGCCATACTGTTACAAATCGTCAATTTTTTATAAAAAATTTTACGTCTTGGCTTAAGTCTCACAGTCGTCCGCCCCATGATTACAATCCGGGATATTTTTTTGTAAGTAGAATTGTATCCAAACAAACAGAATATAATGATCCCACGCTGTAAAAAATATTTTACTTATTGTACAGTCGTATTTTTGAAACGTCTAATAAATAAGTTTTTCAAGTATGGCAGCACTTTTTCCCCCTACTAGAAGTATGGCAAACATAATAACGGTCACATTTTATAAAATACTTTCCAAAAATCCAAATGCAATTCTGTTACAAATCGTAAGGCGAAAAAAATAATTATGCAGTTTTGCGTCGGTATGGCGACCATTTGGAACCGTCCGAAAAGTATGGCATGGTGATTTTCGTAAATGGCTGCACGACGATGATCAAACTGTGCAAAAATTAGCCTGGTACAAATGGTTTAATTTTAATTTTTTTATTAACGCATTCGCGTCGGTATGGCGGCCTGTAAGCCGCACCGGAAAAGTATGGCATGACACTACCGTCTAGTTATTTTTTACGGGCTATCGGAAAATACTAAAATTTTTGTGTAACAAATCGTCTGACTTCCGTAAATTATCCGACAAGTTCCCATAACGCCCACGTGATTGGGCCGCCAGTACCAGCGCTATGACCATCATTAATTTTTTCGTCATTACGTACTAAGACCCCTGTAAAACCGCCATACTGTAACAAATGACCTAAAAATTTCTGTCATCATCTCCCGGCCTAAGAAAAGAGCTGACAATCTTCAAATGGATGAAGATATTTTCTTGGATCATAGCTAAGTACATTCTCGATTGTGACGCCTTGCAAACAAAAAAAACTAGATCAAAATCGGCACATCCGCTTAGGAGCTACGATGCCACAGACAGATAACACCCCTCTTTTTCGTCGGGAGCATAGTCTAAAAAAACAATGTCTTCGAATAACACGCATTCGACAAGGATGAACAGCATGATGACGTAGGCTTGTGTCAAGTCACGTGGTCCGAATGGAAGACCTTGCTTTTTTAGACCATGGTCGGGAGTTAATAAATGATTACAATGATTAGTAGCACAGTAGGTAGGTATTTTATAATAATTATAATACCATTATTTCTGAGCATGTCTGTATTTCGTGAAGAGGATATTCTTACCTTGGTCCACGCCAAAAGGAACATGCAAAATGAAACTATGGTAGCTGTCACCAGGATGCTAAGGACAAAAAACGCGTTAAGGCAGCAGACGAAAATATACACATAGGTTACCATTATCATCTGAAAAAAAAAACACGGTGCGGTGACCCAGTGTCTTGGACTCCCTTTACCTCGGCTAGTCGTTGCTCTTCTTGGTTTATGATAATATAATTTTTGGGTTAATCAATTATCGCTCTTATTACAAAGAGGACGTGTGCATGGATAAGTTAGAATCCTGTCTGGAGTCGAAAGAGAAGACAAGAGTAGCCTTAGCTAGGTGTTAGAAAGAGATAGGTAGTGGCAGGTGCGTTTTATAGACTTGCTGAGTGGACAACTTTTTCACATTGAAAAAAATTAATATCTCCTAAATGGGGGGCACTTAAATTCCACAACTGGACATGTGGACTCAGTTTTATGTCTAGAATCTATATATTTTTTCTATATAGTGGTTAGATTTTTCTGTGAATAATAGCCCAAAAAAAGCCATGTCCTTTGTACAGTCAGTTTGAAAAGTTTTATAACTATTAAACAAATAAATATTTAATGTTTATTTTCCCTTTAACTTTCTCTATAAACTATGAAGCGTAATAGTTGGCCGATGGCCGAAAAGATTTGCTAGAGGCGCTAAGCTAAAAATTCTTGCTAAAAAAAGCTAAAAATGCCTAATTGACACAGACCATGCAGTGCGGTGTCTAACATCTATTGTTATAAACAACCAATCAGAGTAAGGGGATGCGATTTTACGCTTTTCCAAAAATAGAACAAATGCTTATTGCACAGGAGAAGGGATCGATAGTATTTTTTTTTATATTTCCCTAACCTGTTTGCCCTATATTCACATTTTTTAACAATGCTTCACTTCATTTCTAAGTAATTGATTTCATTGGATAATTTTATGTCTGACTGTACCTTCAATCTAACGTTTAGGTATAGGTAAATGGGGATCGGTTAGGAATAACAAAATGTATGGGGGATCCGTTAGGAAATTAAATTCGATGTGGGATTTGATGTTGGGATCCGATAGGAATAACTCAGTTCAATGTGGATCCAATTGTTACGTTTAGCCTTAATGATGATTATTATGTTTTTGTTTTAAATAAGTACTTTCACATAATTTTAATAATTTTACTAATTTATTTTGTCGTTTCTACTTTGAAAGAGTAGTGTCAGTTTTATTAAATTGCTATGATAAAAAATAAGTATTACCACAACGAAATTAAATATGTAGTTGATTGGAAATACGTGCAAGGCATGAACGGACCAATATATCACAGCAATAACCAGTGCCAATGGCCTAAAACAACACAAGACAGTAGGTTATTAACAAATAATTAAAATAATCATGCGTATTCCTTCGGTAGATAAGTGAGGCCCTACCAAATAATAATATGGGCTAGGTAGTAGGATACACGTACCACGCATTACCGAGCGAGACGCTACAAAGACATGGCGCGGTCATGGCGAAGGTACGCACAGAACATTTAAAAGAGGTTAGAATGACGATAATGCGCCGTCTGTATGACATCCGGTGTCGCCGATTCCACCCCACCTTTCACCTCCACTACATCTGTACTTCAATAAAGATGAAGTTTAAGCACATAGTTGCAATTTCAAATCTAGCCAATCATAGCGCCGCTCAATCACGCGATTTCAAATGGAAACGAATCATACGGATGCACGCATACCGATCTACATTTTTATAGCTATGTGTAAGTTAGACAGCGCGATCGCGTCTTTGCGTGGAGTATGAGCGTTTGCTCATAGTCTTGGCGCGCCGGCCCCGCCCACAGCGCCTTTCTAACCTCTTTTAAATGTTCTGTGGGCGTACGTACGTGTACACGACCACAGTAGACAAAAGAACAGTAGGTTATCTTCATACAAACGTGCCGCTATCGGTATGAGTGTCTCCGTCCGCGCCGCGCGCCTTAGGCACGCACTGTCACGCACACACTAGCATCATCATCATCCATCATGGAGCCTGACCGATTTCGACCATCGTGACCCATGGTACTTCTGCTGCTATTGCCCATATTGCCCTGCCCTCTCGTGTGCCCACTGATGACTGGCATAATTAATCTTGGCACAAAATGTGCGGGCACACATAAGACAGGTGAGTAACAGTAATTCACAGCCACTGCTGGTCTGGTTTTGAGCTCATCTCGGTTAGCATCTAAAATATAAATATACAATTGCCTTGTACGTACACTGCAACTTTTGTTGACAACTTGAGATCATGTGAGCGGAATACCCTAGCTCGTAGTTTGCCAAACGAAACTAACGCAGCGCCAATCCTGGTATGTATTTCGGTACCAGGTCGCACCTTGATGATATAGTGCTTCCCTCGGAATTTCTTTCACTGACTTTATAATCTTTCATCCGGGACACTTGCAATGGCCCACACTGAAACCCTATAGCCATCACTTCAGTCTTACCTACACTAGTTTTGAGACCGAACCTTTTACACGCCTCGTCAAGAGCAGTCTTTTTAGAGAAGCTTGAGAATACGTCATGAGACACAAATAATCCGCGTACATGATTTCGGCCAACACCTCCGTTGAGACCTTTGTGCTTGCTTTCAGTCTGATCAAAGTAAACAGTTTCCCGTCTGCACGAAATATTACACGTATACCGTCCAAGTGAGACCGTAGCGCATCTCTCAACTCAAGACTTGTGCAAAATAGAGAGCGAATAGAGTAGGCGCAAACACACATCCCTGTTTCACATCACACGTGACAGGTAAGAAGTCAGTTTGCTCTCCATCGACTGATACACAGCAACTCATACCGTCGTGAAAGAGACGAACTAAACTTAATTTGTTCAAAAAATGGTGTGCTGTTTACCAAAAATAGTGAGATTTGTAGGTTTAATACCAGATATCCTGACAAATTGGTAACGTTGCCACACAGAACATCCTGCTTTGCTAGAAATAGCTATAACATGGCAATAAAAATATATAATTCTCTTCCAACCTCAATAAGAAAGAATGTTTGAAAAGAACAAAAAACCTGAAAGAATGTTTAGAATAGCGCTTTTTAATTTATTGTGTGACAGTTGTTTTTATAGTATAGAATTATAGATGAATTTTGTAAATATAAATGAAATTGGATTTGAGATTTATATGAAATTGTACATAATTAATATTGACATGATTTATTTTAATATCATAAATTGACACTAGCGTATTATTCTTTATTATTATTTTGTATCCTAACATGTGTAATTTAATTGAATAATTAGTAATTGAATTATTTTGTTAATATTATTATTATTTTTAAGACATTTAATTTTATATAATCTATTTTGCATGCTGACTTTTAAGGCTGTGTAGGTGTTTCGTTTATTTTGTTATTGACCATCCTTTTTTGTGCTCTATGCAAAACAAATAAATGATTTGATTGATTGAGTGATTGATTGATAAGCGCACATTTTTTCCGTACAGCCTACTTTGTTCAGAATCATCTGTAGAACTTCACAAGGAACGCTATCAAAAGCCTTTTCTAAGTCAACAATAGCCAAAAACATTTGCTGACATTGCTCTCGGCCTTTTTCTTGTAGTTGTCGCACTGAAAAGATAGGCATCACAAGTTCCTCTTCCTGGACAAAATCCGAATTGAGAAGTATCTCAGCCTATCAAAGATTTTCCCGACAGCAGAGAAGAGCGACACACCACGATAGGAATTACAGTCTGATCTGTCCCCTTTTTTCTTATGTAGTGAACAAAGTACGTGAGATTTTAAAATGCATTATATAAGGGGGAATAAGGAGGCGGCGGTATTAGGCTATTATGCTAATGTGTGCGTAACAGCGCGTACCTACACGGCGCGCACACATTCAAACCAATGCGGCACGGTATGAAGATAAATTACTGTTCTTTGTCTAGTCTAGGTACTGTGACACAACCCTCGCCTGTGCCCTCGCCCGGTACTGCCGGTGCTGGATTACGTTCCGTCGCTTCGAGCGTAGTTGTTTGGGTAAATTTTAACCCGTTTGAGTTGCAACCGAGCCACTGAACGATCGAGTTGTTTTTATAACCTCAAATATTTAACGAGAGAAAATTCTTCTCCTGTCTCAATCTTTTTCCACTTTTATATACATTACAGACGTATTAGACGTCTGTGATATACAAATTTAATAAATCCACTTTTATATACATTACAGACGTATTAGACGTCTGTGATATACAAATTTAACAAAATTATTATAAAGTAACTACGAAACAAAATGGCGGGCTTTTCGAGTCTTTTGATTTTGACATAAATTGCAAGCTTTAAACGTCAAATAGCTGTCAGAGTAAAAATTAACCATCTCATTAGCCGAAGCAATCCACAGTAAATCTAAAGACTCCCATAGCCCTCTACCCATAAATACACCCAACTCGTTCTTCATGATGGAAACCGATGTGAGTGAAGTCGAAAGAATAATTATGTCACTGAGAAGTGAGAGCGCAACAGGATGGGATGCAATATCCACCACCTTCTTAAAAATGCATAAAGATGCGATTATTCCCCCACTTACACATATATGCAACTTAAGTATTACTAAGGGGATCTTCGCATTTAAGAAAGCTTTAGTGCATCCTATCGCCTGCTTTATAAATATAAAGCAGGCGATAGGGATCTTCCGACTAACTACCGTCCCATCTCAGTGCTTTCAGCTATTTCAAAGGTTCTAGAGCGAATAATTAACTCCCGTCTTGTCCAGTACCTTGAAAATAAAAATCTTCTATCCGATAACCAATATGGATTCCGTGCCAAGAGGTCTACATCAGATGCTGTCCTTAACCTTTCCAACCATGTTGCCACTGAGCTTGATAAGGGTAATAAGTGTCTTGCAATCTATTTGGATTTAGCCAAGGCATTTGACACGCTGTCAATACCAATAATGGCTGACAAACTCACTGCATTGGGCATTCGCGGTAACCAACATAACCTTCTCTTAAGCTATTTATCTGACCGAACCCAATGAGTCACAATCGATGGTGTCACCAGCTCTGATCTACCTATTAGCTACGGAGTTCCACAGGGTAGCGTGCTAGGCCCCACCCTATTCTTAACGTATATTAATGACCTATGCAGTTTGGCTCTCCCGGGTGGTAGAATATTTTCATTTGCTGATGAGATGACACAGCTCTGGTCTTTGCAGCGAACACCTGGCCGGAAGTCTTTTCAATAGCTCAATCTGGATTTGACCGTGTCACGAAATGGCTCTCAAGCAACCTCCTAACCCTAAATGTTGAAAAAACGAAATACATGACCTTTCCATACGTGACTATGGTGATATCAATATTGACAACATGACGATCACGGCTCATTCACCGCACTTCAATGATGTCCCATGCTGTTGTCCTAAGCTGGTCAGAGTCACCACAATGAAATATCTTGGTATATATATAGATGACAAACTTCGTTTTAACGAACATACATTACAGCTTACGACTAAAGTTCGAAAACTTATATTTATCTTCAAGAACCTAAGACATGTTGCCGATGCTAACGTTTTAAAAATGGTCTATTTCGCTCTATGTCAATCACTCTTAACATATTGTATAACATCTTGGGGTGGATCAGCTAAAAACAATATCATAAGGTTAGAAAGAGCACAGAGATCCATACTAAAAGTTGCGACATTTAAACCATTCCAATATCCCACCACCGACCTTTATCAATTCTGTCAAGTACTAACGGTGCGCCAACTTTTCATACTGTATACCATTCTTGGTCAACACTCAGGCTTCACATACTCATCTTCTCTAGCCCAAAAAAGAAATAAAAAAATAATAACAGGTGTTCCCACTCGTACAGCATTTAGTCATAGATTTTACCTATTCCTTGGACCGTACCTATATAACCTGGCAAATAAACTTAATAACATTTTTCCAATGAACAGATATTGTTGCAAATTAAAGCTATCGAGCTGGTTGCAAAACCTTTCCTACACCCAAACCGAAGAACTACTTAAGGTGGAGTCCTAATGATAATAAAATTAAAATTAATACATATTTTCTAATAAACGTTCAAGCACACAACTATCTATATAATACACACAACTATTACTCACACACCGTCATAAATGGTACAAAACACCTATTACTCACACACATACACACACACTCATACACGCAAACAAGCACACATCCCACGCAGACACACGCTAACCCTACTAAATACTCACCTCAGTTTACATATTGCACACGTTCCCAAACTTACCTCCCAAGTTTTTAAACAAAATTCTCCTTGTAAGATGTCCTCCAAACTCCCACAGATATCCGGGTAGTACAACTGGGCTCTGGTGACCCTGAAGCACAGACCTAGGTCTATTTCAGGCACCAGTCTCCACAAGTACATATCCTCCTTGATTACCCTTTTTAATGTAAAATTTATCTAAATCAAATGTGGAGAACCAAATAAATATATTTTTATTATTATTATTATTATTATTATTAGACGGTTGTTTGGTTGTTTCACTCTGAGCCACAGAACGGGTGAAACTACGCTCTGACAGCTTTCAGGCTAAAATTTCACCGAGCCACGGAACGGTTAGAGCGCGCACCAGAGCGCGCTCGAGTGCACTCGTACGAAGCGACGGAACGTGCCCCTGTGTGGCTAGCGCCTGACTATAGTTTGTTATCATGTTAACGCATGCGCGGCGACGCAAACTGCGGTACGACGACGAGCGTTGAAAACAAACGAAGGCAAGAGTGGAGAAAAGATCATAAACAAAAAAATGGTATTAATAAAAATTCACTCGAACAATAACTTACATGCTAGCCCATAAAACATATTTTGCTGTTTGGGTTCCAAAAAATTGTCGAAATTCCTTCCTAAAAATATAAACAATATATTTTTATTAATCACAATAAAATTGATCTCTGAAACAATATTATAATTTACGAGTAATGAAATCGAATTTACGTGCGTATTTAAATGCTGCATTAGGTAATATTATGTAAGGGCTTGGCCACAGATTCGCGCGACGCGCGGCGCGACCGGAGGCACTGGGCGGTCACTCCTTACAGAAAACGCGTTTTGACAATCTACTTCTTTTTGAATATCAACTACAAGTCAGTGGCGCTAGGCGCTATGTAAAATACCACCGAACACCACCGGCGGAGTCCCGCGGTGCCTGCGGGGTGCGGGGCGTGGGGCGCTATATCGGGCGTAAAATCATTTTGGCGCGGGGGGGTGAGTGTCCTTTCTGTACGGGTTAGTACTATTATTTTCCTCTGTGCCGGAGGCGCGAGCTGCGGTGCGATGGTAGGCCAAAGCTCGCCGCGTATTCGCTCTACAGACCGTTGTTCATCGTAAATTGTCCCCCGACTGCCATATACCACTATGGCAGGCGGGGGTCATCTATAGTGGACGGCCTGTAGACGCGATGCCGCATACACCCACCGCCGCCGCCGCCGCGCGCCCCTCCCGCCCCCTTCGCTATTCGCTCGATGCTCGTGTCGCCGCCGCCGCCGCGCGAAGCTGTGGTCAGGGGGTAATTTAAAACTATCCATAATTGGCAATTACCACGTTTAGTAATGGATTTCTTATCACAAAACCAAAAAAATTAGCTAATAAAAAAGTGAATTTCATTCTTTTGGGTCCCATAACACACTGTGGAGCGTCCGCTGCCGTAACCGTATTTAATTCAAGCATAATGGTGTTGTAAAAGTGCGTTTACGGAGAAACGGTTTCTCACGCGTTAGTTTGAAATGAAATGGAGCGTGTTTTGTGGCGGAGCCCGCGGATGACAACGACGCGTCTGTGGTAGCGGCGACGTCGTCTTTTCGGCCACCGCAGCATTCTTGTATCCTGCCCTGCAAGATTCGCCGCGTGCGCCGCTACACTTTACGTGACGCGCCATGCCCCAAGTCTTCATCAACGAAATCGAACAGTGGGCTAAATTCTGGCGTGGCCGCTAAAATCTCTCAACTTAAGTTTTTGGTCTCTTTCATTCATATGAGAATCGAAAATAATGGGAGATTAATTAATTTAAATTAGAATGAATGATATTTAAAATAAGCAGTGCAGCTGTTAAATTCAGCTTAATTTAGTCGGGATGTTTTTAAATGCCTGCTAAATTAGTGCGAACTACGCGTAAAATCGATGTTTGACGTGTCTAAATTAAAATTGACAGTCACATGTCCCTTTTCGTTCTTAAGAACTTGAAAGGGACATATTATGATTTTTAAATTTAAGTTAGAGCGTAATAAGTAGGATCGGGCGGGCCCATTATCATAATTATGTTTGTTTTTGTGCGTGTGAAAACGCTGATCGCTGCACGCGCCGCTTTTATGTAAACGGAAAAAACGTCCAACGCACCGCCAGACGCTACGCTACGCCACACGCGACGCATGAGTGCGACGCCACGCGTCTCCGTAAATGAGACCTTAGTGTAGCGCCACACATGCGGAGCATACAGCGAAATATTCCGTTGCTATGACAAACCAAACGCAGCGTCTTGCTCAACGCGCTACGCGACCGTAAATTACGCGGCGGCGGCGTGTGAAACTGCCAAAAAGGACAGAAATCTGTCACAAATGGACGTTCAGTTACACGCGTTGAACTTTCAGTCGCGTAACGTTCCGCGTGATGTGTCGCTTGCTATGCGAAATACATTTAACGCGTTTTTGCTGTAGTAATCGCCCGACGGAAGGTTCGGCGCCACGCGGAACGTAACGTAACGTCCGTCGGCTGATGTGTCATAGGACATACAAAAAGCATTACGAGCGTATTCAGCGGAACATTCAGCGCTGTACGCTCCGCAGGTGTGGCGCTACACTTAGTCTTCAAACTACTCATAATCTATAGTATCATATCATGTCGCAGTCCTTTGATCTACGCTTTTGTCGCTCATTCGACGTAGGCCTGGAGTCTGTTTTGTACTTCGTTTTAGGCCGCTGTGGAATCGTCAGATTATTAAAAGTCTAGAGTATTTAGCTAGATACGAACAATATAAAACCAAGTTAATGTTGCAACCACCATGGTTGAAGAACTTACACTTCCATTACAAGCACAGCAGATGCGACTGAGAAAAGATACATGCAGCCGATTAACAAAAACAGCGATCTTATGAAACTGTTCCTCTTAGCAGGATCTTGGTCTTTGTAATGAACGATATCAGATTCTGGAATGTGATAAGTAAAATAAAAGATTAGGTAGTAGCTATAGCTATGATCTGCTGCATAAATTAACGAATTAATGAAAATACACTACTGTTGTGTTATTTAGAATACAACTTCAAAAATTATAGCAATCGGAAATTTATGTAAGCTGCACCGACCTTTCAAGTGTTTCGAGGTAATATTAAGGTATTTTACCCTGCCTTCCTAACAGAACATCCTACAAAGTATTAGAATAATAATATATGAAAACGGTAAAAATGTTCTCAAATTATAGCGTGACCAGGAGAAATTGATCTAGGTGCACCATTCCATAATCGCACCATTCCGAAAAAGCACCATTCCAAAATAGCAGGGTTCCGAAACCAAAATATACGCACTTTAGTCGCACTATTTCGAAATAAATAGTATAGAGTATTGGTGGGGTCTTAGAGTATAAATAGAAAAAATTCTGGGAGGATGGGGTTTATTTATTTTTGTAGGATAGGAGACTAGCTTTTCGCCGCGGCTCTGCTCGCGTCAACAGTTTTTCCCGTGGGAATGGTGCATTTTCCCGCGGTAAATGTACCCTATGTTACTTAGGGTGATGTAGCTTTGTAATGGTGAAATAATTTTTGAAATCGGTCCTGTACGTAGTTTTTGAGTTTCACACACACAGATAAATACAAATCTTCCCTCTTTATAATATTAGTATGAAGTTATAGTATGTATGAACTATGAAGTATGGTAGGTAGATTTCATCAAAGGGTATGGTCAAAGGGTATGATAGATAACTCACGTAACCATACCTGATAGATTATGAAACTTCAATTTGTCAAAGAACTCTTTTATTTGTTTTTTTCCCATTATATCCGAAAAATTTGGATTGTCGAGTAGGTATTTTGATAAATTCAATAATGGTTTTGACAGGTAAATCACCCATAATTGTTTTTTTTTTGTTATGGCACTAGAGTATCTTTGTGCCAGTGTTAAGTATTGCTGGTTATTTCTTTCTTTGAGTCAATCCACAGAACCGTATAAAGCGGGATAGAGACGATCAGTTTCAACCAGAGAGTTTGGAAGAGCCGCTTAAAGCGAAGCGGCTCTTCCAAACTCTCTGGTTTCAACTGTTTGTCTCCCTACCTTTTGCACCTACCTACTTCTTTTATCCGATAGCCAGCAAAGAACTTAACTCAAATCAAAATATTGTAACTAAATCAAATGCAATACCGTTATTTATCTTCAACTAGCTTTTCGCCGCAGCTGCGCCTGCGTTAACAGTTTTTCCCATGAGAATGAGGCATTTTCCCGCGGTAAAAGGTAGCGGTAAGCGGTAAATGGTGAAAGAACTTTTGAAATCGGTTCAGTAGTTTTTGAGTTTATTAATTACAAACAGACACACACTCACACACACACACACACAAAAATACAAATCTTTCCTCTTTATAATATTAGTATGATTAAAGTTTTTTTATGAATGCGCATAATGACTTACGCACATCATACCTAATTACGTTTATTTAGGGGTCTCGTCTCGACTAAGCTAAGTGGCGCCGCCATTCTTACAAAATGTATAGCACCAAGTTTCATAAAATGATCAATTTTTCAAAAATCCGGTCGACAGAATGAGTTGGGATACTGTAGGATATATAGAAGCAATCACATATATATAATTATAGTTGTTCCTGCGTTTCCTCCTTTTTAGGGTGACGGCTGAAAATCAGTGTTGCCCTTTCGGGTAAATTTCCACTGAGCCTGGGCCCATTGCATATTGCACGCCACACACGGGTCGCTTTATTTATTTTTATGTTAAAATTTTATTAGTCTTCTAATATATTAACTCTGATTTGCTACTGTATTAGTTTTAAACTTTGTTATATTTGTGTGTGTGCAAAATGCTAAAAGTGGTCGTTTTATAAATTTTCCTATCTCTAGATAACCAAGTTCCAGCAATAAGCCGCACGCATGCCGTGCACTATTTACACGAACCGTTTCGACCCACTTAACTACAGCACGGTAGGTATAATAAATAAAATTAAATGGCTTCTATAATATCCTAAAGAAGCCCGTCTACAATCTTGTTGTCTAGATTTTTGAAAAATTGGTCACCTATATTCAGAGTTATTATTTTTAAAGGGTGGCGATGATACAGAAATTTACCTAAATAATGTTTTATTTCATAGCATTCACTTGATCTAAAAAAGTACGTCCATGGTAATATTTTGCAGGGTGGTTAACCTTTTAACCGCCAAGCATATTTTCTAAGAACTTGCTCCCACCGCCAGCCATAGAAACAAAATCTGTCAAAAACAGCCAAAACATTAGTCTTATTTATGAGACAACGGCGTTTTGAGCTCGATTTGGTAAGTCTATAGTATAGACTTACCAAATCGAGCTGTCTGGTTCAATAGTAGTAGGTATAGACTCTATACCTACTACTATTGAACCAGTCAACTACTCCAATCAGTCAAATGTATACCCTTTTAAACCTTTTGGAAAATTGTATAATATAATAATATCTTAATTGTATATATTCGTTTTCTCATGTTGTATTTTTTTCATTTTTATGTTGTTTTATATTGCTGCTTGTATTTTTTTAATAAAAGAGATTTATAATTTAATAGTTTTTTTTTACAATAATAGTTATAAACTAAGAGAAATAAATAGGAAGAAATTTAAAATATAAATCTTTCCAGTACTTCCAAAGTGACCAGGGTACTGTGAGTAGCAAAAAAAACTGAGCTTTTTCAAATTTTTCTTCAATTTTAGTGTTTGGTGTCCTCCAAAAATATTGGAGTTGAAATTTGGTACACGTCGTGACCAAAAGATGAACTAGAATTATATAGATACTAGCTGTTCGCCCCGCGGCTCCGCCCGCTCTCAAGGGTATGAAAAGTAGATGTTGGCCGATTCTCAGACCTACTGAATACGATCACAAAATTTCACGAGAATCGGTCTAGCCGTTTCGGAGGAGTATGGGAACGAAAACTGTGACACGAGAATTTTATATATAAGACGAGAATTTTATATATGTTACAGGAAATGTGTGAAATCCAGGAATTGTATACAATTCCTAGGAAATGTATACAATTCCGAAGCTCGTTAGGAAATGTATGAAATAAAGTTACAAAGATTAAATATTACACACATATCCTAGGAAATGTATGAATTTCCTAGGAATTGTATAAAATTCCGAACTTGTACTAGGAAATGTATAAAACTAATGATTTACTGTGAATAAAATGAACAAAGCTCCCTGTTTAACCGAGAAACAGAGTCATCTGTGAATATTACAAATGAAACACTTTGTTATACTGAAAATTAGTTTTTTTTTCAAGGCTCTTGTTGATATAATGCAACAATCATACGGTAAAATACTTACTATTACTACTATTACTACTACTTACTTATACTTTAAAAATCTGCTATTTATTATTTTTTACAGCGTATCTACCACAAAAACTATAAATAAAGCTTGTTAGGCTCAAACTTTAATTTGATGTTGACTTATCAAATTAAAGTTTGAGCCTAACAAGCTTCTTTCTTCAGTTTCATCAGTCTTTCGTTTACGCCACAATTTAAAACTATGTAAAGAAAGCCACCCAGGTAAAATAAATATAAAATATATATAGGGTTTATTAGTCATTACACTCTAAAATTTAACTATTTATTCTTATTTATGGCTGGTATATAGGCATTGAATGTTTAAGCAGCACTAGCGCAGCGCAAGCATTCGCCTGATCGGGTGACGCAATACCACAGGTGGGACACTCCAAAGAACCAACGTGGTTCTAACTTTTATAGCAGACAACCACCAGATGTGAATATAAATCGAAGAAAAATAGTATTTATGCTTCATCGAATACCACGAAACACCATCGGGATGCAGTGAGTGGAAAGATATCGGTCGGGGAACTTGTTTTGGTGCGGGGAGGTAAATTTCCCTTCTGTACGAGTAGTACTGTTATATACTTCTGTTGCAATAGCCTCCCCTCGCTCCGCTTACCAATTTACATCTTGAATGTATTACATTTCCGATCGCTATTTAGGAAATGTATACATTTCCTAGGAAATGTGTCTAATATCATTTATTTCATACATTTCCTGGCGATTTTAGGCATTGTATACATTTCCTAGGAATTGTATACAATGACGGATTTCATACATTTCCGTTAACATATATAAATCTTGAGGATATAAATAATGTCAAGATGCTAAGGTGGTTCTGTCCTAGACGAGCCCTAGAGCTTGACTTGACATGTGACATATAATTTCTGAATTTGAAACATGGAAGCCCTATCCCTACATAGTATAAAACAAAGTCGCTTTCCTGTCCTTATGTCCCTATAAAATAAAAATAAAATAAAATGTTTTTATTTCAGACAGAGTATGTAAGTACAGTAGAGTATGTAAGTATATAAGGACAGAGTATACTATGTATGCTTAAATCTTCAAAACTACGCAACGGATTTTAATGCGTTTTTTTTAATAGATAGAGTGATTCAAGAGAAAAGTTTATATGTATAATACATACATAATATACTTAAGCATAATCCACAATAACCATTTTCCCGTGCGGATCCGGGGCGGGTCGTATAGTAAATTGCATTAGATTAAAAAAAAATTGCATAACATAGGAAACGCATAAATTAAGTTTTGAAATAGCCGGCCGCACGCCGGAAAATGTAGCCTGGGCAGGCCCCCCATAAGGTGGACCGACGATCTGGTGAGGGTCTTGGTTTGCCGCTGGATGCGGGCAGCGCGGGACCGATCGTTGTGGAGATCCTTGGCCTCCCTTTGTTACATCTTTTGGCTGAAATGATATTGAGAATGAATTAACGAAATTAAAAAAAAACAATTTAGAATTCAAAAAATAATAATTACCTACTGAACGCTGATGTTATTGTTACGTTTTAATTTTATTAATATTTATTTAAATACCTTTAAGGCCTTAATTTTTCCAGTAGTACGGCTTGCTAGCTAAAAAATATAAGGATATCAGTCCCATCTGGCAGAAAGTACGAAACTTGGCATGAATGTAGCTGTCATATATGTGCTTCAATATCGATATGGAAACACTTCGATAAATTATTGTTTCCCCCCTTTCCCCCCCCTTTTATCTCCCTCATTCTGGTTTTTTGAATTTTATACTAAAACAGTACGTCTGAGGAGTTTACTTTTCAGAGATCAAATCATCGTCGATAAATTGCCTACAAAACGATACTACATTTTATAGTGCTAAGATTAATATATTTCTATATACAGCCATCAACGTTTTATGAAATTTTAAAAACAGGCACACTTTTTTCTTCCTTACTTCATTTATAGGAAAACGACAAGAGTGGTGATAAAATGGACTAAAGAAGTCAACTACCTTATACATTAAGCTAAAAAATGACATTTACTTCATAGTCGTAAAGGCATTACTTCTAGAGTTACAGCTCACCGCGTCTGACTCAAGTACTCTTTTTTTTACCTTTTTAGAATACATCTTTCTGTTAACTTTGTTTAGCGTAGATTAGATTCAGATTTTCCAATTAGAAATAAAACAGTCCATGTACTAATCCAGGCCACAGTCTATTTACATGTAGAACTAGCTTTCTGCCCGCGGCTACGCTTGCGTTGTGTTTCGACATTTCCGTATTAATTTTTAACTATCCCACTTTTTTCCGTGATTTTAAAGTATCCAACATGTTGACCGAGTATATAAGGTACCACCATGCAAAATTTCATTTCAATCGGTCTAACAATTTCGGAGATAAGCCCGTAGAATGTACTGCGCCGTATGAGTTACTAAAGTTTTTTAACTATCCCACGGGAACTTTTAATTTTCTGGGATTAAAAGTCTCTAGTAGTCTAAAGTATCTAAGATGTTGACCGGGATATAAGGTACCACTATACAAAATTTCATTGAAATCGGTCGAATAGTTTCGGAGATTAGCCCCAAATTATTTTGTGATTAGTACAAACAGACAAACAGAGAAACAAAAATATTTAAAAAAAATCTGGGTGTGTACTATATCGCTTCTTACATCCCCTTGAATAGGTTTATAGCATTTTTTTTCTATGTACAGATTTTATAGATTTTTTTTTGTTTTTCTTTGCACGGGCTAATCTCCGAAACTATTCGACCGATTTGAATGAAATTTTGTATAGTGGTACCTTATATCCCCGGTCAACATCTTAGATACTTTAAATCCCAGAAAATTAAAATGTTCCCGTGGGATAGTTAAAAAACTTTAGTAACTCATACGGCGCAGTATATTCTACGGGCTTATCTCCGAAACTGTTAGACCGATTGAAACGAAATTTTGCATGGTGGTACCTTATATACTCGGTCAACATGTTGGATACTTTAAAATCACGGAAAAAAAGGAATAGTTAAAAATTAATACGGAAATGTCGAAACACAACGCAAGCGTAGCCGCGGGCAGACAGCTAGTTTTACATGTAAATAGACTGTGGCCTGGATTAGTACATGGACTGTTTTATTTCTAATTGGAAAATCTGAATCTAATCTACGCTAAACAAAGTTAACAGAAAGATGTATTCTAAAAAGGTAAATAAAGAGTACTTGAGTCAGACGCGGTGAGCTGTAACTCTAGAAGTAATGCCTTTACGACTATGAAATAAATGTCGTTTTTTAGCTTAATGTATAAGGTAGTTGACTTCTTTAGTCCATTTTATCACCACTCTTGTCGTTTTCCTATAAATGAAGTAAGGAAGAAAAAAGTGTGCCTGTTTTTAAAATTTCATAATACGTTGATGGCTGTATATAGAAATATATTAATCTTAGCAGTATAAAATGTAGTATCATTTTGTAGGTAATTTATCGACAACTATTTGGTTCTTGAAAAGTAAACTTATCAGTCCTACCGTTTTTGTAGAAAATGAAAAAAACCAAAATGAGGGAGGTAAAATGAGGGAAAAAGGGGGGGGGTAATCATTTCTCAGCGTGTTTCCATATCGACATTGAAGCACATATATAAAAGCTACATGTATGCTAAGTTTCATGCTTTCTGCCAGATGGGACCGTAATTCAGGTTAACAAGCCGTACTACAGAGAAAAACAACAATTTAGGTATACAATTTATATATTCAACATTATATACATAGGTATTTTACAAAACAAGTAAAAAATTCTTAAATTAATTTACATAGAATAATATAACAAAGATACCAAAAATAAATAATGATTCTGAATATTACTTCAAATTGTGTTGTGTATTGGAATTTGGAAATAAATGTACAACAGGCAGAATTTGGAAACATAGAATTTCAGTTTCTAAACGCTCAAATATAAAATAAACAGGATTAATATAACCGTCACAAGATAATATACGGTGTCAATTCAACTTGTCAGACAAACTTGTGTGACGTGACCGACTACTTTGTGTACGAAAAGTTGAATTTTCATTTCGATGTTTGAAGGTATATTTCTTTTGGGGAAAGTTATACAGTTTTTACCCGACTACGGCGCAGCAAAAAGGAGGGTTATGATTTTGACCGGTATGTATGTATGTATGTATGTATGTATGTATGTATGTATGTGGTTATGTTCATCTGTTCCCTCATATCTCCAAAACTAGCAGTCGTATTTTAACAAATGGGGTGTCATTTGATGCGTCTTAATCGTCCGCTGGTTATAGGATATGTGGCGTCACACTAAATTTAATATGGCGCCCTCTACAGGACATAAAGTCGTGAACTAAAAAAATATTTTTTTTAATTGGTACCGTGTGGGGTATCGAATTTGAGGGCTCAACTGGCACAGTTCAAATATGTATAAATATCATTAGTTAGTGCTCGCGGTTTCGCTTGCGAGTATCGAAAAATTGAAAAAAAATTATATAATCTTGACTCAGATGTGAGCCAGGTATGTCTTATCTCCACATGAGCTCGGAGTACTACCACCAAATGCTGAAGGTGGTAAAAGCAATTCTGCTGGCTAAAACTCCCATTTTATATTGTTTCTGCTTGTTCATCTGTTTGTACGGGTTAATCTCCTAACTTATAACTGTTGCACCGATTTAAATGAAACTTTGCATGGTGGTATCTTACATCCCCGGTCAACATTTTATTAGTCAGCTACAATTGGAGCCTGAAACAAAGACGATCGACTTAACCTTTTTGCAGATAGTCAAAAAGTCAGAACGAAATTTTCACATTACAGATTCACATACAATGTGCTCGATAAAAACAAAATAAATATATATTATATACGTCGTCTAGATTAATAAAAAAAAAAAAACAGTAAATATAAATATCTTTCAAATCGCCGACGTTACAAAACATTTGGCATGTATTTCACTAAGCCGTTTCCTACCTGGAGGAGCCCGAACTTGGTATGTACAGAAGCCAGCACATGCGGTTGGACATTCGCACAACGAAATTCACCCGCTAAGGAATACGGGCGCTCCCAAGGTCGACATGTTCAGCCGCATATGCTGGCTACTGTACAATAAGTACCTACATATTGAAAACATTTCATGCATTTTTATAAGTAAGTGTATAGAGTGCCGCAAACGGCTTTGCATCGCGATCTGTTTGGGAACCGACAAGTTTTACGGTAAAATAGTGACGCCATTTAATAAGCCGTAAAGTGTCCGCACGGCAAAATAACGCGACCGTTTAAAGAGACGTAAGGTTTTTTTTTATCATCCTTTGTCTAATCAACAAATCCGGTCAACAAAATACAAAGCCAACGGGCTAATGTTAATACTTTTTGAGTAAATTGACTCTAAAAATCTGAATTTCCGGCGAAAATCTGAATTTCCGGCGGTCGCCGGCCCCTGCCGCGGCACGCTCGCTCCGCTCGCTCGGCTCCCTCCGCTCTGTTATTGACATCAGTTTAACCTAACCTAACCAACCGATTTGTTTCTGGGTAGAAAAATATTTTGATTAAGCGGGGGGCTGCACCCCCCGAACCCCCCCTTAAAGAGGGGGCTTCGCCCCCCGTCCCCCGCTTCGGTTAACGCCCTGACTCTATACACTCCCTCCGCTCTGTTATTGACATCAGTCTAACCTAACCTAACCAACCGAATTGTTTCTGGGTAGAAAAATATTTTGATTAAGCGGGGGGCTGCGCCCCCCGAACCCCCCCTTAAAAAGGGGCTTCGCCCCCCGTCCCCCGCTTCGGCTAACGCCCTGACTCTATACACTCCCTCCGCTCTGTTATTGACATCAGTTTAACCTAACCTAACCAACCGATTTGTTTCTGGGTAGAAAAATATTTTTACTAATCTTAATTTTTTTTATAACCCCCCCTTAAAGAGGGGGCTTCGCCCCCCGTCCCCCGCTTCGGTTAACGCCCTGACTCTATACACTCCCTCCGCTCTGTTATTGACATCAGTTTAACCTAACCTAACCAACCGATTTGTTTCTGGGTAGAAAAATATTTTTATTAAGCGGGGGGCTGGGCCCCTGAACCCCCCCTTATAAAGGGGGCTTCGCCCCCCGTCCCCCGCTTCGTTTAACGCCCTGACTCTATACACTCCCTCCGCTCTGTTATTGACATCAGTCTAATCTAACCTAACCAACCGATTTGTTTGTGGTAGAAAAATATTTTGATTAAGCGGGGGGCTGCGCCCCCCGAACCCCCCCTTATGGAGGGGCCTTCGCCCACCGTCCCCCGCTTCGGTTAACGCCCTGACTCTATACACTCCCTCCGCTCTGTTATTGACATCAGTTTAACCTAACCTAACCAACCGATTTGTTTCTGGGTAAAAAATATTTTGATTAAGCGGGGGGCTGCGCCCCCCGAACCCCCCCTTGTCAAGGGGGCTTCGCCCCCCGTCCCCCGCTTCGGTTAACGCCCTGACTCTATACACTCCCTCCGCTCTGTTATTGACATCAGTCTAACCTAACCTAACCAACCGATTTGTTTCTGGGTAGAAAAATATTTCGATGAAGCGGGGGGCTGCGCCCCCCGAACCCCCCCTTATGGGGGGCTGCCCCCTCCCTCGCTTTGGTTAACGCTCTGACCTGTATTTTCATAGCCAGTGACCTTTTAGGGATCAGTGACCTTTGAGGTCTGTGTCGTTTTTGAGGTCGATGACCTTTTAAAGAAGCGAGTTATTTAAAATAATGTACTAGTGTGCCGTAAGCTTACGGCATCATAACCAATTGTTTTATGTTACTTACCGCTTACGGCACTCTATACACTTTCTTTTTATAAAACAGATGACGGAAATCATGCGCTTTATTCTAGGAATGGCTTATGGAGCCCTCTTATTAGAAACAACACACAATAGGTACCACTACCGGAAAACAATTTTTTTTTTTCATGTCCCACAATAAAATAATGACGACATAACTGTCCCCCCATGGGAATATTTCTGGGAACTGCCGGTCAAAATTATTGTTTGGACCTAAAACTGTGTACCAAACGACTATCCTGTACATCGATTTGCGTTTTTTTAGCGTTAAGCTACGCACAGAACGGACCTGAAAAGTAATTATTATAACCCCAAAATTATTTAAATAAAAATAAGTTCAAAAACTAAAACCCGACTACTGATAATTCGAGCTCTAAAAAGTAAGAAACAAGAAAATATTTTCATCAGGAATCATTATGCACAAATTATTCAATATTTTATCTTTCATGCAATAAAAATGTTTTACGTAGGTAAAGGGAATATTTCAATGTACTTATAACTTATTCGTAGTGATGTTCAGTCAGAGGATAGCCGTGGTCGTATGCCATTTTGATATGAAATTTATGAATGGTCTACTATTCAAATAGAATCTATTCCTATCAAGGAAGCCATGAAATGTATGAATGCTTTCATCATCATCATCATTATTTCAGCCGAAAGACGACCACTGCTGGAAAAAGGCCCCAAAGACCGAATGCTAATATAATTTAAATTATAATCTATTGTTTAATTATGGCAAAATGGCATACGACCACGGCTATCCTCTGACTGAACATCACTACGAATAAGTTATAAGTACATTGAAATATTCCCTTTACCTACGTAAAACATTTTTATTGCATGAAAGATAAAATATTGAATAATTTGTGCATAATGATTCCTGATGAAAATATTTTCTTGTTTCTTACTTTTTAGAGCTCGAATTATCAGTAGTCGGGTTTTAGTTTTTGAACTTATTTTTTATGGGTAGATTCCTCCCTTAAAATGTTGAGCACTAAATTATTAACATTCTATTAAAGCCTGATCGAAAAATAAGAAATCTCGCCATATTGCGGAATTTCCATGGAACTAATTTTACAATGGAAATGGTAACGATAAACATAAAAATATACAAGTGGTGCTCCCAAATCAGGTTTTTTATTGCTCTTGGCCGGCTATAGAGAATTATTTTTTAAGTTTCATTAAAAGTAAAAAGTTCGAATAAAAAAGTGTCGTTTCGTGTGTTATTTTAAAACATGGTCAATAAAAAATATATAGCTTGGCCATTAAGTGTAGAAATTAATTAAAGAGGAACTAAAATGTTTCCGCAAATGACAACACCAAATCTGTTGTCAAACATCAGTCGATTTGTCAAAATTCAAAGAATTTTTGACTCATTCGACATTTGTTTGTGATTTCTGGATAAATATACGTTTTAGTCAGTGAATTGTTGTTAGAAATAGGTAAAACGATAAAAAGTGGCACCAGAGAAGTAATATATAATGTTTTTAAAAGATGTTTCGCGGAATACCATGCCGGGAAACTTCTCACAGAATTGGATGACCTTTAGAAACGAGTTGCTTCTATGACAGGTATATATACACTCTAATTCTATATGAAATACGTAGTTCGCGATATAAATTACAATAATTGTTAGTTAAATAAGTAAGCAAAATCACGACATCGATGTTTTCTACGGATTAATCTAATTTGAGAGGTTATGTTTACATTCGAGAAAAGAAGCTTTATATATAGCGCGACTGCATAATTTTGGTCGTTACACACTACATTATAATGTTTTATTTTGATTACAGGAAAATCGGAAAGTACTGTCCGACGCTTGATTGATGAAGGGCACAAAAGCGGTGGCAAGTTTTCAACGCCTGCAAAGCATAGATTAGGCCGCCCGAAAAAAAATTTGATGACTTTACCATCTAAAATATAAGAAATCTGAAATGGAAATGGGCTGGCACATGTAATCAGAATGGAATAAATGGACGAGTAAAAATAACTAACTGGATACCAAGAGACAAAAAAAGAAAAAGAGGCAGACCAAGGAAGCGCTGGGAAGATGTCTTCAAGGAAAAGTGTGGCCCGTACTGGTTCTCCATAGCGAGGGAAAGAGAGGAATGGAGGAGACTGAGGGAGGCCTACGCCGAACAGGCGACTTTCATAAAATGAAATAACAATGAAGGAATAAGAAATATTTTTTTACTAAGCATGCTAAATTAAAATAATAAATGCAATCTATGAAAGAATAAAGGCTCATTTTATTTTATTTTATTTATTTTATTTCAGGTTAAAATAACCCATTTGTACAATAGTACCAATAATTTATAAAAACACATTAGTAGGAAAATAGCAAAACAAAATTAAATACCTAGTCATGTTATACATATAATACCAGAATGTTAGATTTCACTTTTTGTTCGCACTCTGGTGCACTCACAGCCAGTGTCTCAGCAATTTCGAATTATAAAAAAATACAAGTATCAAATTCATTAAGGTCCTAGTATAGATGTTGCCATGCAAACGATAGTAGCGCCCCCCTTTTTTGTCAACACTTTATGGTCAAGCTATACCTAATGTTAAAATGCAAAAGTAAATGTTCTGATCATTATAAAAAATGTAAAATGAAAATGATAATAAAAAAACTATTGTTATAAACCTTCGAGCAACGCGGGCCTTCCGCGTTCCTCGAAGTTATAAACCATAGAGGTAGAAACTTTACATTCTGTATCTATGGTTAGTTGGTCGGTTCTTTACATCTTTGGTTATAAGTAGGAACTGTGGTGCGGTAGTACCTACTTATAACAATAAGTAAAGTATGCAATAGTTAAAATAAGAACTTGCTAAAACCCGCGTACTGATAATTCGAACTCGTAAAAAGTAAGAGACAAGAAAATATTACTATCATGAATCAATAAGTACAAATTATGCATTATTTTATCATTCATGTAGCAAAAATGTTTTACGTAAAGGACTACTATTTGGTATTATACATACATAGGTACATACATACCGGTCAAAATCAAAACCCTCCTTTTTGCTGCGCCACATAACTGGCAAGTTCGCGCAATATGTGCGCTGCTGTGGAGAAGAACCAAGAAGAATGATATTTTGAGTTTAGTAGTTTAATGCGTAACAGTTATTTTGCTGCGCAATCAAATTATTTTGGCATGCAAAAAGTACTTTTTTTATTTGCGTTTATACACCGTGAAAGACGAACATTCAAAAAAACCCAAGGCCCGGCGCAAAAAAAGCTTATCTCAGTTTTTTATACATTTTATATGAAAATATTTGTGATAGGCGTGATTGCCGCAGGGAGTGGCTAAACGCAAAAAAAATCTATGTTATTTTCTTCAGGTTCCGATTAAAAGATGCAGTTTTTTTAATGAAAATGGTTGAAAATGCTTGTATACTACTATAGATAAATTAATTATACAATAAAACCCGCCTATCAATGCAATACATATTATTTTCAGGCATAGTTTTAAGTGTAAAATTGGAAAAATTGGCCGCCATTTTGAACTTTTTTGTTTCTGAACGGATTGCTTTTAAAATCGATATCTAGGGTCCCCAGTGGTGTCAAATGACGAATCTGAGATCAAAATTGGAAAAAATCCCGCCATTTCGAACTTTTTTGTTTCTTAACGGATTGCTCTCAAAATCGATATCTAGGGTCCCTAGTGGTGTCCAATGACGAATCTGAGGCTGAGGTCAAAAAATTGGCCGCCACTTTGAACTTTTTTGTTTTTGCCAATACCGTTTACACCGTTAATACCGTTTTTATTGAGCCTTCCGGTGTGTAAAAACGGGTTTTATTGTATAATTCATTTATCTATAGTAGTATACAAGCATTTTCAACAATTTTCATTTAAAAAACTGCATCTTTTAATCGGAACCTGAAAAATATATTATAGCAATTTTTTGCGTTTAGCCACTCCCTGCGGCAATCACACCTATCACAAATATTTGCATATAAAACGTAAAAAAAACTAAAATAAGTTTTTTTGCGCCGGGCCTTGGGTAATTTTGTATGGAGCGTGAGTGATCTCCTTTAACTGGTTGTTTATCCGTAGAGTCTGGCAAAATGAAAGAACACAATCGATGAAATTGGAAAACATAGTACTGGCAACAAAGATACATAAAAAAAAAGTATCAAATTAATTAAATCCATAGAATTGGGGTTGCAACGATGATTTTTTTCAAATTTGCCGCGTTTTTTCATTGTCTACTTTCATGTGCCAAACTCTAACATAACATAGTGGTAGTTAGTTAGCCATGAAATAGAAAAGAAACATAGGTTGAAACTAAAAAAAAACTTTTCATATAAACTGCAGTCACGTGATCGGCCACTTGGTATGAAAAGTTGATTTTTTTTGGACTTCAACGTATGTTCCTCAGGAAAAGTTGTTCAGATTTATAAGTATGTACTATAATTATGTTGCGGATAACAACCAGTTAAATTTCACGTATACTACAAGATTAATTTTAGGATAACAAGTTAATTAATTTTAAATATATTTTTATAATCCATAATAGGTATGAGGTTTAATATTAGGAGACATCTCACACACGGCCAATTACTTAATGAGTAAAGTAATGTCGCCCTCGTAGCCTAGTTGGTAGTACTCTGCCTATGAAACACAAGGTCGCGGGTTCGAATCCCGCCCAGGGCAAACATTCGTATGTTGAGCACCTGTGTTTGCCTTGTGTCTGGATGTTGTATATTTATATAAGTATGTAGGTATATCAGCTTCGGGTGACTTTGAGCCTTCTTATGAAGCCCATCGTTAGCGACCACGTCTCAGATCCGTAAGTCATCACTGGCAACACACATTGGTCAAAGACAGAAAGAATGATGGAGAGGGCTATGCTTGGAGTTTCCTTGCGTGATCGAATCAGGAATGATGAGAACCGCAGACGAACCAGAGTCACCGACATAGCATCCGAAGAATCGCTAAACTTAAGTGGCAATGGGCTGGGCACATTGCGCGTAGAACCGTCGGCCGTTGGGGCAGAAAGGTTCTTGAATGGCGACCGCGCGCCGGAGGACGTAGTGTGGGCAGGCCCCCCTCGAGGTGGACCGACGATCTGGTGAGGGTCGCGGGAAGCCGCTGGATGCGGGCAGCGCAGGACCGATCATTGTGGAGATCCTTGGGGGAGGCCTTTGTCCAGCAGTGGACGTCTTTCGGCTTTGATGATGATGATGATGATTATCTGAGACGTTAGAGCTCGTGCAACAAGATGTGGACGCTATCGTCAAATGGTCGCACGATAACGGAATAATATTAAATTCAGATAAAACTAAATTATTAATCATACATTCTACTTGCCTCTTAAGGATATGCCAACCTCCCTTTTCACACACACATTTGATTGTATTCACTGCAAGCTCAATAACTGCACATGTAAACCAATAGAAAGATATTAGGGGTAAAAATTGACGAACACTTTTCTTAGGTCGAACATATAAACCTTGTATGTATCAAACTTAGGGCTATTCTAAGTAAATTCCATCATCTTAGCCATAGAGTTCCTATTAGTACCTTAAGACTGTTATATTCGACTCTTGTAGAGTCAGTTATTGATTATGCTCTCGACGGTTCTGGACTTACATTTAAAACGCACATTGATAAAATTGAAAATATCCAGATTCGATTTTTGAAAGTACTAGTCAATAAAAAAGTCAGAAATAAACACAAACATGATTGTAACAAATTATTCAGCTACTGTAAAATTCTATCCGCCGGATTAAAACATAAATACTTACTCGCTGTAAACAACCATAGCAGTCGAGAACTAGAATCACTAGCAACTGTTAACCACAGTGATCACAATACTAGGGCGATGTCATCAGGGAAATATGTCGTTCCTAGAGTATCTAACTACTATGAAGATAGAACTTTAAAGAAACGTCTTCCATGCTTATTAAACAATTTGCCTGATAACATTCGGTGCTGTTATAAGTCTAACATTTAATTAACTCACTGAATTAACATCACATGGCCGTGTGTGAGATGTCCCACATATTAAGTTATTTATTTGTATGTATATACCTACATACAAGGCAAATTGTAAAACTTTTCTGTTATAGTTACTACCGCCTTAGGCACCTATTTCACTGGCGACAAAGACAAAAGACGAAAGGGACGCAGTTATGCGTTAGAATGAGATACAAATACACCGCGCTCACTCTTGCGCATAACTGCGTCCCTTTCGTTTTTTGTAGCTGTCGCCAGTAAAATACCTCCCTTAAGGCTTAGCCTCCTCTTCGTCGTCGTCGTCGTATAAGTGCCTATGATGCCGACGGCTCAAGAAAGCCCCAGCTAATACAATCAATCCCACAACCATAAAAAGGAAAAGTGCGATAACTACATAATCACTTGGATCAAAACATTTCGACAAGCTGTGTCCAAGAAGAACGAATCGAAGCCACGTGAAAGTGATCTGAAAGTACAAAAAAATATAGGTAATTATATTATAGCTGCCCGCCCGCGGCTACGCTGGCGTGTGCACGTTTCCCTGGCCACCACATAAGAGATACATGTATATCTGATATACCAGATTTTAGGGCATAAATACAGCAATCATAGTGCCAAATTCCATAATTACAGACAAAACTCGAACGACGCTATGGACTAAAAACAGTGTGTTAGCTGAAAGCACATCCCGCCAGCCGACACAAGCGATTAGATTTAGGGACAAATTGCAACTATCTATCTCCAAAAATCTACTTCTGAAATGCATTGTGGAAAGAGATATACGAAAAAACCGACTGTGCGGCTGGGGTCGCCACTCAAATGATGCGCCAAGCATTCCTCTCATTCGACATTGGGTTAAAAAGTTTTAAGAGACTGGTTTAACTTAACCCCTATCTATAGACTTTTTACTATGAAGTTATTTTAAATCTAAAGTTTACGCCAATAAACCGACTTCACCAGCGCATTTGTAGCCGTCATTAGTAATTTTAGTGTTCGATTAAATGAGTGCCGAGAACGTGAGGGTCTACATTTACACGATATTATTTTAAAGAAATTAATCCCCAAGACGTGTATTTTAATAATTAATAAACCTTTTTTCTATATACGGCTTGCTTTTTTTTTAATCGACTCACTAAATATAAATTTTCTTTTGAGACACCCTGTACCTTAGCCTCGTGCCTACATAATAATATGTAAAAAAAAAACAAAGAACATAAAAAACATCGAATTTTAAAAAAATCTGGTACAGTATTACTAAATCATAACACCAAAGCAAGGATCTTATAAGTACTATACGTACTACTTTTATGATCCTTGCACCAAAGTAATTGGCTGTTGATGTCTATTGACTATCTGGGCTACTATAAAAATAAAAGTGACAGTTTAAGTCTGTTTTTTTTCTGAAATGACACCAGAAGCCAGACATGTCGTATTTTGCTCGCACAGGAGTAAAGTTAATCGACTAGAATCTTGTTCAAATAATAATTACATATTTTATCTACATTTGCATTACATTTATCTACATTTGCAAGAAGTTAATAGTATTCAATATTGATTTGTACTATTATTTCAGAAAAACAATAAATAAGGCGAACATGGCCTTGAGTTTATGTTCAATGTCCTTTACAGAGAACAAATGTAGGTAATTTAAGTGTCAATGGTGTAACTCTCATTGTAAAAAAACTTTATAAGCATGCTTTTGCACACTTATCTAGCTGCATATGGTAGAAAACTATCACATAGGCTTGATAATAATATTTATAATGCCTGTACTGCTATTTAGTAGGGACAAACGCTCAGCATACGCGCGAATCCTCAACGAATGCCTTCATAATTTCAAATTTTGTACGGTTTTGTAATGTGAATTGCTATGAGGCAAGATTCTTGGTTTTACTAAATAGTATAAAATAATTATTTTATAGAATATTCCTAATTTATGATTGAATAAAGACACAAAACTGAAAGTCTATTTATGACCTTTTCAAAAAACGTGCGAAATTTAAAACTTCTTTATTAGCACGCATTATTAGAATTTTGTTTTCTGTTTTCTCTTTAAAAGTAATAAGATTTGACGTAATTCAAATATATTCATTGCATTTTGCTATTTTATTCCTAAGCATTTTCTATGTCCTATACAAATCACATAGTAATATTCGTAGCAATAGCCTACTTTTGTCCTTTACATAGGACATAGTGAAAATCCATGTTCCCAAATGCGGAATTTTTTTTTCGCTGTTTGTTATGGTTGCTAACCTATCAATAATAGAATACAATAGTTTCAAACTTATAGCACAAGAAATGAATGTTCTGAAGGCAGGAGGTAGCAACGCGGGCCTTCCTACCGGTACGGAAGGCCGGCGTTGCTCTAAGCCCTAAGCCCTGTACTATGTAGTGATATCATAGAGGTAGAAATTTCTTTTTTGCTTAAAGCGGACACTACACTCTCGACAAAACCGGAGAGCCGAAAGAGACGAGGTTATGCGTTAGAATAAGATGCAAATACACCGCGCTCACTCTTGCGCATAAGTGCGTCCCTCGTATTGGCCATGTCTCGTCTAGTTTTGTGGAGAGTGTAGTGCGGCTTTTATACTCACAGCACCAAATCCTGATACTAAGAATGCTGAAAGAAGCACCAATTTCAATTCGTAATATTCTTCTTCTCTTATAGGTATTGCCCATTTGACATTTAATATGTATTTCACTGTTACATAGTAACCGCCCATCGTCGCCAGTGCAATTGCATATACAATTAATAGTATATACTTACTTGAGAAATCTATCTGTAACAGAAAAGTACCATCTATAGGATATAAATTTATATCAGCATAGAAACACTTAAATAAAATATACTATTTATTTGTGATTGATTACCACGATATTTCTTATCCCGACTCTATGAAAACTATCTTTTGCGAGTGTAAAATTTGCGGCATAATTTGCGGCCTGTTGTATCTTTTGATTGTTTTGGCATAGAAATCTGATTTTACACAGCTTCAAGGAACAGTAGACCTGGAGCTCTATTTCTCAAACGTTCGTGTCGCGTGGTGTCGCTAAGATCGCTCGATTTCTACTGATTTACGGTCGTCTAAAAGCCGCACTACACTCTCTACAAAACTTGACGAGACATGTCCAATATGAGGGACGCAGTTAAGCCTACACTACACTCTCGGCAAAACCCGAGAGCCGAAAGAGACGAAGTTATGCGTTAGAATGAGATGCAAATACACCGCGCTCACTCTTGCGCATAACTGCATCCCTCGTATTATGCGCAAGAGTGAGCGCGGTGTATTTGTATCTCATTCTAACGCATAACCTCGTCTCTTTCGGCTCTCGGGTTTTGTCGAGTGTGTAGTGCCGGCTTAACGAAAAACGGCATTTTTGGATCGTTCGATTGCAACAAGTGGTCACAAGCACTCGTTGCAGCAAGCGAGTGATAGATTAAACGCCAAGCAATAACGTCTATATTCCAACAATGACGTTCTCGCTTGATTGACATTCGATCACACTCACACAGACACCCCCGACATGAAAGAGACGCCTATACGATCGACACGGGAGTGTGAGCGAGAGCGATAATTCGCAAAGTGGGAGCAACCATAGTTTTGATGAAGCGGGCACTACACTCTCGACGAAACCCGAGAGCCGAAAGAGACGCGGTTATGCGTTAGAATAAGATGCAAATACACCGCGCTCATTCTTGCGCATAACTGCGTCCCTCGTATTGGCCATGTCTCGTCTAGTTTTGTGGAGAGTGTAGTGCGGCTTTTACGTTCCGTTTTAGTTTCGGAAACTACCGGTTTTGTTTTATCTGCGTAAAATGAACAAAACACCATATCGAAGGCGAGTGACTCAGAAATACGGAAAGACAGCGTCCTTAGACTTGGAAGTCGACTATGACTTATGTCGCATACGCCAACGCCAAGTCATATAAACATTTGAGAAATAGAGCTCAGTGTTTGATACGAATTTCAGTTTAATATCTTCACGCATTTCTGATAAAAGGGGTCTTGGCAGACAGAAAGACGGACAACAGAGTGATCCTTAAAGTGTTTTGTTTTTGCCTTTCGAGGTATAGAACCCACAAAACGATACAACTAAGTGCAAGTCAAACATCCATCTGTGTTGCTTCACTTGCAACACTCGGTTACAAACATATAGGTGAAGCTAACAAAAGGGTGTTAAAATGACATTTAATTTAAAAAAGCACAATAACATAAACACTATGTTAACCATCATTAATTGCTGTACGAACATTAGTAAACTATCGATAGTTACTTTATTGTTACAAAATTTGTTGAAAATTTAGAAGAATATTGGTAGTCAATAACATTGAATTAAAATTTAAAAAAACCCCGCCCCACCCAAAACCGTGAACTAGAAAAGAGCTGACAATCTTCAAATGGATGAAGATATTTTCTTGGATCATAGCTAAGTACATTCTCGATTGTGACGCCTTGCAAACAAAAAAAACTAGATCAAAATCGGCGCATCCGCTTAGGAGCTACGATGCCACAGACAGACAGACAGACACACACGTCAAATATAACACCCCTCTTTTTCGTCGGGAGCATAGTCTAAAAAAACAATGTCTTCGAATAACACGCATTCGACAAGGATGAACAGCATGATGACGTAGGCTTGTGTCAAGACACGTGGTCCGAATGGAAGACCTTGCTTTTTTAGACCATCAAGACCATGGTCGGGAGTTAATAAATGATTACAATGATTAGTAGCACAGTAGGTAGGTATTTTATAATAATTATAAAACCATTGACTGAGCATGTCTGTATTTCGTGAAGAGGACATTCTTACCTTGGTCCATGCCAAAAGGAACATGCAAAATGATATTACGGTAGCTGTCACCAGCATGCTAAGGACAAAAAACGCGTTAAGGCAGCAGACGAAAATATACGCATAGGTTACCATTATCATCTGAAAAAAAAAACACGGTGCGGTGACCCAGTGTCTTGGACTCCCTTTACCTCGGCTAGTCGTTGCTCTTCTTGGTTTATGATAATATAATTTTTGGGTTAATCAATTATCGCTCTTATTACAAAGAGGACGTGTGCATGGATAAGTTAGAATCCTGTCTGGAGTCGAAAGAGAAGACAAGAGTAGCCTTAGCTAGGTGTTAGAAAGAGATAGGTAGTGGCAGGTGCGTTTTATAGACTTGCTGAGTGGACAACTTTTTCACATTGAAAAAAATTAATATCTCCTAAATGGGGGGCACTTAAATTCCACAACTGGACATGTGGACTCAGTTTTATGTCTAGAATCTATATATTTTTTCTATATAGTGGTTAGATTTTTCTGTGAATAATAGCCCAAAAAAAGCCATGTCCTTTGTACAGTCAGTTTGAAAAGTTTTATAATTATTAAACAAATAAATATTTAATGTTTATTTTCCCTTTAACTTTCTCTATAAACTATGAAGCGTAATAGTTGGCCGATGGCCGAAAAGATTTGCTAGAGGCGCTAAGCTAAAAATTCTTGCTAAAAAAAGCTAAAAATGCCTAATTGACACAGACCATGCAGTGCGGTGTCTAACATCTATTGTTATAAACAACCAAGGGGGACAACGGGAATAACCGTCAGAGTAAGGGGATGCGATTTTACGCTTTTCCAAAAATAGAACAAATGCTTATTGCACAGGAGAAGGGATCGATAGTATTTTTTTTTATATTTCCCTAACCTGTTTGCCCTATATTCACATTTTTTAACAATGCTTCACTTCATTTCTAAGTAATTGATTTCATTGGATAATTTTATGTCTGACTGTACCTTCAATCTAACGTTTAGGTATAGGTAAATGGGGATCGGTTAGGAATAACAAAATGTATGGGGGATCCGTTAGGAAATTAAATTCGATGTGGGATTTGATGTTGGGATCCGATAGGAATAACTCAGTTCAATGTGGATCCAATTGTTACGTTTAGCCTTAATGATGATTATTATGTTTTTGTTTTAAATAAGTACTTTCACATAATTTTAATAATTTTACTAATTTATTTTGTCGTTTCTACTTTGAAAGAGTAGTGTCAGTTTTATTAAATTGCTATGATAAAAAATAAGTATTACCACAACGAAATTAAATATGTAGTTGATTGGAAATACGTGCAAGGCATGAACGGACCAATATATCACAGCAATAACCAGTGCCAATGGCCTAAAACAACACAAGACAGTAGGTTATTAACAAATAATTAAAATAATCATGCGTGTATTCCTTCGGTAGATAAGTGAGGCCCTACCAAATAATAATATGGGCTAGGTAGTAGGATACACGTACCACGCATTACCGAGCGAGACGCTACAAAGACATGGCGCGGTCATGGCGAAGGTACGGCGTGGTACGGCTCAGGCGATCGGCGTACGCACAGAACATTTAAAAGAGGTTAGAATGGCGATAATGCGCCGTCTGTATGACATCAGTACCCCTACCATGAGTTGCTAACGTAACTTACGCGCTCGATATCGACTACGTAAACGTGCATTTAGTATGGAATTAAAACTACGCCATCTATTGACAGTTATCTGAAGTAAAATTTCTCCATACTAAATGCACGTTTACGTAGTCGATATCGAGCGCGTAAGTTACGTTAGCAACTCATGGTAGGGGTACCGGTGTCGCCGATTCCACCCCACCTTTCACCTCCACTACATCTGTACCTACTTCAATAAAGATGAAGTTTAAGCACATAGTTGCAATTTCAAATCTAGCCAATCATAGCGCCGCTCAATCACGCGATTTCAAATGGAAACGAATCATACGGATGCACGCATACCGATGTACATTTTTATAGCTATGTGTGAGTTAGACAGCGCGATCGCGTCTTTGCGTGGAGTATGAGCGTTTGCTCATAGTCTTGGCGCGCCGGCCCCGCCCACAGCGCCTTCTAACCTCTTTTAAATGTTCTGTGGGCGTACGTACGTGTACACGACCACAGTAGACAAAAGAACAGTAGGTTATCTTCATACAAACGTGCCGCTATCGGTATGAGTATCTCCGTCCGCGCCGCGCGCCTTAGGCACGCACTGTCACGCACACACTAGCATCATCATCATCATGGAGCCTGACCGATTTCGACCATCGTGACCCATGGTACTTCTGCTGCTATTGCCCATATTGCCCTGCCCTCTCGTGTGCCCACTGATGACTGGCATAATTAATCTTGGCACAAAATGTGCGGGCACACATAAGACAGGTGAGTAACAGTAATTCACAGCCACTACTGGTCTGGTTTTGAGCTCATCTCGGTTAGCATCTAAAATATAAATATACAATTGCCATGTACACTGCAACTTTTGTTGACAACTTGAGATCATGTGAGCGGAATACCCTAATTCGTAGTTTGCCAAACGAAACTAACGCAGCGCCAATCCTGGTATGTATTTCGGTACCAGGTCGCACCTTGATGATATAGTCCTTCCCTCGGAATTTCTTTTTGGATTTGAGATTTATATGAAATTGTACTTAATTAATATTGACATGATTTATTTTAATATCATAAATTGACACTAGCGTATTATTCTTTATTATTATTTTGTATCCTGACATGTGTAATTTAATTGAATAATTAGTAATTGAATTATTTTGTTAATAATATTAGGTCCTTACATATGAAATTGCCGATTTTCAATACTGGCAACTTTAAAATCAAATATCTTGCGTTTCCTTAGGAATTCCAAATTCAAATTTATTTCGAAATAAAGCCAGAAAAATATTGTTTTAAAATTCGTATTTCATTTGTTTTAACATCATTTGTTTGAGTTTCAACATTGCTATAACAACAACTATGGACAAATTGAAAATTCGCGGTATTTACGAATACGAGTTCCACCGTGGCACCAGTGCTGCAGAAACGACTCGAAGAATTAACGACGTGTATGGACCAAGCACCGCTAAAGAACGAACGGTGCGTTTTTGGTTTCAACGTTTCAACCAAGACTGATGAATCGCTGTAGCCCACTGCTCCTTCAGGATAACGCTAGACCACACACTGCACATCAAACGATCGCCAAGTTAGAGGAGCTGCGACTGGAACCTCTGCGTCACCCACCGTACTCTCCAGATCTTGCCCCAACCGATTACCACTTTTTTCAAAATTTGGATAACTTTTTACAAGGAAAAAAATTCAAATCTGATGAGGCAGTCAAAACCGCCTTCAAACAGTTCATAGACTCTCGCTCCCAGGTTTTTTTTTCCAAAGGTATCAATGATCTGCCTATAAAATGGCGGAAGTGTATCGATAACAACGGCGCATACTTCGATTGATTAAATAATAATTTCATTAAAAAAAACTTGTTTCACTTTTTTGATACTGAACGGCAATTTCATAATGTAAGGACCTAATATTATTATTTTTAAGACATTTAATTTTATATAATCTATTTTGCATGCTGACTTTTAAGGCTGTGTAGGTGTTTCGTTTATTTTGTTATTGACCATTCTTTTTTGTACTCTATGCAAAGCAAATAAATGATTTGACTGATTGATAAGCGCACATTTTTTTCCGTACAGCCTACTTTGTTCAGAATCATCTGTAGAACTTCACAAGAAACGCTATCAAAAGCCTTTTCTAAGTCAACAAAAGCCAAAAACATTTGCTGACATTGCTCTCGGCCTTTTTCTTGTAGTTGTCGCACTGAAAAGATAGGCATCACAAGTTCCTCTTCCTGGACAAAATCCGAATTGGGTTTCAGACAATATTTTCTATGGTAATGAATGAGGCAATTGAGAAGTATCTCAGCCTATCAAAGATTTTCCCGACAGCAGAGAAGAGCGACACACCACGATAGGAATTACAGTCTGATCTGTCCCCTTTTTACCCGACTACGGCGCAGCAAAAAGGAGGGTTATGATTTTGACCGGTATGTATGTATGTATGTATGTGGTTATGTTCATCTGTTCCCTCATATCTCCAAAACTAGCAGTCGTATTTTAAGAAATGGGGTGTCATTTGATGCGTCTTAATCGTCCGCTGGTTATAGGATATGTGGCGTCACACTAAATTTAATATGGCGCCCTCTACAGGACATAAAGTCGTGAACTAAAAAAATATTTTTTTTAATTGGTACCGTGTGGGGTATCAAATTTGAGGACTCAACTGGCACAGTTCAAATATATATAAATATCATTAGTTAGTGCTCGCGGTTTCGCTTGCGAGTATCGAAAAATTGAAAAAAATTGATGAGTAGTTCTTTGAGCACCTTCAAAACGTGGTCACAAAGTCTTAATTCCTAAACTATCGACCATACAGTGTTGGAACAAAATATAGATGATTCCTCATATAATTATGCGTACGATTTTAACATAAAACATATAAAATCATGTATAATATTTTGAAAAATAATATTTCAACATCGAAAACGGGATCAAAATAGTCGTTCTTCGCAGGTCACACTTGGTTCGCGCTCAAGGTAATCCTTGATAAGTTTTGCATTTAATACGTAATCGTATAATTTATTACATGGAATGAATAGTTTTTTAACTAGGCACATATTTATAAAAGAATATTCATTCTATCTCTTTGTTTCGAAAAATTATATTATATAACATCTCTGTCACACGATTTCGCTGGTTTCGTGAGCGCTCAATGAAACTACACTACCTTCCAAGAACGCAAACTTGTCGCTGCAAATTTTAGCTTGCAGACACTTGGTAGTGACCCAGCATCAGTGGAGGACACCAGTGTACTCATCGCTTCAAAACTAAATAAATACGAGGTAAGTTATTCTTCGAATATTTTCAAGTTGGGCTGGTCATGTAACTTTCATGCGCATATGTAGAAAGATATATCATGTTATTATCAAAAAAATCTTATTAAGAAAAAGAAGATAGATCGAGCGAGTTTATTGTCATGTACTTCATTTGTAAACTTACTTATTACTTTTATCATAATTCTCAAAAATGTGTTATTTTTGTAACTTTCGTGGCCCAATTTTCGTGGACATTTGACCATGAAAGTTACCTGATGCACCACGAAAGTTACAAATGTCCATTAAATACTCCTTATTTCTTGTGATGCAGTAATTGCATTTGCCCCTAATTATACCGAAAGCTAGAAATAAAATATTCTAGCACGTTTGATGTGTTTTTTTCTATGTAATATGTAATTCTGTTTAAAGGCTCTCTCGTAGCTAATTTCATAATTTAGTCAGCACAAAAGTCAGTTTTTTAATATTATTGAATGAGTAAAAACTTTCAAAGTCAACTTCAATAAGATTTACTGTAAAATTTTGTTTTCAGATTACTTTCGAACGGAAACTATGCCATCACAGAGTTCAGAGGAGCGGCGGGAGAAGAAACATGCAATATCTCTGTTATTTATTCATTGATTTACATATAGTAAAAACTGTATACATTGTTTTTAGGGCTTTTTTAATTTACATCTATTTATATTAAGATTGCATTTAAAAAAAAAACACCACGAAGGTTACGCGGAGAATGTTTTCTGAAGAACTACTCTGATATAATCTTGACTCAGATGTGAGCCAGGTATGTCTTATCTCCACATGAGCTCGGAGTACTACCACCAAATGCTGAAGGTGGTAAAAGCAATTCTGCTGGCTAAAACTCCCATTTTATATTGTTTCTGCTTGTTCATCTGTTTGTACGGGTTAATCTCCTAACTTATAACTGTTGCACCGATTTAAATGAAACTTTGCATGGTGGTATCATACATCCCCGGTCAACATTTTATTAGTCAGCTACAATTGGAGCCTGAAACAAAGACGATCGACTTAACCTTTTTGCAGATAGTCAAAAAGTCAGAACGAAATTTTCACATTACAGATTCACATACAATGTGCTCGATAAAAACTAATATATATTATATACGTCGTCTAGCTTAATAAAAAAAAAAACAGTAAATATAAATATCTTTCAAATCGCCGACGTTACAAAACATTTGGCATGTATTTCACTAAGCCGTTTCCTACCTGGAGGAGCCCGAACTTGGTATGTACAGAAGCCAGCACATGCGGTTGGACATTCGCACAACGAAATTCACCCGCTAAGGAATACGGGCGCTCCCAAGGTCGACATGTCCAGCCGCATATGCTGGCTACTGTACAATAAGTACCTACATATTGAAAACATTTCATGCATTTTTATAAGTAAGTGTATAGAGTGCCGCAAACGGCTTTGCATCGCGATCTGTTTGGGAACCGAAAAGTTTTACGGTAAAATAGTGACGCCATTTAATAAGCCGTAAAGTGTCCGCACGGCAAAATAACGCGACCGTTTAAAGAGACGTAAGGTTTTTTTATCATCCTATGTCTAATCAACAAATCCGGTCAACAAAATACAAAGCCAACGGGCTAATGTTAATACTTTTTGAGTAAATTGTCTCTAAAAATCTGAATTTCCAGCGAAAATCTGAATTTCCGGCGGTCGCCGGCCCCTGCCGCGGCACGCTCGCTCCGCTCGCTCGGCTCCCTCCGCTCTGTTATTGACATCAGTCTAACTTAACCTAACCAACCGATTTGTTTCTGGGTAGAAAAATATTTTGATTAATCGGGGGGCTGCGCCCCCCGAACCCCCCCTTGTAGAGGGCGCTTCGCCCCCCGTCCCCCGTTTCGGTTAACGCCCTGACTCTATACACTCCCTCCGCTCTGTTATTGACATCAGTCTAACCTAACCTAACCAACCGATTTGTTTCTGGTAGAAAAATATTTTGATTAAGCGGGGGGCTGCGCCCTTGTGGAGGGGCCTTCGCCCACCGTCCCCAGCTTCGGTTAACGCCCTGACTCTATACACTCCCTCCGCTCTGTTATTGACATCAGTTTAACCTAACCTAACCAACCGATTTGTTTCTGGGTAGAAAAATATTTTGATTAAGCGGGGGGCTGCGCTCCCCGAACCCCCCCTTAAAGAGGGGGCTTCGCCCCCCGTCCCCCGCTTCGGTTAACGCCCTGACTCTATACACTCCCTCCGCTCTGTTATTGACATCAGTCTAACCTAACCTAACCAACCGATTTGTTTCTGGGTAGAAAAATATTTCGATGAAGCGGGGGGCTGCGCCCCCCGAACCCCCCCTTGTGGGGGACTGCCCCCTCCCTCGCTTTGGTTGACGCCCTGACCTGTATTTTCATAGCCAGTGACCTTTTAGGGATCAGTGACATTTGAGGTCTGTGTCGTTTTTGAGGTCGATGACCTTTTAAAGAAGCGTGTTATTTAAAATAATGTACTAGTGTGCCGTAAGCTTACGGCATCGTAACCAATTGTTTTATGTTACTTACCGCTTGCGGCACTCTATACACTTTCTTTTTATAAAACAGATGACGGAAATCGTGCGCTTTATTCTAGGAATGGCTTATGGAGCCCTCTTATTAGAAACAACACACAATAGGTACCACTACCGGAAAACAAATTTTTTTTTTCATGTCCCACAATAAAATAATGACGACATAACTGTCCCCCCATGGGAATATTTTTGGGAACTGCCGGTCAAAATGATTGTTTGGACCTAAAACTGTGTACCAAACGACTATCCTGTACATCGATTTGCGTTTTTTTAGCGTTAAGCTACGCACAGAACGGACCTGAAAAGTAATTATTATAACCCCAAAATTATTTAAATAAAAATAAGTTCAAAAACTAAAACCCGACTACTGATAATTCGAGCTCTAAAAAGTAAGAAACAAGAAAATATTTTCATCAGGAATCATTATGCACAAATTATTCAATATTTTATCTTTCATGCAATAAAAATGTTTTACGTAGGTAAAGGGAATATTTCAATGTACTTATAACTTATTCGTAGTGATGTTCAGTCAGAGGATAGCCGTGGTCGTATGCCATTTTGATATGAAATTTATGAATGGTCTACTATTCAAATAGAATCTATTGTTTAATCAAGGAAGCTATGAAATGTATGAATGCTTTCATCATCATCATCATTATTTCAGCCGAAAGAGGACCACTGCTGGACAAAGGCCCCAAAGACCGAATGCTAATATAATTTAAATTATAATCTATTGTTTAATTAAGGCAAAATGGCATACGACCACGGCTATCCTCTGACTGAACATCACTACGAATAAGTTATAAGTACATTGAAATATTCCCTTTACCTACGTAAAACATTTTTATTGCATGAAAGATAAAATATTGAATAATTTGTGCATAATGATTCCTGATGAAAATATTTTCTTGTTTCTTACTTTTTAGAGCTCGAATTATCAGTAGTCGGGTTTTAGTTTTTGAACTTATTTTTATTTCTTATGTAGTGAACAAAGTACGTGAGATTTTAAAATGCATTATATAAGGGGGAATAAGGAGGCGGCGGTATTAGGCTATTATGCTAATGTGTGCGTAACAGCGCGTACCTACACGGCGCGCACACATTCAAACCAATGCGGCACGTTATTGGTATGAAGATAAATTACTGTTCTTTGTCTAGTCTAGGTACTGTGACACAACCCTCGCCTGTGCCCTCGCCCGGTACTGCCGGTGCTGGATTACGTTCCGTCGCTTCGAGCGTAGTTGTTTGGGTAAATTTTAACCCGTTTGAGTTGCAACCGAGCCACTGAACGATCGAGTTGTTTTTATAACCTCAAATATTTAACGAGAGAAAATTCTTCTCCTGTCTCAATCTTTTTCCACTTTTATATACATTACAGACGTATTAGACGTCTGTGATATACAAATTTAACAAAATTATTATAAAGTAACTACGAAACAAAATGGCGGGCTTTTCGAGTCTTTTGATTTTGACATAAATTGCAAGCTTTAAACGTCAAATAGCTGTCAGAGTAAAAATTAACCATCTCATTAGCCGAAGCAATCCACAGTAAATCTAAAGACTCCCATAGCCCTCTACCCATAAATACACCCAACTCGTTCTTCATGATGGAAACCGATGTGAGTGAAGTCGAAAGAATAATTATGTCACTGAGAAGTGAGAGCGCAACAGGATGGGATGCAATATCCACCACCTTCTTAAAAATGCATAAAGATGCGATTATTCCCCCACTTACACATATATGCAACTTAAGTATTACTAAGGGGATCTTCGCATTTAAGAAAGCTTTAGTGCATCCTATCGCCTGCTTTATAAATATAAAGCAGGCGATAGGGATCTTCCGACTAACTACCGTCCCATCTCAGTGCTTTCAGCTATTTCAAAGGTTCTAGAGCGAATAATTAACTCCCGTCTTGTCCAGTACCTTGAAAATTAAAATCTTCTATCCGATAACCAATATGGATTCCGTGCCAAGAGGTCTACATCAGATGCTGTCCTTAACCTTTCCAACCATGTTGCCACTGAGCTTGATAAGGGTAATAAGTGTCTTGCAATCTATTTGGATTTAGCCAAGGCATTTGACACGCTGTCAATACCAATAATGGCTGACAAACTCACTGCATTGGGCATTCGCGGTAACCAACATAACTTTCTCTTAAGCTATTTATCTGACCGAACCCAATGAGTCACAATCGATGGTGTCACCAGCTCTGATCTACCTATTATCTACGGAGTTCCACAGGGTAGCGTGCTAGGCCCCACCCTATTCTTAACGTATATTAATGACCTATGCAGTTTGGCTCTCCCGGGTGGTAGAATATTTTCATTTGCTGATGACACAGCTCTGGTCTTTGCAGCGAACACCTGGTCGGAAGTCTTTTCAATAGCTCAATCTGGATTTGACCGTGTCACGAAATGGCTCTTAAGCAACCTCCTAACCCTAAATGTTGAAAAAACGAAATACATGACCTTTTCCATACGTGACTATGGTGATATCAATATTGACAACATGACGATCACGGCTCATTCACCGCACTTCAATGATGTCCCATGCTGTTGTCCTAAGCTGGTCAGAGTCACCACAATGAAATATCTTGGTATATATATAGATGACAAACTTCGTTTTAACGAACATACATTACAGCTTACGACTAAAGTTCGAAAACTTATATTTATCTTCAAGAACCTAAGACAAGTTGCCGATGCTAACGTTTTAAAAATGGTCTATTTCGCTCTATGTCAATCACTCTTAACATATTGTATAACATCTTGGGGTGGATCAGCTAAAAACAATATCATAAGGTTAGAAAGAGCACAGAGATCCATACTAAAAGTTGCGACATTTAAACCATTCCAATATCCCACCACCGACCTTTATCAATTCTGTCAAGTACTAACGGTGCGCCAACTTTTCATACTGTATACCATTCTTGGTCAACACTCAGGCTTCACATACTCATCTTCTCTAGCCCAAAAAAGAAATAAAAAAATAATAACAGGTGTTCCCACTCGTACAGCATTTAGTCATAGATTTTACCTATTCCTTGGACCGTACCTATATAACCTGGCAAATAAACTTAATAACATTTTTCCAATGAACAGATATTGTTGCAAATTAAAGCTATCGAGCTGGTTGCAAAACCTTTCCTACACCCAAACCGAAGAACTACTTAAGGTGGAGTCCTAATGATAATAAAATTAAAATTAATACATATTTTCTAATAAACGTTCAAGCACACAACTATCTATATAATACACACAACTATTACTCACACACCGTCATAAATGGTACAAAACACCTATTACTCACACACATACACACACACTCATACACGCAAACAAGCACACATCCCACGCAGACACACGCTAACCCTACTAAATACTCACCTCAGTTTACATATTGCACACGTTCCCAAACTTACCTCCCAAGTTTTTAAACAAAATTCTCCTTGTAAGATGTCCTCCAAACTCCCACAGATATCCGGGTAGTACAACTGGGCTCTGGTGACCCTGAAGCACAGACCTAGGTCTATTTCAGGCACCAGTCTCCACAAGTACGTATCCTCCTTGATTACCCTTTTTAATGTAAAATTTATCTAAATCAAATGTGGAGAACCAAATAAATATATTTTTATTATTATTATTATTATTATTATTATTATTATTAGACGGTCGTTTGGTTGTTTCGCTCTGAGCCACAGAACGGGTGAAACTACGCTCTGACAGCTGTCAGGCTAAAATTTCACCGAGCCACGGAACGGTTAGAGCGCGCACCAGAGCGCGCTCGAGTGCACTCGTACGAAGCGACGGAACGTGCCCCTGTGTGGCTAGCGCCTGACTATAGTTTGTTATCATGTTAACGCATGCGCGGCGACGCAAACTGCGGTACGACGACGAGCGTTGAAAACAAACGAAGGCAAGAGTGGAGAAAAGATCATAAACAAAAAAATGGTATTAATAAAAATTCACTCGAACAATAACTTACATGCTAGCCCATAAAACATATTTTGCTGTTTGGGTTCCAAAAAATTGTCGAAATTCCTTCCTAAAAATATAAACAATATATTTTTATTAATCACAATAAAATTGATCTCTGAAACAATATTATAATTTACGAGTAATGAAATCGAATTTACGTGCGTATTTAAATGCTGCATTAGGTAATATTATGTAAGGGCTTGGCCACAGATTCGCGCGACGCGCGGCGCGACCGGAGGCACTGGGCGGTCACTCCTTACAGAAAACGCGTTTTGACAAGCTAGGTACTTCTTTTTGAATATCAACTACAAGTCAGTGGCGCTAGGCGCTATGTAAAATACCACCGAACACCACCGGCGGAGTCCCGCGGTGCCTGCGGGGTGCGGGGCGTGGGGCGCTATATCGGGCGTAAAATCATTTTGGCGCGGGGGGGTGAGTGTCCTTTCTGTACGGGTTAGTACTATTATTTTCTTCTGTGCCGGAGGCGCGAGCTGCGGTGCGATGGTAGGCCAAAGCTCGCCGCGTATTCGCTCTACAGACCGTTGTTCATCGTAAATTGTCCCCCGACTGCCATATACCACTATGGCAGGCGGGGGTCATCTATAGTGGACGGCCTGTAGACGCGATGCCGCATACACCCACCGCCGCCGCCGCCGCGCGCCCCTCCCGCCCCCTTCGCTATTCGCTCGATGCTCGTGTCGCCGCCGCCGCCGCGCGAAGCTGTGGTCAGGGGGTAATTTAAAACTATCCATAATTGGCAATTACCACGTTTAGTAATGGATTTCTTATCACAAAACCAAAAAAATTAGCTAATAAAAAAGTGAATTTCATTCTTTTGGGTTTCACTGTGGAGCGTCCGCTGCCGTAACCGTATTTAATTCAAGCATAATGGTGTTGTAAAAGTGCGTTTACGGAGAAACGGTTTCTCACGCGTTAGTTTGAAATGAAATGGAGCGTGTTTTGTGGCGGAGCCCGCGGATGACAACGACGCGTCTGTGGTAGCGGCGACGTCGTCTTTTCGGCCACCGCAGCATTCTTGTATCCTGCCCTGCAAGATTCGCCGCGTGCGCCGCTACACTTTACGTGACGCGCCATGCCCCAAGTCTTCATCAACGAAATCGTACAGTGGGCTAAATTCTGGCGTGGCCGCTAAAATCTCTCAACTTAAGTTTTTGGTCTCTTTCATTCATATGAGAATCGAAAATAATGGGAGATTAATTAATTTAAATTAGAATGAATGATATTTAAAATAAGCAGTGCAGCTGTTAAATTCAGCTTAATTTTATATTGGATGTTTTTAAATGCCTGCTAAATTAGTGCGAACTACGCGTAAAATCGATGTTTGACGTGTCTAAATTAAAGTTGACAGTCACATGTCTCTTTTCGTTCTTAAGAACTTGAAAGGGACATATTATGATTTTTAAATTTAAGTTAGAGCGTAACAAGTAGTTTCGGGCGGGCCCATTATCATATTATGTTTGTTTTTGTGCGTGTGAAGACGCTGATCGCTGCACGCGCCGCTTTTATGTAAACGGAAAAAACGTCCAACGCACCGCCAGACGCCACGCCTGCGACGACGCCACGCGTCTCCGTAAATGAGACCTTAGTGTAGCGCCACACATGCGGAGCGTACAGCGAAATATTCTGTTGCTATGACAAACCAAACGCAGCGTCTTGTTCAGCGCGCTACGCGACCGTAAATTACGCGGCGTGTTAAACTGCCAAACGGACAGAAATCTGTCACAAATGGACGTTCAGTTAGTTACACGCGCTGAACTTTCGGTCGCGTAACGTTCCGCGTGATGTGTCGCTTGCTATGCGAAATACATTGAACGCGTTTTTGCTGTAGTAATCGCCCGACGGAAGGTTCGGCGCCACGCGGAACGTAACGTAACGTCCGTCGGCTGATGTGTCATAGGACATACAAAAAGCATTACGAGCGTATTCAGCGGAACTTTCAGCGCTGTACGCTCCGCAGGTGTGGCGCTACACTTAGTCTTCAAACTACTCTAATCTATAGTATCATATCTTGTCGCAGTCCTTTGATCTACGCTTTTGTCGCTCATTCGACGTAGGCCTGGAGTCTGTTTTGTACTTTGTTTTAGGCCGCTGTGGAATCGTCAGATTATTATAAGTCTAGAGTATTTAGCTAGATACGAACAATATAAAACCAAGTTAATGTTGCAACCACCATGGTTGAAGAACTCACACTTCCATTACAAGCACAGCAGATGCGACTGAGAAAAGATACATGCAGCCGAGTAACAAAAACAGCGATCTCATGAAACTGTTCCTCTCATAAGGATCTTGGTCTTTGTAATGCACGATATCAGATTCTGGAATGTGATAAGTAAAATAAAAGATTAGGTAGTAGCTATAGCTATGATCTGCTGCATAAATTAACGAATTAATGAAAATACACTACTGTTGTGTTATTTAGAATACAACTTAAAAATTATAGCAATCGGAAATTTATGTAAGCTGCACCGACCTTTCAAGTTTTTCGAGGTATTTTACCCTGCCTTCCTAACAGAACATCCTACAAAGTATTAGAATAATAATATATGAAAACGGTAAAAATGTTCTCAAGTTATAGCGTGACCAGGAGAAATTGATCTAGGTGCACCATTCCAAAATCGCACCATTCCAAAATAGCAGGGTTCCGAAACCAAAATATACGCACTTTAGTCGCACTATTTCGAAATAAATAGTATAGAGTATTGGTGGGGTCTTAGAGTATAAATAGAAAAATTTCTGGGAGGATGGGGTTTATTTATTTTTGTAGGATAGGAGACTAGCTTTTCGCCGCGGCTCAGCTCGCGTCAACAGTTTTTCCCGTGGGAATGGTGCATTTTCCCGCGGTAAATGTAGCCTATGTTACTCAGGGTGATGTAGCTTTGTAATGGTGAAAAAATTTTGAAATCGGTCCTGTACGTAGTTTTTGAGTTTCACACACACAGATAAATACAAATCTTCCCTCTTTATAATATTAGTATGAAGTTATAGTATGAATGAACTATGAAGTATGGTAGGTAGATTTCATCAAAGGGTATGGTCAAAGGGTATGGTAGATAACTCACGTAACCATACCTGATAGTTTATGAAACTTCAATTTGCCAAAGAACTCTTTTATTTGTTTTTTTCCCATTATATCCGAAAAATTTGGATTGTCGAGTAGGTATTTTGATAAATTCAATAATGGTTTTGACAGGTAAATCACCCATAATTTGTTTTTTTTTTTTTTGTTATGCAAATTGTTATGGCACTAGAGTATCTTTGTGCCAGTGTCAAGTAGGTATTGCTGGTTATTTTTACCCGACTACGGCGCAGCAAAAAGGAGGGTTATGATTTTGACCGGTATGTATGTATGTATGTATGTATGTGGTTATGTTCATCTGTTCCCTCATATCTCCAAAACTAGCAGTCGTATTTTAACAAATGGGGTGTCATTTGATGCGTCTTAATCGTCCGCTGGTTATAGGATATGTGGCGTCACACTAAATTTAATATGGCGCCCTCTACAGGACATAAAGTCGTGAACTAAAAAAATATTTTTTTTAATTGGTACCGTGTGGGGTATCAAATTTGAGGACTCAACTGGCACAGTTCAAATATATATAAATATCATTAGTTAGTGCTCGCGGTTTCGCTTGCGAGTATCGAAAAATTGAAAAAAATTGATATAATCGTGACTCAGATGTGAGCCAGGTATGTCTTATCTCCACATGAGCTCGGAGTACTACCACCAAATGCTGAAGGTGGTAAAAGCAATTCTGCTGGCTAAAACTCCCATTTTATATTGTTTCTGCTTGTTCATCTGTTTGTACGGGTTAATCTCCTAACTTATAACATAACTGTTGCACCGATTTAAATGAAACTTTGCATGGTGGTATCATACATCCCCGGTCAACATTTTATTAGTCAGCTACAATTGGAGCCTGAAACAAAGACGATCGACTTAACCTTTTTGCAGATAGTCAAAAAGTCAGAACGAAATTTTCACATTACAGATTCACATACAATGTGCTCGATAAAAACAAATATATATCTGTGGGTCCGGTGAAAAACGATCCAAGTCGAATTAGACCCTTTTGCGTTTATTTGTGATTTGGACTCTCCTGAAAATTACCCATCGATGGGTCTAATTCACGCTCTTCTAAGTCAAAAGATAACGGAGTTACAACTTGTGCATAGTGGTTTAAATAGCATAAAAAATTGTGAAAATGAATTTAACTTCTCTTAAACAATCGGAAGATTTCATTTACTTAGTGAATTTGGGTTTAATACGTATTAAACCCTTTATTTTTTTTTAATAAATAGTTCTAAATCATTTGAAACCTTGAAAAATTAAAAACTAAAGCTTGTGAAAAAAGATCCAACTGTACTTAAAACCGTCTGTCGAGGTAATTATGCCAAATCAGATCTTTTTACATTTAAAATACTATACAATTATAGCTTTTTTGATACCAAAACATGACAGGACAATAAATACTTGTTAAGAAAAGACAAAATGAAATCTTTTCTATTGAATATAAACTGATGTAGATCTGATCTGACCTGCAAATTTCTACACTATACGTTCTTAGGTTTGATGCTGAATTACTCATCACTTTAACTACCACTCATTTGTTGTGTTTACTTATATCAAATCCTTAGCTTCTTGGTTGGCGTAGTACTTACAAACCTTTGAACTAAACATGGTCTCCGTGAAAAACATTACGTTACGATGCTTAATGTATTTTATCTGTGCTGAAGATTTCTAAAGTTTAACAACTCTCTAAATGATTAACGGAAATAACAGTAAATTTAAGTTAACTTTATGATCGATAATCGGACTAAGATCTTCTCTCGTTCCTTAATATGATGACATAAAGATAATTAAGAAAAGGTTTTCCAAGCATACCACCTACAATATCTATCAGGTCTCCAAATGTGACCGATATGTTGCGTAAACGAAATCCGAATAGCACCATCTTGAATGTGTTAACAATCTTTTTCTTATTGAGAATGGCTTTATATTTTTTATCCATTTTTACCTGTAAATATGCACTTTCACATGGTCTAAGGTCATTAAGCATAGTCCATCATCTCAGTTCTGAATCATCATCATCCTAGTTCATCACCGTGTTTAAGAGATATTCTTCTGGGTTAGTGTGTTTCACAGGTCTAGTTTGGTGTTTATTTTGAGTAATGACAGTACGTTAGTAACTATTTATTAATCTGTGGTAATGATTAGATAGTTTTTTTGCTGCAGGATTAATTCAACTCCATTCCATCGAAATTTGTTAAATTTTTAAAGAATTTCCGCTACAATCCAGATCAAACATAGTTTTATGCTTTCAGAAATCTACAACTTGCCGACTCTTTTTGTATTTTGATAAAGATTTCAAGTCCAGTCCGGTGAAGCTTGATTTGTCGTACCTTTTCGACACAAGCATAGGTCAAATAGAAAAAAAAAAGAAAAAAAGAAATATTTCAAGTCCCGAAAGTAGCACTTCTTGCAGATTATGACTATTACTTCCTCTATACAGACATACCTAGAATTATCTATTTGACAGAACACAATACAACACAACAAACAATAAGATACTAGGTGTCTTTTTTCTACTTAGAAGTTATAGAAGTACAAAAACTCTTAAATTCTTTGCATATTATGTACGTATTTGCTAGAACTGTACAGTTATTGATGTATTTCCTCTTATATCATAAAAGTTACTATAGGATTCAACTATGTGACGTATATTGTTAAAAATAGCTCTAATTTGAGTTAAACCATTTTTCACAAAAACATCCCACAATCTCAAATTAATTTAGATCTATTAAAACAAAACTCTTAAGTCTCAAGTTAATTTAGATCTTTTAACACAAAATATTACAGTATACTAAAAGGGCTAACCGTATGTGAACCATTTTTCACCGAACCATTATTAAAAAATGGTAGGGTTCTAACTTTTTTTTCTTTTTAAATATGCATTTTAGAGAAAAAAGAACTTTACCATAAAATAGAGCTCTCAAAGCTGATCTTAAAAATATATTTTTAATAAAAAAAGACCAAGACCCTTAAAAATTATGGCCAAAAAACCTTCCCAAAATTAGTTTTTTCGCTCTCCTGAAAAGTAGCGTTTTTAAGTTGGATCGTTTTTCACAGGACCCACAGATATTATATACGTCGTCTAGCTTAATAAAAAAAAAAACAGTAAATATAAATATCTTTCAAATCGCCGACGTTACAAAACATTTGGCATGTATTTCACTAAGCCGTTTCCTACCTGGAGGAGCCCGAACTTGGTATGTACAGAAGCCAGCACATGCGGTTGGACATTCGCACAACGAAATTCACCCGCTAAGGAATACGGGCGCTCCCAAGGTCGACATGTCCAGCCGCATATCCGCTCACGTGACCCAGTTAACCAGGGATTAACAAATGAAATCATCCGTTAATCGACAATGTAAACTAACGATTAACAATATAAAACACTCGTTGATTGACCTTGCAAACTCCTGGTTAACAAGGCCATTTTTGCTCACAGCTGTTGAAAAATGATCCTTTTCTTCTAAATAACTAAGTCTAATATTGTTATCGTACTTGCTTCGTATTCTCTATTTAATTTGACGTCTAAAAAACCGGCAACACAAGCCCACCACTAGCAAAATTAAAAAAAAAAACAATGTCAAAGTGCAGTCTGTCAGTTGACCGCACGGAGTACGTCACGTCGCGTGTTATTGAAAAGTTTTGTGGGTTTTTTAATGATAATATAAAGGAAATACATTTGTTTTTCGGTAAGTAGACACTTTAATCTATTTTATTACAAGTTGTCACAGGTTTTTACTAAATTCACCTCGATTTCAGTACTTTACCAAACCCCTTTCTAACGGCTGTTCATTTTTCTAAACAAGGGTGTATAATTATTGATTCTCATATTTCTCAATAATGCTAAAAGATTATGCTACAAATTGTTATCAGTTTGGTTGAATATGAAATAAACATTGTATTGAAGCAATACTTTGGGAATAGTTGACCAATTATTTCTTTAAAAAAGTCTTAAGAGTTTCACAACGCGCGCCGCCGATATTTTCCGAAAATTCAAACCTTTATAAACGCAAGTTATTGTACTAACATTGGTATTGTTTTTTTGCTTTCTTATTAATTATTAATATTTTAAGATATTTCTAATGAAAAAACGATATGTCATCGCTTTAATTTTTGAGTTTTGAACAATTTTGCAAAAGTCGCGCTAAAAATTCATAATCTCCATTTTCACGACTCTATATATCAAAAACTGGATCGCTTTTCAAATAAAATAAGCTATAGTAGCATGACTCATTCATTCAGCAACCCATAAATCAACACTTGATAGTGTTTTTGTAAGAAACCAAGGCACAATGAGCGTTTTTGTGCCACTTGACGCGGCGCGCGCTCGGGTTAAAATAAACAAATGGATCGCGGGCGAGTTACGGTAGGTTGAGGCGGCGGGCCCGGCCGTTCAACTGGGTATTGGGATGGCGGCCTTGGGCACGTGAGCGGATATGCTGGCTACTGTACAATAAGTACCTACATATTGAAAACATTTCATGCATTTTTATAAGTAAGTGTATAGAGTGCCGCAAACGGCTTTGCATCGCGATCTGTTTGGGAACCGAAAAGTTTTACGGTAAAATAGTGACGCCATTTAATAAGCCGTAAAGTGTCCGCACGGCAAAATAACGCGACCGTTTAAAGAGACGTACAAAATAACGCGACCGTTTAAAGAGACGTAAGGTTTTTTTATCATCCTATGTCTAATCAACAAATCCGGTCAACAAAATACAAAGCCAACGGGCTAATGTTAATACTTTTTGAGTAAATTGTCTCTAAAAATCTGAATTTCCGGCGAAAATCTGAATTTCCGGCGGTCGCCGGCCCCTGCCGCGGCACGCTCGCTCCGCTCGCTCGGCTCCCTCCGCTCTGTTATTGACATCAGTCTAACTTAACCTAACCAACCGATTTGTTTCTGGGTAGAAAAATATTTTGATTAATCGGGGGGCTGCGCCCCCCGAACCCCTCCTTGTAGGGGGCGCTTCGCCCCCCGTCCCCCGTTTCGGTTAACGCCCTGACTCTATACACTCCCTCCGCTCTGTTATTGACATCAGTCTAACCTAACCTAACCAACCGATTTGTTTCTGGTAGAAAAATATTTTGATTAAGCGGGGGGCTGCGCCCTTGTGGAGGGGCCTTCGCCCACCGTCCCCAGCTTCGGTTAACGCCCTGACTCTATACACTCCCTCCGCTCTGTTATTGACATCAGTTTAACCTAACCTAACCAACCGATTTGTTTCTGGGTAGAAAAATATTTTGATTAAGCGGAGGGCTGCGCTCCCCGAACCCCCCCTTAAAGAGGGGGCTTCGCCCCCCGTCCCCCGCTTCGGTTAACGCCCTGACTCTATACACTCCCTCCGCTCTGTTATTGACATCAGTCTAACCTAACCTAACCAACCGATTTGTTTCTGGGTAGAAAAATATTTCGATGAAGCGGGGGGCTGCGCCCCCCGAACCCCCCCTTATGGGGGACTGCCCCCTCCCTCGCTTTGGTTGACGCCCTGACTGGTATTTTCATAGCCAGTGACCTTTTAGGGATCAGTGACCTTTGAGGTCTGTGTCGTTTTTGAGGTCGATGACCTTTTAAAGAAGCGTGTTATTTAAAATAATGTACTAGTGTGCCGTAAGCTTACGGCATCGTAACCAATTGTTTTATGTTACTTACCGCTTGCGGCACTCTATACACTTTCTTTTTATAAAACAGATGACGGAAATCGTGCGCTTTATTCTAGGAATGGCTTATGGAGCCCTCTTATTAGAAACAACACACAATAGGTACCACTACCGGAAAACAAATTTTTTTTTTCATGTCCCACAATAAAATAATGACGACATAACTGTCCCCCCATGGGAATATTTTTGGGAACTGCCGGTCAAAATGATTGTTTGGACCTAAAACTGTGTACCAAACGACTATCCTGTACATCGATTTGCGTTTTTTTAGCGTTAAGCTACGCACAGAACGGACCTGAAAAGTAATTATTATAACCCCAAAATTATTTAAATAAAAATAAGTTCAAAAACTAAAACCCGACTACTGATAATTCGAGCTCTAAAAAGTAAGAAACAAGAAAATATTTTCATCAGGAATCATTATGCATAAATTATTCAATATTTTATCTTTCATGCAATAAAAATGTTTTACGTAGGTAAAGGGAATATTTCAATGTACTTATAACTTATTCGTAGTGATGTTCAGTCAGAGGATAGCCGTGGTCGTATGCCATTTTGATATGAAATTTATGAATGGTCTACTATTCAAATAGAATCTATTGTTTAATCAAGGAAGCTATGAAATGTATGAATGCTTTCATCATCATCATCATTATTTCAGCCGAAAGAGGACCACTGCTGGACAAAGGCCCCAAAGACCGAATGCTAATATAATTTAAATTATAATCTATTGTTTAATTAAGGCAAAATGGCATACGACCACGGCTATCCTCTGACTGAACATCACTACGAATAAGTTATAAGTACATTGAAATATTCCCTTTACCTACGTAAAACATTTTTATTGCATGAAAGATAAAATATTGAATAATTTGTGCATAATGATTCCTGATGAAAATATTTTTTCTCTTTGAGTCAATCCACAGAACCGTATAAAGCGGGATAGAGACGATCAGTTTCAAACTCTCTGGTTTCAACTGTTTGTCTCAAAGAGATTTATAGAGCCGCTTCGCTTTAGAGAAAGCGGCTCCTATCTCTCTGGTTTGTCTCTCTACCTTTTGACTTGTCAGTGCTACAAAATAGGAAAAAAAAAAAAAAAAAACAGTCCTAACCATAGATATATAGAACTGAAGCAATAAACATTTTTTTCCTCTATGGTCCTAACAGTCCTAAAGCCTCGGTCACACACAGCGAATAGTCGCTCCGATTGCACTCGCTGCGAATAAAAATGAAGATGGTCAGTATGGATTTTTTTTTAGTTTCTTTCTCCCTTATGGGAAAGGCAAAGGGATCAAAGCCCATACAGCCTAGTCTTTAGTAGTTTCTTGCATTATCCAAGTTTCATGTCTTCATCTTCATTCATTATTTCTTCAGTTTCATTTCGTTGTCTTTAGTCATTTCTTGCATCCATGTTAAACGTCTTCAGTAGTTTCATTTCTTGTTACGGGATCATTGATATGCAAGGTGGTTCTCACATTCCAATGATACTGAAGTTTAACGCGGGGTATCAAATCAGAAACAGCTAACCACTCATTATTTCTCACTTTCATTGAATGTTTCTTCTTTAACAGCACATTATCGCACTAATTCCACCATATTAACACCACAATTACCATGAAAAACTAAATTAAAAAGGAAGAAACAATGAACCCGCCATTTCCTCTCGATTCCCGCGTAAAACCTCCGGTCAGTATGGAATTTGCAGCGAATACCCCTGTCACATTGAGCGATTAGTCGCTGCGAGTGCCAGCCAATTCGCAGCGACTAATCGCTGTGTGTGACCGAGGCTTAACACCTATTGATGTTTCGTCACCTTTGAGATTTTGTCCAAAAAGCATTAAATTATGGAATATAATTTTCTGTTAACCAAAAAATCGAATCTTACAACAAATATATTATTATTCGTGCACTAAAAATACTAATCTTGCACCAAATATCCAAGGGCGTGAAGTGGGGGGAGGGGGGGCGCAGCCCCCCGCTAAAACAACAAATCTACCCAGAATCAAATAGGTTGGTTAGGTTAGGTTAGACTGATGTCCATAACAGAGCCGTAGTTATGATTTTTTCTAAGTTGATAACTCAAGAAGTCTCAAGTTTGCATGTTTTGGTGCACAATTAGTATTTTAGGTGGAACAAGAGTATAATTTGGTGGAGATACTTAGGTGGAACAAGAGAATAATTTGAGGTACGGTTAAATACTATCCTTAAATTATTATATTTTTTGTCAAAGATCTGTTAAACCTCCAAAGCGAAGCGCGGCTGCCGTCTGTCTGTCTGTCTGTTGTACACGCTAATCTCTGGAACTACTGCACGGATCTCAATAAAACTTTACAATAGGTATAGCTTATACATCAGAATAACACATAGGCTACTTTTTACCGCGGGAAAATACTTTTCCCACGGGAAAACCTGGTAACGCGGGCGGAGTCGCGAGGTGGAAAGCTAGTTTTTAATATACTTTCAACCAAACTCACTCACATAGCCCGAAGAATCGATAAACATAAGTGGCAGTTAGCGGGGCACATTGCGAGTAGTACTAGTGGCCGCGCCACCGTTCAGGAAAAAAAATAGGTTTTCCGGCGGCCGGAAAAAGTAGGCCCCCCCGTAAGGTGGACCGAAGATCTATCCATCTATCTAAGTGGGGGACGTCTGCGTGTGGCGCAGACAGGTGATCAGCTCCCGGTGTAGGAACTATTTCACCCTTAATCCCTGCCTGATGATGCAACCCATCCGTATGTAGTAAGCTTCCCCTCCCATCTATGCGCATCGCCTTCAAGAATGTGTCACGTGGCCCGCTTCCCTTGGCCCCCAGTTGCAAGTGCGGTGAGAGTCTTGGTTTTCAGCTGGATGCGGGCAGCGCAGGACCGATCGTATGGAGATCTTTGGGGGAGGCCTTTGTTACACCCTTTGACAAGTTTTGACCTGGCAGACCTTGTGATCCATTATCACAGGCATTTTGGTTATTTTTGGCGTTGGTCCCATCGAGGTACTCGATGAGGCAGGTGAAGGGTGTCGGATGGGCACATTTCAGGGCGTCTGCCAAGTACTTCCGGCAGGCTGCGCAGTGGCAGACCAATTTTTTTATACATAATTAATCAATTGTTAACTGATGCCACCACTTTCATTCGGGTACTTTATGAGGTAAGTTCCACGAAAAAAATACGTCAAAAATTTCGATGACCCGGCAGGATCGGCTCTGGCAGACCATTTTTTTTTTCAGTGTTTAAGTGTCTGTTAACGATCTAGATATAGCCTATTGGGGTACTCGATGAGGTAGGTGAAGAGTGTCAGATGGGCACATTTCAGGGCGTCTGCCAAGTACTTCCGGCCCACTTTCATTCGTGTACTTTATGAGGTAGGTTCCATGAAAAAAGTACGTCAAAAATTTCGATGACCCGGCAGGATCGGCTCTGGCAGACTTTTTTTTTTCAGTGTTTAAGTGACGGTTAACGATCTAGATATAGCCTATTGGGGTACTCGATGAGGTAGGTGTTTAGGCCCCGGGCTCCCGCACTATTGTCTACATACTTTCATTTGCCAAAATCTAGCAGCCCAGGCGCAGGAGGCGTGGAGGCGCATGTCGATTGTGACGTCATGAGCATCTGCATTGAGGGCCCATTACGAAAACCAAAGATTACGGAACGATTTCAGATTTATAGGGAATTCAATTGAAGATAATAAAAACAAAGCACTAACTGTGTGATTGAATAACTTGGGCCGTCAGGCGGGAACCCCGGTGTATTACGAGTATTGTTAAGTATTGTTGAGTATTGTTGTATTGTTATTGTGATCGCCGTGGCTTTGTACTGCAATTTCTGTCTTTATGAGAATCTGTCCTTTTCAGAATCTATCCTTTTGCAAACAAAGGATGAGGTGCTTGCTTAAAATAGCATAGGTTAAATCTCAGAATCTTACTACTTACTTACTACCTCTTTTTCTAAGGGCTGGTATTTCACGGGAGAAAAAAGACAGAAGACGAAAAGGACGCAGTTATGCGTTAGAATGAGATACAAATACACCGCGCTCACTCTTGCGCAAACTGCGTCCCTTTCGCTTTCGTCTTGTCTTCGTGAAATATCAGCTTATGAAAGCAATAGCAAAAGCAAAAGGGGTAAAGTGCAACATCAAATAATCCTTGTGACCGTCGGTCAGGTGTCGATGATAGTTAGTTAGTTAGTTAGTTCTGTCTCTTCAGCCGGCCAAGTGCGAATTGGTCAACTTCACACACAACAACCTTTCCATTACTTCGCAGGTATGTGTAGGTTTACTCACGATGTTTTCCTTCACCGTAAGAGCGTCGAATGTATGTAAGTACAGAAAGCCAGTAGATGCGGTTGGACATTCGGACTACGAAATTCACCCCTACCGCTACGGAATACAGGCGCTCTCATGAATAACATGTCCAGCCCCCTCTGCAGCAGAAGGACAGGCATGTGCTGGCTACTGTACATTAGGTACAAATGAATTTGAAAATCTTAATCACATCGGTATGTTTTAATTTAAACCATTACAAAAATTTATATCCTGCTTCAAAGGTACAATATACTGGTAACCTCTCACTTTTCATGAAAATAAAACACAATTTAATCATTACATTAGCAGTTTATTACATAAGTATTTTTATTAAACAAATTATACCTAAATTCAAATAGTTATTCAGCTACCTTGAGGAATATAAGAACTAATACATTAGTATGTTTGCCTTGTGTCTGGATGTTTGTTGCAGGTAAGGAATAGTATCATTGATTTATAACAGCGCTGTTATAGATCAATGTATAGTGTACATTAGGTACTCTATACAGGGCGTCCCACGGCTATGCCACATGGAGGGAAAGTACCTTAAATATTGAAGGTAGAACATTTTACTGAAAGAAGACATTATTTTATTTCTAAAAACTATTAAAACTGCATTCATACATTTTTTAATAATTACATGGTTGAACCGGGAATCGAACCCGCTACATGAGGAAAAAAAAACACCCTGTAGTTTTATCATACCAATCGAAAGGCTCCTTCATAAGGATTATTTTTTGCTAAATAACATAGTGTCAGAAATAAAAGAAAGATCATGAATTTTAACATTTGATGTGGTCGCCTTTTTTTTTTTTTTATGCATGGGGTTACTAGCGACCCGCCCCGGCTCCGCACGGGAAAATGGTTATTGTGGGTTATCCTTTAGTATATTATGCATGTATTATACATATAAACCTTCCTCTTGAATCACTCTATCTATTAAAATCAAAATCCGTCGCGTAGTTTTAAAGACAGGGAGTGAAATAATCAAAAGAGTGCGACTTTGTATTCAACAGCGTATTAATAAAATTGATAAATTTTGTATTAAAAATGTTAAAATACATAGTCTTCCTTTTATTTCTGACACTATGTTATTTAGCAAAAAATAACCCTTATGATAAAGCCTTTCGATCGGTATGATAAAACTACAGGATATATTTTTTTCTCGTATAACGGGTTCGATTCCCGGTTCAACCATGTAATTATTAAAAAATGTATGAATGCAGTTTTAATAGTTTTTAGAAATAAAATAAAGTCTTCTTTCAGTAAAATGTTCTACTTACAATATTTAAGGTACTTTCCCTCCATGTGGCATAGCTGTGGGACGCCCTGTATATTATATGAGTAATACTCTATATATTATATGAGTAGGTACTGTGGAGTTTGCATGATCGCGTAGATCCCTCGTCAATAATAGAATCGGGTATCTTCAATATTATTTTATTAATTCTTTTTTCTTAGTAAACTGGTCATTTCACGACCCACACACTATTCATAATAATCTATCTTCTTTTTTTTTACGCGAGACAATTCATAATTCAAAATCAAATAGTTTTTCAATTAGTAATTCTAGAAAAACTATTTGATTTTGAATTATGAATGTCTCGCGTAAAAAAAAAGAAGATACATTATTATAAATAGTGTGTGGGTCGTGAAATGACCAGTTTACTAAAGGTGCTCCCTCACCGGGAGCATTCGCGTGTAATGTAACGTTACAGATTTGAGCATTACATCAGTGAAGGAGGAGAACCGAGCATTACAATGCGCACCTTGTAATGATACAATGTGTAATATCTTAATACAACTTGTAACATCAATGCGCTTCACTTCCCCTAGCCCCCCGCCGCTATGAAATGCTCAAAGTCGAATCTATAATGTTACATTACACGCGAATGCTCGTCAGTCAGGGAGGTATTATTGTAATGTAATGCTCAAAGACGAATCTATAATGTTACATTACACGCGAATGCTCCCGGTGAGGGAGCACCCTTACATTACACGCGAATGCTCGTCAGTCAGGGAGGTATTATTGTAATGTAATGCTCAAAGACGAATCTATAATGTTACATTACACGCGAATGCTCCCGGTGAGGGAGCACCTTAAGAAAAAAGAATTAATAAAATAATATTGAAGATACCCGATTCTATTATTGACGAGGGATCTTAGAGTACACAACCCCCAGGACTCAACATTGACGTCAGTCAGCCCCCGTCGTGGCATGACCATTATTGACCATTGTGATGTGTTACCAACTATACACCGTGAAAAACTGGTAGTTTATCCGCAACAAAGTGGAAAGAAGTAATCACGAAACTGCTTTCCCTGAAGAAAATAGGTTGAAAAATTAAAATTTGCTTGTCATGCAAAGTGGCCGGTCACGTGACTGAAGTTTAATTAATTATGAAAATTTTAATATTATTGTTGAGTTATCAACCTAATAGTATATTCCTTAGGGAAAGTTATTCAGTTCCTTCAGGCACTTTAGGTCTAATTACCGAAACGTCCAGTCGGGTCATTAAGTCTATTTCCCTGAACGTCTATTCTCTGAATATCCCTTTCACTTAATGTCATTTTCCCGGAATGTCCCTTTCCTTTAATGTCGTCTTCCCGGAAAGTCCACCTCCCGGAAAGTCCATCTCCCGGAAAGTCCATTTCCTCAGTTTTATGAGTACTACCCCTCCCTATATTGGTCTTTGCGGCAAAACAACCAGTTTTTCCATAACTAGCTGTCAAAATATTTAGAGGAACCCTCCAATAGAAAAAGTTTTGAGGCACGACTTCTTTTTTCGAGTCAAGTCCAAATTAAGTCTGTCGCAAAAAACGGTCATGCTAGGGGGAGAGCAGACGGCCGTGTACGAAATATTCCCACATTATTAGTAATATAAGTATGTTACAGATTTGTAAATGTTTTACGATGAATAAATAAATAAATAAATATTCGTAAGCAACTAACAATAATATACATATTATAGCGAGTATCACAGTTCGCATTCGCGAGGCGTAAAGCTAGTATTATATAATAATAATACTCGTAATATCTACATCTTAAATAAAAATGACTTAAATTCTTAATAAGTCTTGCGCAAATATATAGGTATATTTGTTACGTACATGTGGGCTTAACGAATAAAATGGTCAGAATGCTTCATACAATGGGAAATTTTCTGAAAGCTTGAAATTAAAAAAAATCTAGCGCTCTTTAAGATTTCCATAGATGACGCTAGTAAAATAACGAGAACAGTGAGATTTGTTGTAGAGAAGACAGTTGCAATACACTTTTGTATTAACAAAATTAAGTTAAAATTAATCATTACTGCTGAAATATCCTATAATCCGCACCATTTTTATAAACAAGGATATGATACTTGTGAAAATTAGGTAAGCGCCGTATACGTATTCGGATTCTTCTAATTCTACAGATTTTCCACCAAGAATCATTTGAAACTCAATCACTAGCATCTGTAAATTAAAATTCAATGTTAAGAGAAAGTAAAACTACTATAGTGTCATTTCTAACCACAAAAACATCTTCCAAAAGCCAGGAGGCCATACTAGAATTTCATTAAAATCGGTTGAGAAGTAGTAGAGAGAGGATAACAGACATACATGCATTCAGATGGACAAACATACAAAAGCATTTTTACCTTAGCTAAAACGGAAATGCTTCGCGGTCCTTTGAAATACTACTATATTTAAATATACTACTATTTAAATAATTAGTTTTTTTTTGTAACTACAACTGTATAAGAAAAATATTTGGTGCAATTTCCTGATAACATTATAATGTGTATATTTAATTAGACACATTCAAGCGCTTTTTAAAAATTGTTCAAACGAACGGGCACTGAATTATTCTTCATTGAAATACAAAGTATATTTTGCCGTTCTATACATATAATGCGTAAATTTGCACCCTTGCTATTCAAAGATTAATGTATACTTTAGCTACAGAGCATTCGTTAACATCTCATATACGTCCCCACCGAGGGGCTCGAGCCTACCCTGATATTAGGGTGAATAGGCCTTAGTCGACCACGCTGGCCCAGTGCGGGTTGGTCAACTTCACACACAACCTTTGAATTTCTTCGCAAGTGTGTGCAGGTTTCCTCACGATGTTTTCCTTCACCGTAAAAGCGTCAAATAAACGTATGAATTCGAAAATCGAAAACACATTGGTACTCTTACGTGCCGAGGTTTGAACCCGCGAACTTCTGAATGAAAGTCAACGGGCTTAGCCACATGGCCACCGACAACATAGCATTAGCAGAGCTGTAATTCCAGCCTCATGATAGGTGCCCATTGTGTTACAACTTACATGTAGGTACCCACATAGGTATATTATTTATTTAATAATATGTACTAGCAATAACTGTATACTTACCACACTAATGAGCACGGAACTTATAATTGTGAGTATTATTCGCACCGGACCCAATTTAACTTTAAACGCAAAAACTATAATTGAGCAAAAAATACTCGCAATCGTAACCGCTAACATTGCTATCGCTACTATGAACATAAACTTCGTAAAATCGAACTGAAACAGAAAAACTTTTTAAATAGCGCCTTAAACTTAACTTTTTAAACTTTAAGCGACGCGCGGCGCGAATTGCAACGCGATTGTATGCTATAGTTCGCGCTATGCCACTCTATAGAGTCGATGCCGATACCACTATAGACTGAGAACATTAAGTTATCTTCATACCAACTGGCCGCATGCACATCGGTTTGAATGTGTGCGCATCGTGTTGGCTCGCGCTGTAATGTAACGCACACACTAGCAGAACAGCCTATAGATACTGTTGGTCACCTCTCCATCTTATTCCTCCTTATTTTATAATAATTTCACACATTCAAACCGACAGCGGCACACGATATGTATGAAGATAAACTGGTTTCCCCGGACTGGTTTTACTGTGCGAAACGGCCGCCGCCGCGCCGCCGCCACACCCCGCCGCGTTTCGCTTGAAGCCGTCGCAATTCGCGCCGCGCCGTCGCCCGTCGATAGGGATTAACCGGATGGGACATACATACATACATAACTAGGGAGGGGTAGGCAGAGACCACTTCCTTCCACTTGCTACGTTCCAAACATACTTCTTTCGCTTCCTCCACACTCTCTCTTCATACATGCTCGTCGGTTTAGAGTACTCTTGACCCGCCCTTTTGTCATGGACCGGATGGGACAGAGTTAGGAATGTACCTAATCGATTAATCTTCCTTTCTTCCGGCTAACAATAAGTATGTACCTACTCATATCAGTTACCTGTCACCCATAATAGAGGCTTTGCCTATTTTGGGGTCAGATGGCCGTGTGTGAAATGTCTCTATACTTATTATTTTATGTGAAAGCGACTCACACTAGTAAACGCCAGGCCAAGGCACACCGCTACGATTACAATGGTTGTTATTAGAGCTCCAAACACGACGAACGGAGCGTAACGAGCGCATATGAATCCACACACATATGCGAAACATAGCGTCTGGAAATTTGAACACCTATTAGTCTAAGAAAGAAATTTAGTTTTTATTTTAGCTCCAGTTGTAGAAGTCAGAAGCATTTCGCGTACCTACAGTTATTTTATCTCACAAGTGTAGGCGAGCAAGCCTTACTTTTAGTGTAGGTAGTGCGTATACCTAGACACGCGCTCTAGTGCGAAAACGTTTTCTAGGTTCTTCACTTTTAAGATTTTGACATAAAACTTTGTAAACTACATCCTACGTATCAAATGAAATGTTTATTGTACAACATTTTTTACAACATCAAAGCTATTTAAAAAAATCGTCTAAAATTACTATTCCCTTCCCCCCTCCGAATCAACTGGGTCAAAAGTTTTGAAAAAAATACTGAAGACAGATCTTTACCTATAGATTACAGGAAGAACTACAAGTCTATGGTGTGGTGTTCAAAATAATGGGGTATTTTGCTATATTGACTTGTGCATACGCTGCACGTAATGGTCTTTATATAAAACTGTTGTAATTAGTTTCGCGTCCCATACCAGCACCATCTTGCTCTAGTCGTCAGATGTCGCCAAACTGTTCAGCTTGAGCTGCGCTCAGCTGTTGCCTATTCTATGTCCCACTGCTGGGCATAAGCCTCCCCTCGGTTACGCCATGTGTCGCGACTAAGACCATCTGTGCACCAGTCTTTGTTGTACCTACGCGTCCAAGTAGTCACGCCAACGATACGAGACCTGTTTTATCGTCAAACACCATTTTCCGGTATGAAGTCCGTGGCTAGCTTTGCCCATCTTTCCGAATGCATGCGGACGACATGACATACTCCGCCCAGTCCTATCTGAGCATCAGTTCCGCCAGTTTTGGAGCGTTAGGTGATGTTTTTTGTGTGTCTCCTTCACGATGTTTATTCGAATCAAATCGCTAGGCTCCCTTGAGCCGCCACTGGACGCGTTGGTACATGACTACTTTGGGGTAGAGCCATCCGCTCCCCCGCAAATCCGGTGCAGCTTGATTCGTCGTACTTTTTCGACTCAAGCATAGGTCAATTAAAAAAAATTACATGACAAGCCCTGCCCAGTCCCATTTGAGCATCAGTTGTGCCAGTTTTGGAGCGTAAGGTAATGTTTTTTACGCTGGCGTTTCTTTTGACGGGCAGCATACTACGCTCCATGCCACATTGGCAACCCTTGAACTTGGACTTCTGTGCTGTGACTATGTGTGACTTCTTTGGCCATGTAAATTAATTATAAGAAAAAGTTTATACCACAATGATATTCAAGCACCAGTTTATCGGAGGCTGACGACTACAATCGAAGCAGCAATAAGCATAACTGACCAACATTATTAATATTCTAAAACAACAAAAAAATACAAGTGTAAAGTACCTACTTCAGTAGGTTTATAAAATCACAATAGAATCCCATCACACAGAAAATTGTACAACTCACTATTATATGTATTTCTTTGCGTCTATAAAAATAATTATTATACTCGTACCCAGTAAGTGCAGCCAGTGAAACCAATGGCCAAAACTCTCGGTTCGATTCTTTGTGTGTACAGAAGTCAGCACGTGCCGCTGGACACACTACGAAATTCACCCCTATCAGTACGGAAAACGGGTCAAAATGTCCAGCTGCATGTGCTGGCTACGTGTAGTAAGGCCTGATCAGAAAAAAAAGAAGAGCTCTGGGAGAAGAGCTGAGTGAGTGAGTTTTTTTTGTGTTTCCGGCAATAATTGCCTATATAAAAATAAATAAAAGCACGATAACAATGTTTCATATTGTTATCTTAACTTAAGCGAAATTAAAATTTTGAATAGCCAACATTGTTAAAACAGAAAAATAATGCAGTTATCGTCTCAGCCTGTAGACGTCCACTGCTGGACAAAGTCCTCCCCCAAGGATCTCCACAATGATCGGTTCTGCGCTGCCCGCATTAAGCGGTTTCCCGCGACCCTCACCAGATCGTCGGTCCACCTCGTGGGGGGCCTGCCCACGTTAGATCTTCCGGTGCGCGGCCGCCATTCAAGAACCTTTCAGCCCCAACGGCCATCGGTTCTACGTGCCACTTAAGTTTTGCGATTCTTCGGGCTATGTCGTCGGTGACTCTGATTCGCCTGCGGATCTCATCATTCCTGATTCGATTTGGTATTCTATGCTTATACCTAGGGGTATAACGGACTTACGAGCATATAGCGAACAATCCAAGTCCAATCACAGTCTTGCGCATCATGTTTGCTATCGCCGGGCTGAAAACGTCACACATTTAATAAGTACAATTTAAATTAATATTGGGGTCTATTCAGGCGTGGCCGCTAAAATCTCTTAAGGGGCTCTACCACGCTAAGTAGCGCCGCCACCCTTTAAAAAATAATAACTCGGAAAATAATCAATTTTTCAAAATTCCGGTCCACAGAATTGGAGTCGGGGTGCTGTAGGATATATAGAAGCTATTAACTTTATTTATTGTATCTCGCTGTAGTTAGAGATAGGAAATTTGCGAAAAACGGCCACTTTTCGCATTTTTTCTATCTATAACTACATTGAACTATAATAAACATATGTGATTGCTTCTATATATCCTACAGCACCCCGACTCCAGTTCTATGAACCGGATTTTTGAAAAATTGATTATTTTCCGAGTTATTATTTTTTTCAGGATGGCGGCGCCACTTAGCATGGTAGAGCCCCTTAATTTAAATTGTTCATCTCTTTCATTCATTGGGAAACGAAAAGGATGGGAGATGAAAGATTATAATTGTTCATTTGGGAACATGCCAGTCAGCAGAGCAATGACCTGTGTAGTGTAGGCGCGTTCGCAAAATAATTGCTGCGTACTTACTTTACACGGACAGTATACGAAGATTTTAGTTTAGGTGTGTGCGGAGAGTTAACTTAGTATATAAACTGTAATATTTGGAACAATAAATTAGACGACATTGTAACCTTGGCCTGCGTGTTTCATTTGGTCAACGAATCCTTCCTCCCACATTCAAGAGTGGTCGAGTACTCCCACTAGCAAGAGTGGTCGAGCCCTATCCCACACAAGCGTGGTTGATGTTAAGCGCGGACAGGGGTCCACCTTTGATGCTCTCTTCCAGCATTCTCTCACTACGGCCAAGACACCTTTAGCCGTCAGACACTGGTCTGATCACTCTTCTGAGCCTGGTTGAGTGGTAGTGAGAAAACCATTTCCTGTGCACATTGCACGTCGTGCACAACCCTCTTTCCCTTCCCCACTACCGTCTGTTCCTTAGGTCTCGCGGTAACAGACATCCCGTATTTATATTTTATTTATATTATATGTATTTATCACGGTATATATGGTTAGGCAGGGAAATTAAGCTCCAGTAGGGATTACTACTGGTTAGTTTCCTCCCTCTCATATAAACATTTCATGTACAGTCAGCTAGCTATTTTATGATTAATACAGACTATACAAGACATTACACTAGACTAGACAAACACAAATTTAGTCAGTTGACTGTACAATAATCTTGAATGATTTATACAGGGTTACTTTTTAATCAGTGCACAAATTTTGTGTACACAGTCAGTATCGTTAATAGATCACATTAGACGAAAAAAATTTTTTTTTTACAAATTTTGGCACTATTTTAAACCCGTTTAGGGAACGAATTTCAAAAAACGTCAGAATACGTGTCCCATTAATTAAGCCAATGAGTGTTTAATGTTTATATGAAGTATCAAGAAAATTGGCGCGTATTAAATTTCTTCACATACAAAATTTGATACCAATTTTATGCATACAATGGCGATATTTCGATTTTTTTGTATGAAACGTGATAAAATAAAAATATACGGGTATTTTTATTTTCTTTAATCTATGCCTACCCAAAATTTGTGTACTGATTAAAAAATAACCCTGTATTTAAAATAAGAGGCGCAGGTATAAAATTTATGATGAAATAGAGATACAAATACACCGTGCTTTTTGTCTTTTGTCCCGTGAAATACCTGCCTAACCTTTTAAACACTGTACGTACAACTACTATACGTACAGAAGTCAGCACATGCAGCTAGACGCTCGCACTACGAAATTCACCCCTACCGCTACCTACGGAATACGGGTCAAAGTGTCCAGCCGCATGTGCTGCCTATAGTACTTTGTCACTTACTTCAATTGATGAAATACTCACGTAAAGTAAACAGTAAAGGTGAATGCGAACACAGTAATGAGCATGATGCCACAGATGAGAAACGTCAACATTATGAAATCATTCCTATCGTCGCCGCCGCGCCCCATACCCGCAGCTGCGTTACCAATAAAACACAAAATAAGACTAAGACTAATAATACTAAGTAATTATAAATACAAACATACATTGCAGTGTGGTTGCCAGAATAGAATTGGACCAATCCTAGATTTTCACATGAGGTGAAAGGTATAAAAACTCAGAAAGCACAGAGCAGCGTTCGCAACAAAAACTGTAATCCCAAACCTGCCTGCAAAGGCTACGAATTTATGGCTACATCTTTACAATAAACATAGAGTAACTTATACACCCTGGCCACAGCTCACGGCGACCCGTAGCCCGAAGCGAACTACGGCGCGATGAGTGAAAAAAATTAACGTAGGCAATTGTATGAAGCATGCTACAGATGAGGCGGCGCGAACTGCGGTGCGAACGACTGCGTGAAATGAATGGCGCATGGCGGCGCGGCCGTGGCGGCAATGGGTGTATGATATCACGATATAGATAGCAGGATCGCGCGAGCTGTGGCATACCATCGCGTCGCAATTCGCGTCGCCCATCGCATAAATTAGAGATCATGCATTAATAATCGATATGCATTATTGACCGACACTAGCTCGACTGTCAGTATATTAGTCTACAGTATAGGCTATAAAGGCATACAATTTTGATATGAGAGTTCAGAAACACAAAAGTACTCTACTGTTCCATTTTACTTTGGTAATCACCTTCTGGGGGAGGGTATGGAGCAGGATAGGGGGCAGGAGCTGGAATAAAAGTAACAAAACGCATATAAATAATGTTTACCCCCTGACCACAGCTCACAGCGACGCGATTTGCGGCGCGACGGGCGATGAAAATAATAATAAAGAAAATAAATAAATATGTGGGACATCTCACACACGGTAATCTGACCCCTGCTTAGGCTGATCCTGTACTATGGCTGTCAGACAGCTGATATACATACATTTATAAATATACAACATCCAGACACAAGGCAAATACAAGTGCTCATCACACGAATGTTTGCCCTGGGCGGGATTTGAACGCGACCTCGTGCTTCGTATGCAGTCGTACTACCAACTAGGCTACGAGGCCGTAAATAAACTTAAGAAATTGTATGAATCATATTATTATTATCACAGCTACAGGCGATATAACTTTACTACAGTGCGGCTAAATATGTATATTACGGAAAAATCGCTCAAATGTGAAAGCTATAAAAAACAATAACATATAAATATATTTTTTATGTAGTGCTGCCACGCGTAGGTACCGCGTTCCCTTCTTCCTCAAGGATTTTATAACAAAACTTTCTATTAAAGTTTTTGTCGAGACTTTTCGAATGAGTAAGGTGGTAAATAGATTTATCGTCCTTATGTTGTATTCATATCAAGAGTCAATCAAAATCACCGATAAAGCCCGAAGTCGACTAAGCTTTTGGCAGGGTGCAATGCCGTAGAACAATAGCTCTTGGGGCAGTAATGATCGATGAGAATCGTGCACCAGTTAGAAGTACAGTATAGGCTAGCCTACCCTACAAAGTAGACCAAGCTCTAATGAAAGTTATGGGGAACTGCTGGATCCAAGCGGCACTAGTTGTTGCGGAGATCTTTGGGGGAGGCCTATCTTAATCCAGTAATAGCAGAAACTACGATAATAAGAAAGTCTCACAAATCTTCCACTTTGCCTGCCCTTTTCCCATTTCTATTTGAGTAGGGCAATCCTAATTATATACCTATATTTTCTAATGCTAACGTTTTTGGTTCAGTACCGGGTTTATGTCGTAGTAGTGAGATCTATAATCACAACGCTCATCCAGGTGAAAGCTGCTTGCTGCCCATTCCCTGGGTTATGTACCAACTCATACATTTAACTATCTCTTACAAGCAAAGAAAAAGAGTTAGATTGGTCCTATTCTAAAACCAGAAACCACACAATTTCACAAAATACAATTTATAACCTAGATGAAATTTTGCATACGCACCTTGATACACAAAGACCTTCTTTTGAACATTTCGCTTAAAACCAGTTATATCATCTCTAACGGGTATCCTTTTCGTACCATCTATTCTTGTATTCTTAAAATCTGACACTATCTGCATCCGGAATACGGCAAATTTGCTCAAATTCCTATTTTGGGTTGAACTGTCTTTTACGGTTACTTCTTCACTTTCCATTTGCTTACTATCAGGTATAACTTGAATCGGTGCCTCTTCTTCCATACTAATGGAAACAACATTTTGTACATGTCCTGGATCGCTTTTACTAACGTGGAGCGTTGGTTCTTCCATTTTTCTGGTCAAAGAGTCAAGTTTTTCTACGTGACTAATTTAATCAACTTAAATATAAGTACCTACAACTTTACTATGTCAATTAATTATTTCTTTGCTACCCACTTCAGCATATTTTGTGCCTCCATATTACAATAGTAATTTTTCTCTTTGCATGCTACAGTAAATTCATAAGTCATTGTAGCGTTGGCAGATGTCATGTTCAGACATGGTATTTAAGCTGGTTGATGACGCTTTCGAAAAAGGCCATTACGAAAAATCTGAAGGTCTCGATTGAGCTGTACAAACTCTTTAGAGGTTGATAAAGGAAGAAAAGACCAACAGTGCCGAAACCAAACACCTAGCGCAGCTTTCCCACGTCACTGGACGAATATTTATTATTTCACCTCATACCGCACAATAAAATAATATTATTTTAGTGATTTAAAAGACGATAGCTTTAAGGTACAGTTACACATGCTCATTAGTAGCACGAAAGCATGCCTCTATTGAGCAGTTGCTACCTAGTAGCATGTGTATCGAAGCATTGCTAATTATAAGCATGCTAATTTCGAGTTTGCTCAAAAATCGACAGTCGTGCGATTTTTGGGCATGCTACCTGCAGCGCGGGTAGAAGGGGGGGTGCTTTTAGCACGTGTGAACAGGTTTGCTTATTGAGCATGCTAGTATCGATCAATCGTTTGCATCAAGTTTTTGAACACACTGTATTGCAATCAAAATGGTTATTCTATTAAATTTTCTGGAGAGGGCCACTTAGATTTCCATTTTTCACGCACTGACACGGACAGAGAACTTGCTACTATGTCGATACCGAAGCCTAGCCTGTGCTCAATTAGCATGTGTGTTTAATCATTTGCTTTAAGCATGCTTATTTAAAAGTTTGCTTAAAAGAAGCATGCTAAACATAAGCAAATGTGTCAGTTCAAAGAGCATGCTCGCTTTAAGCATGCTAATAAGCATGACGTTTTATTAGCATGTGTAACTGTACCTTTATATTATTATTTCCAGTAAGGTGTTAGTGTTAGGCTGCGAACACACTATGTCGCTTGTCGTTGCGAAAAACAGGCCACGGAGCTGACTTCACTATGAATTTGTAAGAATCCGAGCGTGTCATTCCCTTCAAATGGATGCAGCAGCGGCGCACGGCGCGCCATGCGCATGCTTTCGGATGTGTAGGTAGGTACTGTGGCATATGCTGGTGCGTGTGGCATGCATATGTCCGTCATGCTTACTGCGAAAATATCAATAGTAAACGCGCACGCACGGCACTAAGACAAATATCAAAACCTAGCTTTGGTCAAGACATGGGAGCTATCTTCTTTTTTCAGTTCCAACCTATCCTCTGAAAAGATTAGTGGGGAATTCTCCTAGCTGTGGTACCAGTAACGTGAGCTGAGTATACTCGTGAGTACTGAGTAGTCGTGAACCCACCGAAAGATTCCTCCACAGCACTATGTGCTTGATGTGGAGTAACGGAGTATTTACTGTCACTCCACATGAAGCACATATTGCTGTGGAGGAATCTTGATATTTTTTCGCAGCAAGTATGACGGACATATGCATGCCACACGCACCAGCATATGCCACAGTACGCATGTCGCGAAATATTTAGAAAACATTTTAAATACTGTGTACACGATTTAATTTCGTTCGAAGTT